>VZTF01001612.1:1634724-1954462 GCA_013397755.1 Cnemophilus loriae | reverse complement strand
GGACTTCCTTCCTTCCTTCCTTCCTTCCTTCCTTCCTTCCTTCCTTCCTTCCGTCCGTCCGTCCGTCCATCCATCCATCCATCTCCCCTCCCTCTCCGTTTCTTCCTCCCTCCTCTTCCCTGCTCCCTACCACCATGCCACTGCTTACTCATCCCTGCTACTTTGAAACCTTGTTTATTTTCCTGTTTGGCACCCAGGGGCTGCTGATGGGGGCTCATTTGTGCGCTATGTGCTGCCTCACCTGAAGTGGAATAGGAGGCCTCATATTCAGAGACCAGACACAAGTTGATAGGTGGTGTTTTACCCCTCTCTGAAACTCAGGGTCTGCTTTTTGGAGGCTTTTTCAGAAGCTGTTCATGCACTGTTAGTTTGAAATTGTACTTGCGATAACTTATTTCTGGAGCTTTTCTATTGTGCTGTCTGTGCTGGCAATTAATTATTAAGGCAGCTTATTTACAGGCAGTGCTTACTTTTGTCTAGCGCCTCCAGTGAGATGTGAATAGCAACATTTTTCGTTGCTGCCACAGAGAGGCAGATTCATCCTCTTTCAGGGCAAGATTGTAATCCAAACAATAACTCTGACAGAGAGTCAACCTTGGTTAAAAAAATAAAAAATCAGCCTTTGAAATCACATGTATAGGCCAGTAACCTTGGACTTGTTTGCTGTTGCTTTTTTGAAATTTCTGTTTGTTTACACTTTACAGCAAAGGCTGTTCTCAGTTATTCCCATGCTCCAAGGTTGTAGTCACTACAGCTCTTGCACTGGAGCACTTTACAGCAGATGATTGAAAATCTGGGAAATGTGAGTCCCTCTTCCTCTCATCCCTATCCCTGAGAAGGACATCCCTATCCCATCCCTGAGAGGGACATCCCTGTTCCTGGGAAGGAGATGTGCAGTGCTGTCACTTGGTACTGACAGTTCAGCTCCCAACAAGCTGCATTTTGCTGTGCAGCTGCAGGCTGGGGACAGTTCTGGCTCCTTCGTCACCCCCAGCACACAACACAGGCTGGACAGAAAGTCCTTGTGGATGCTCCTGAAATTGCCATAGCTCCTCCGTGGACTTCCAGCTGGGCACTGTATCTGCAGGAAGGGGCTCATGGACTGCTCTGCAAACTGCCCAGGCATTTGTGCACTCCCTTAACTCATGATCAAGACCTTGTCTTGCCTAGAGAGACAACACAGAGATGCTCGTGGTGCTCACCTGGAGCCAGGGCTGCCCTACCTGTGCTTCCCAGTGGTCCTTTCTCTTCCTTCCGACAGAGCCTTTGGCAATGAGCAGCACACTAAAGCAAGACCTCCCCAGCTTTTCCTGCCGTGTTCTTCAAAATAACAGCTATGTCCTTGGAAGGTTCTTTTTCACTCAAATAAGCACCATTTTATCCTCTTTTGCTCCCCCACAGCTGTGGCTCTGAGCTCTGGCAGCTGCAGGGCTGAGCAGGACCACAGGGCACGAGTGTTTGCACCCACTGGTGCCAAGCCTGATGCTCTGCCTCTGGCACCCAGCTTGACCCTCTGCTGAGGCAGATCCAGGGGCTGTTCCCTCTCCCTGCACTTTAAAGATGTGCTTGAAAATAAAACAAAAGCTGCCCATGATGTTCCAAGGAGACAGATGCTGGAGAAAATCCCCTGCTGATTTTGGACAAGCAGGAGGACAAGAAAAATTGTTTCCAACTTTTCCAGAAGCAGAAGATGAAAAAAGAAGCATTTTCTGAGGAGGGAGGCTCAGCTTGCTCTCACAGTCTGCACATCATCACAGCTTCCCTTGGATCGAAACCCCTCAAACCCAGCAAGGACACCTTGCTGTGGAAAAACAGAGAAGCAGCACTGGGTGTCTGGGTTTCAGGCCCCTGCATTTGTACTGTTCTTCTCCCCTCTCTCACCACTTGCACTCCAGCACAGTGGAGATCATTCCTATCAGCCACATTTATGTGCCTTCTGCACTTCTTTTTTCACCTAGTCTCAAAAGCAGCCCAGCAGATGGAAAGCTCTGAAGGACTGAATGACCTTGAGCAGGTTTTGGGTTGAGCCCTGGTGCCCATCATGGGCTGTAGCACTGGAGACTGTTTTGAACACGGTGCTGCTGTTGTGTGGTGAGTAACCTGCTCACCCCAGACTTCCCAGGTCAGCTCAACTTAGTGCAACCTGTATTCCTGGCTTTGAACATAGTGCAGGGGGCTTTAACCTTGCCATGCTGCTTCCCTGCCCATAGCAGGGAGATTCCCCAGCCTCCCAGGGGTGAGAGCTCCCAGTGCTGTGTGCAAAGAGACCTTCAAAGCACCGCAGGACTCCTGATGTCCTCCTGCAGCCTCCCAAACCAGGCTGCTCAGGGAAGTGAGTGAGGACCGCATGGGAGAGGAGCACTCACATAACTTAGAGTCCACCTCTGCCACAGGGATGTGTCCATCTTGTGTCACTGGCTCTGGAACTCATCCCAGTGATTTATGCCCGTAGGCAGGAGCAGCCTGACCTGGGGAAAGGGGTTTTTCATTCCTGTAGTCACAGGGATTTCAGGGTTCAGTGTCTGCGAAGCCGCAGGCGTTCCGAAACGATGCTGGAAATGTTGAAACAAATAAATAGCAGGGTTGATGTTTTCCCTGTCCTAATAGATCCAGCCTCAGTGTGCTTCCCCAGTGATGTGGGCTGTGGTCCAGCCAGGAAGGGAGCGTGCTGGGGGTATCCAGCAGCTCCAGGAGCTCTGCAGAGGACGAGGGAGACGCTGACACGTTATCGTAGCTGATTAACGCCATCCATCATAGCCTGATTAAAACGAGCAGAGATGTTTTTTCTTCCTCTGCAGCAGAAGAGCTCTCTTATGCAGAAAGTGCTTCTCTTAATTACCACTCTGTAAACCCTCAGCGAGACAGAGCATCAGCATTGTAGCTTAATTCCTCTCTGTGGTAATAACCTTCTCTTTTCATAAGTGCATAAGGCAGGGTAATACCTATGGGTTTTGGTGCTTTGCTTTTCTTTTTTTTTTTTCCCCCTGTCATTTGTATCATAAGTGTCCTTCTTTCAGAGACGGAATAGCAGAAAATGCAATAGGATGGCAATTCCTACATCAATTAGAGGCAGAGCCATGCTGTAACCCTTGTGTGGGGCAGCGGAGTTCAGGCTGAGATTGCAGATCCAACTTTCACAGCTGGCTGGTTTCTATTATCTGCTCATCTGTGCTCTCTCAGATTCTGGGTGAAACTCCAGCTTGGCTGACATCAGGGACAAAACTCCCATTTTCTTCAATAAGTTTGATATTTAATCCACTTTTTTTTTTTCTTTTTAATGCCATTACATGCCTTGTTTAAATAGATAACTTGCTTTTTAAAGTGTTTTAAAGCACAGGTACCTCAGCCACTTAAAGAAGAGTGTCAGTGGGCGTGTGAGAAAGTGTAACTTCATTGTGAAACCTGACTGTGGCAACAAACCTCCTAAAAAACTTGGACATAGCTGGCACTCATGCACAGCAACAACAGTAAAAGGGCACATGCTGAATAGGGGTGTGTGCCTAATCCTGTGTGGTGAGATTTGGACAGGATCATGCGAGGCAGAGAAAGGGATGAACAGATGTGCCTGGGAAGATGCTATAGCCCTGAAATGCTGGCAAGCACTGACAAAAAGGCATTGAGGAATTTCTGGAAATCAGAGCAAAAAGTGATTTTTGGCTGGGATAAATGCAAGAGAGTGAAGGTGAAATATAAAACAGATGCAAGGGAGGGGCAATATAAAACAATGTCAGTCAAAGGAGGGGCTGTGAAGCAGGCACAGAGAGAGGAGCAAGAGTCACCCTGTGTGTCCCATTTGCCCTGCATGTGTAGAAAGTGGGAAGAAAATCTCTATAACAGTTTTCCAGCTGCCTGCTGGGTTAAGAAGGGATTGTTGCAGCTGAGCACAGAGGCTGGTGTGGTGGCAGGACAGAAAAATGCCACGGCACCTTGCAGCCCAGTCCCTTCGGCAGGGATATGCTGTACCTTCCCAAACATCAGGGCAAAACACAGCCAGTGAAATCCAGAAAATGCCTTTTGCACTTAAAAGTTGTGCTTTTTCTGCCTTCCATTGAGAGCAGTACGAAGAGCTGGGGAAGGACTGGTCCAGCAAGTGAAGGGGAGAGGGCAGAGGTGAGCTGAGGGTGGGGAGGCAGGGGCAGGGGGGGATGGCAGCCTCAGCAGGCACAGTGGAGATGTGGTGCAGGGGGGGGATCCTGGAGGGGTGCCCAGATTCTGTGCTGGGTGATGGGAGGCCAGAGAGCCCCGTGTGAGGCAGGGATAAACGCTGAAAAAACCCTTGGGTGTCACAATCAGCAATTTGAGCTTTCCTGTGCTGTTGCTACAAGAGCAGAGGAAAGTTTACCTGTGCCAAAGTGGTTTTACAAGGGGGGCTTTGACAAGGAGAATCAGTACTCCTCTCCGTATCTGTGGGTAGCAGTGCCTGGACAAGCCAGAAAGTGGTCATGGAGCCCCAGAAATTCAGGAGCAGAGCTATAAGCTTCACATGGTTACCTGAATTACAGTCCAAAAAAAAAAAACCAAACAAACTCAAGTTTTTGCTCCATTTTTTTTTTTTTGAGCTTTTCAGACAGCAAGTCAGACAAACTCTTTTACCCGGCAGAGAAATGGGGCAGTCTCTGAGCACCTGTCAAAGTCCCAGCCCCAGTCTGGAGAGCCACGGTCCCTTCTCCACCCTGGTACCAGATCTGCTCCTTGTGATGAGAAGCAGAGCAGCTCCTGGCAGTGCACAGGAAAAGCTGTGTGGAGTTTGCTGTGTTAATCTTCACGAGTTCTTTAGCCCTGAAAATGCCCTTTCTCTTGGCTGGTGCACCCAAGATATTGACTTCTCCCTAAGGAGGGAGGGATTTTTTCTTGTTTCCAAAGGAGCCTCTCTGGAGTCTCCACCAGCACACTGAGCTACAGCCACAGCCACACAAACAATGTCCAGAGGTGGGGACAGCCGGGGCTCTAAGCTTTGTTCCAGGCCAAGGTTCACCTCGAAGATCCTGAGCAAATGACCAGATTGACAGCCTGGAAAAAGCAAAGACCTGAAATGACTCTGCAATCAGTTTTACCCAATTCTGGCAAGACCACTTTCTGGTCAGCCCTGTACGAGGCACGAGAGACTCAAAAGTCCCAGGCAGACAAAGCAAATTGTAATCCCCAGAAGAAGAACAGGCTGTTTCAGCCTGATAGGAAATGTGGCTCTCCAGGGAGATGCCTGGAGGCAGAACTGTTCTCCAAGTGGTGCCTCTGGCTTACCACAGCATCAAAATGTAAAGGTTGCAAAAAGTCTTAATGGCTCCAAAGCTCAAATAATGCATAATTGGTGTCCTCTGTAAGTTTTTGATTGTTGATTCTGATAAGCAAATACAACCACCTCAGAAATCCCACGAATTCCATGGGGCAAATATTAATTTTTGTGTGCCTTGCCCAAGACAAATTGCCTTGCCCTCTGCCTGCTCCCCTTCTCTTCTCTCCAGCCTCTTGCTTCTGCATCACTGCCATTTGAAAAACTTCCAGCAAGAATTTTCCTGTCTTTCCTTGTTCTTCACCCTCATTTCTAGACATAGTGTCTTTTTAACACCTAATTGTTCTAATTGCCTAGTTATCTGTCTCACACAATCGTGATTCACAGCTGTAAAATGTTCTTTAGCTTTTGCATGAACACCTCATTCAACCCTCTCATGGAAACCGAGGTGAAGTTATTTTGCTTGGAGGGAAGGATGGCCCAAAGCCAGAACACCCCACTGCAACCTGAGCTGGATTTGGCATCTGTCCCCATGCAGACGTCCCCAAGACCTCACGGGCCACATCTGTGTGTGCTGCCTCTGCAGGCTGGTGGATGTGCAGAGCAGGGAAAGTGCAACATGCAGGAGACAACCTCAGCATTCCTTTTTTAACCTGGCAGAGCCAGATCTCCCTGTGCAATGTTTCGGGGTTCTACTATTTGCAGCTTCTCAGGGTTTAAGATCCTGGAGGCAGTAATTCCAGAGGTGAAATGACATGAAAGCAGACAGAGCTGAGGTCTGTCTTTCTCCTGCCTTCTAAATAAACTCAGTGTTCATCTAAATATCCAGTGTTCCTCTTCAGCAGCTCCTGAGGGCTCCATCAGCCATCTGGGAGACTGTACTCAGATGACTCAACTTTTTCCAGTCTGAGTCACGAGCTTCTGCACCGCAGCATGATGAGAAAAGTTAGTGTGCTGCTTTTCCAAAGCGGTAACAGTGCCTGAATCTATAATATTTTGGGGATATCTTCCTAACTCCAAGTATTCCTGTCCTGAAGAAAGCATAGTTGGGAAATGTTGGAAAGCACAGCAGTAGCAGAACAAACTGCAGCAGCGCCATGGGACTGAGAATGCTGAACAAGGCTTGTCCCAGCACAGGGGCACATCCCCAGATACCCACAGGAGCTGAACTGTGAAACAAGTACAGTCCAGCAGTGTGGGATCAGCCTCTTTCCCTCTATATCCTGTTGAAGTTAAAGCTGTCAGAGGTGTGCACAGAAAAGTGTCTGTTTGTACCACTCTGCGGAGTGAGAAAGTTATGAAGTTTGCAAAGCAGACAGCTGCCGTATGTTCATATACAGACTGAAAGCCTGGGACCTGCCAGTCTGTATTTCTTGTAGCAGGCTTTCCACAGTTATATTATCCTCGATAGCAGCTAGACACCATGGATATGCATTGGATTTACCAAGCTCGTGCAGTAAAGAAGGTGCTGAGGACTTCTGGCTCAGATTTGTGGGGTTTGAAATGTGCAGCAGAGACAGAGTGGCAGGTGCTGGTGAAGAACATCCCTCTGGAAGTGTGAACAAGGGTGGAGACACAGGCAGGTGGGGCTGTTTTTCCATGTTTTCCAAGAACAGTATTACTGCTAAGTTAAATAACCTACAGCACAAATACGACAAGACTCTGCCTCGTGGCTTCTGTGGACACCAAGCCACGAGGCCTTTTAGCCTGGGAGTGCCCAGTGTACAAAATATGAGAAAATTTAAAGCGGTCCTCTGGGTGACAGAGAGCTTCAGTTGGAGGATTTGAAATCCCAGCAAGGATTTCCCTGGCAATGCCCATGCCTCAAAGCAGGCCAGTGTCCTGTGCAAATGAAATGTTGGAGCGCTGACCTGCCTTTCCCTGGGGTGTCTGGGGAGGGGAAAGCTGCACAGGAAGCTTTTTGCTTCAACACTGGTGCTCCCTTGTTGCCTGGGAATATGCTGGATGATCTCTTGGGCACCTCAAATGTCTTCCCACTCTTCAGGAGAACCAGGCACATTCATATCCAGGAACACCAGAGCTCTGCTCTCGAGTGAGCACCACTGATGCTGCCCCTCTCTCTACTTACCAGACTGAGCTCACTTGATGTGTGTGGAGCCAAGGCTGGATTTGGAGCTGCAGCTCTTGCTGCCACATCCAGAGTGCCTGATTAGGAAAATAAGACACCCAGATGCTCCGAAATGTGAGTGAGCTCCGGAAAATTTACTTTTTATTTTATTAAAGAGGAAGGAGGGATAAGGCAGAGCTGGAGGAAGAGCCAGACGTGACTGGGGAACTGCCCCTGTCAGGTACCACTAATGGGCATCAGAAGGGATGACAGAATTCCCCTTTCAGTGATGCACTCTTGCTCTGTGCAGCATCACTGGCCCTGTTTGTGGAGCTTGCTGGAGCATGGTCCAACCCCCCAGGACACATCTGTGCACAGAACACTGACCAAAACACCTCTCCTGCAGCACATCTGCCCCAGCAGCTGAAATATATATATATTTATAGTTCTATAAAGGAACCCTTTTCAGAGCCCCTTTATTTCTGCTGCTGTGCAAAAGCCCCCTCCAGACATACATTAAAGAACTTCACTGCTTTGGAAACGGCTTGTTTGCCTACTAAGGGAAGAAAAAACATCTCTGAAGTTGGTGCCTGAGCAGCACTTATATCTCAATTATCCACACATTGCTTCTCTGTGTGTGAGATTATGAGCTAACACGGCTTTCATGGCTTCATCAGCACCAGTTTAAGAGCAATATTTATCCCTGGTCATGTCAATTCTTTGGTCAACTCAGCAACAAAGGTGATGCTTGCTGCCCTCTTGCCAGAGACTCCACTAACGAGCTGAGTGATTTATTCATTAAGGGCAGGGAAATCTGGAGCTTTATTCCAGATGCCCTGGTGGGAAATTTGCATGAAAATTTCATGCTGTTCACTTGCAGGAGCCCTTCCCTGCTGTGCTGCCCTTCCCCTCACTGCAGGAAAAGGTCCTGCTGTGCTCCAGCAAACCCTTTAATAGAAATACTGAATTCAAAGGGAGTTTTATTGTAGTTGTTGTTGTTTTGAAAAAGTCATGGGACCAGGAAGTTGTCTGTTTAAAAAAAAAAGTTGGGCTTTGGAGTCCTGGGTGGCTTTTTGACAGCTCTGGCCATGTTGAAACATCAGAAGTTTGCTCTGGTCCCATTAAAGATCAGAAAAACAACCCCTTTTAAAAACTTTGGATATGCAGGAAAGCAGCTTCCCAGCTCTGGAGCAATGGGGCAGACAAAACTGGGTCAGCGGGTCTCTGGTACCTGGACATGAAATTACATTTGAGTTTATTTTATGAAGTCAGGCTTCATATCCTCAAATGGGATTTGCTGTAAGTCTGGTCACACTTGCATTTTGACTTTGTCCTGCCTGCTTAACTAAAGGTATTGCAGGCATTGGCCAGGCTATCTAATATCTATTCCAGATAATAATCTTTGTGTTGTTTCATGAATGATGTGGGGATCCCAAACCCACGCATACATCCAGGCTGGGTGCTGCTCTGTGCTGAGCTGAGCCCCTGATGGTCACTGGCCCCTGGGACTTCCCTATCCCCCTTTATTTCCAGGAGGAAGGAACAGAAAGAAATAAAAATTAAACCGATATTTTATTTTTTCTTTTCAGTTGAGAATTGCATTGACCCATAAAACACAACCAGCAACTTCCACATGGTCCGACCTGGAAGCCTGGCTTTAAACAGATGTATGAACCCCACTGGAGGGGGGAGCATGGACAGGGATGATGTGTGTGGGAGCTGATGCCACTGTCCCTTCTGGTCACTGTAACCCTGCACTCCAACCAACCAGCAACTGGACACAGCCTCTGGTCTTGTCTCTGGCACTCAAATGCCATTGGGAAAGGGAGGTATCTTCAGGAGTAAGAGCCTAGGGTGGCTTCAGGTGGGGGTTCCTTGGTGGAGACATGACTTGGACTGCTGGACTTGATCATCCAAGCAAATCTGGGTCTGTCCTGCATGGAGGGTAAATTTAGGAGTGCAAACTTCGGAATTGCTGATTTAATGAATATTTGGGCAGCCCCTCAGAGGGAGGTGCTGAAGCAGAGATGTCTCTGAAGGCTCTCAGGGACCACACACAACTCCTCTGAGCGCTGCCACCAAGTGCCTGCATCCCTTCCTGTGTGGGGCTCAAGGCTTTAGGCTATTTTTGAGGGAAAGGCAATTTTGTCCTCTTATTGTTGGTGCTCCCAGCACTCCCTGTACCAACTGCCTCAGGGGCCTGGGTGGCAACTGCTCTGCTGAAACTCCCAAGCAATAGATACCTTCTATAATTGCACCTTCGAAGCAGTCAACTGGCTCCTGCGACGAGCTCTTGAATAATTGAAGCAATATTTGCAGGGTTTGCACTGAAGTACTAACAGCTGTGGTATGTTTTGATATTTATGAAGCCAAATAAATTATGGATTAGTCAGTGCAGTGAGCCCAGCATGATGCTTATTACTTCTGGAGTGCCGGAGCTGATGGAGTGCTATTCATCCCCTTTTACTTCCATTGTGTGGCTGAGTATGACTGGTGTCTATTACTGGACTTAATAGAGCTTGCTCGCAGGTTTAAGTTCCAGTCCCTGAGAGCTGATGGGCTGTTTTAATTTGTTCTTCACTCTACAGGCTTTAGAAAGACATGCTGGGACCATATCTCAGGGTCACAGGCCATCGTATCGGCTCACAGATGTGGAGGTGATGGTTTCTGCAGTAATGGGGATAGGTGCTGGCAGAATTAGCAGCAATTCTTGGCATTAAACTGAAAATTATACAAAATCCAATCTTCTTGGCAAGCTGGTCTGTGGGTAAATATTGTATGTCTTCTCTAGGATGCCTCGTTCATTGCACAAACTTTTCTTCATAACTGAGCCAGCACTTGTGAGATTAAACTCTTCACTCCATTTTCTATTATCTGAGAATGTATTTCTTTATGGATGAAAAAATTTTCACTTCGCAAATGTTCCGAGTATATTCCAAATTTCTCCCCATCAGTGGGAGCTGCCCGCTGGGAAGGGATAAGGAGGGAGCAAATAACCCTTTGGAGCAGCAGATGGCATCCTACCACTCGAAAGCTTCCCGGCGCTGGAAAGTGTAATAAATATATAACAGCAAGTGCCTGTGCTGTGCTCATAGCTGCACTCAGCAACTTGGTAGAAAACTGAGGGGTTAGGAAGCATTCTTTTACAAACCCAATACTTTCTCTGTTTGTTGTCCCTGTTTTCTGGGGTGAAAAGAGATATCTGCAGCTGGTCTGCTCATCCAGATCCGCCTGGTCCATGCAGCCCACAGAGTGTGCCCTCACAAAGTGGGCACAGGGAGCTGACTGGATAAATCTGGGCTGCAATGGGGTTTGGAACTAGGTGATCTTTAAGGCCCCTTACAACTCAAAGCATGATTCTATGAAATTGTGCCATAAAGTGCCTATTAGTCTGCATAAAAAGTTATGAAGTCTAGAACGGCTGTCTCAGCTGCAGAGATGTTCCATGTAGACATCTGCATTTTACTATGCCCCTCCACGAAACTGGCTGACATCTGTCCAGAAAAAAAACTGTGACACTAACTTTTTCCTAAATGCATCTTCCTACAGGAGTTCCCAGAAGAGGTAACCCAGGGCCACTGCAGATAGGGGAAGTCTTAGCATCCAATGAAGTGGGGATTAATTCTTCTTCCTTACTTTCTTTCCTGAAGATGTTGAGTGAGGGGATGAAGGATATTTTCCTCTTTAAAATCCTGACGTAGGAAAAGGCTGTACTTTTTCAACTGTTATTGGTTGAGGCAGAGTTGCAGACTTTTTTAGGGAAGTTTGGGCTGAGTTTGTGGCTGCTGTTGCTGTGTTGCAAGATAAATTGTTTACAGCCTGTCTCTAGAGACAAATGAAAAAAGTTTCTCCTATCCCAATTTCCTTGTAAATGATAGAATCATCACAGCGAAAACAAAAGTCAACTGGATCACAGAGATGTGAGGTTTGAATTCAATGTTTCCGGTGCTTCTACTTTCAAAAAATGCCTCTTCAAGAAGAACTGCTGCCCACTGTGCAGAGACAATAAAGATTAAAAATGATTCCATAGCTCCGGCTTTTGTTTCCACTGAGAGCTGGGACATGGTTTGCTCGCGTCCGCTACAACACTTTCATCATCATCATCTGATAAAAACCTTCTCACCAGCCCTGGTACTGACAGTCCTGCAGCAGTGATTTCTGCTCCTGTCATGGCACCAGCCCCTCTCTGTCTTTCAGCACACCCGCTGACGTGTGCTTACTCCTCACATTCCACTGCTGATTTCCTCAGTGACCATTAACTTCCATGAGCACGAGATGCAGGATAAAATCGCAGGCACGGCTGGCAGCTTTGGAGTGAGAATGTGCCCGTATCTGTTTCCCCCCAGCACTCTCAACATCATCACGGGTGCATGTGCTTCTTGCTCCTGGCAGCTCTGAGGGTGCCAGCTGTGATGAGCAGCTCCAAGTCTCTGTCTTGGGGGAAGAGCTGGGAGCCAGATCTCAGCTGTCGTCAGCTCGCACTGTTTTACAGACCCCTACAGATTTCCCACAGAAGCTTGATAGCTAGGAAATTTAAGCTTACTGTGTTAGTCTTGCTTTTCTCATCTGCCTTTTGGCACCTGTCTTAGCGCACGGACTGAAAACATCTGGAGAGTCTCTCTGTGTTTCTCATGGGCATGGCCCTAACCATGTCAGAGAAGGGACTGTGTCTCAGGATGGGCTATCCCGCCTCTGGGCTCATTTCTCCCTTGCTCTGCAACACTTTCTAATAGGTGACAAACTTTTGGCATCACATGCCAGACTCTGTGACGGCCACGTTTCCTCGTGTGTGCCATGGCTCATGTGATGGCTGCATTGCTCTGATGACGAAGGAGCTGAGTACAGGCAAAACAACCTCCTGAATTCCCTGCTTTCTGCCCATTCCAATGGGAATTTACAGCGAACAAAAGTCAACCAGGAACAGTCACAGCCAGAATCTGGGCTCCTCACTCTCTGCATTCTTTTCCTGTGGTGTTTCAGAGCAGAACGTGGAGCAGAGGATTTGTCTTGTTCATGCTTTACCCTGGGTTTGGTTTTCTGGGTGAAGAACTAAGCCTCACTTCAAGGTGCTCCCAGACAAGGTGGTAGGGAGCAGGTGCTCAGGATCTTCTGCAGGCAGGTTCCAAATACTCACTGGAAATTGCACGTCAGTTCGAGTTACAGGACCTGCTCAGCACAAACCGCAGTTCAGGACACTGACAACAGCTGTTGCAAAGACACTGTAAGGATTCCTTTTCCAGCAAGGATGAGAGCATTCACATCAGCTCAGAGAGTTGTTTCTTGCTTTAAATTGACTCAAAAAGTAAATTTAAAGTGAAGGAAGGAAAAAGAAAACCAGCCTGGAGGGAACCTTGCTATTCCACAGGAATACTGGAGCACAGTTTACTTTTGTGCTTTCCTGGGGCCTCGTTCCATCTGTGTTTGTTTTTTACTCTTCACTCTCAATCATGGAAATGGACATTTTGATTAAAGCTGTTCTTCCAGTGAGGAGGCAGAATGCAGCATAATTTAATCTGAGACTTTGCATGAATGTCTCAAAGCAAAAAGAAAAAATATAATTCATCATGAATTAGCTATTAGAATAAATAATTTATTTTGGTTATGGCTTATTGGGAGGGCTCACCATGCTGTTTTTATATTTGTCTCTTCCTAGTTTCCAAGGGGGTGCTGGGTTTGCTTTCAGGCTCTAACCATGCTGAATGGGAAGAGGATGGAAAGATGAAGTGGGAAGAGGAGACAGATGTTAGTCTGCCCTAAGCTCCACTCTGAGTCTCCAGCTGGGAGCTTTACTTTAGAGAGCAGAATAAAAATAAGCAAACATTGGGCTCAGTAAGGCAACGTGATTAAGGAACTGGCAACTGAGATCTTGAGCTTTTTCTGTCATCTTTTCCATTTTTGCCATTTACTCTTCTTTTGCCAATGGAAAGCAGGTAAGAAGTCCAGAGAAGAATGAGCATCACAGGGAGCCAGCATTTACTCAGGTCGAGGAAGAAGGTTGTCCTCAGCCCAGCCCTCACCCAGGCATGCCTGGCAGCTCTACCCCAGCCCCACGAAGGGTTGCAGGGCAGATGTGCCCTAAGACCCAACACAGAAAGTTCAAACATCCAGAGCCTGGTGACTGCCAGCCTGAGTGAGCTTTGGGGACAACATGAGCATGAGAGCAAACACAGGAGCCCCTCCCAGGTACCAGCACTGGCCTCCTACCTTCGGCCTCCCCCACTAAACATCATTTTTCCCCGCTGCAAACTGCAGACTGCACTGATCTTCCCATGGGAACATCCCACATACCTTTTCTCGTTTACTCAATTTTTTACCTTCCCACCCTTCAAAGACACAGAATTTATTTGGCTTGGGCTTGCAAGCAGAGCTTGGATGGGTTTATGAGCTCTATGCCTGAACCCATAGACAATTACAAACGTGGCTGGCTGCCTGGCTTTGTTAATTAGCTACCAGCAATGCCTCATTTTTCCCTCTGTGGTTTCCTTCTGAATTAGTAGGGCGCTGCTCATTAGTTCTCCTCCTCTTTGGGATGCCACAGTTGAACATCATGGCATCCAGATATGCCAGTTAGCTGAGAATATAAGCTTGATTTGTTTGGACAAAAAAAAAAAATACTACTTGCATTTAGGTAATTAAACAAAATAACAGCAAAGATATTTTATACTTTTGCAATCTGCCCTTCTCAGTCCCAGTGCTCCATTTTCTTGTTTCCTGATCTGCTGGAAACAAAGATTGGAGTAAGTGTCCTCAATCATTTCTTGGTTTTGCTTTGAAATATTAAATTTCTCTTCCTCTAAATCTGGTTTGGTGAAGTGGTTGTCAGCTGATGGGACAACACCCTGGCACTGATGATGTACAGTGAGCCAGCAGGTGCCAGTTTGGGCTCAGTTCATCCAGGAACAGCACTTCCAGCAACTTTTTGCTTGTTTAATATCTTAACACAAAATAACAGCAGTAGCAACCAGGGTGGTAAAATAATGTTTTATTCCATGAATGAACAAACACTACCATGCCACATCCTAAAGTTCTTTCTACAAAAGATTGTGGACAGAGCAGATTTTTACATTTCTCATTTCAAGTTCATCTCAGGCTCTCGAGCCTGTTCAGCGTAGCAAAATCTGGACACGCAGCATTCTCATGGTCTATTTGGCATTTTGCCAGATAAAGCAGATTTACACCGTAGTTCTTGTTCACACAATGTCGATGCACTGTAAATTAAAGGAGATAATCCCAACCAAACTAGGTAATTTCTGTGGTTTATCAATATATTTTTTCATGATGGTCAAAGTACAACCAACATTCAAAGCTTAAAATAAAGGTAAGAAAAAAGACACACTAAAGAACACAATGGAAACATCATCATTGCTGTCAGGATGTGAGTTTACCCACAGAACTATGTAAAAAGTAGAAACCGGCATTGACATTCAAGCTGTTAAAACAAGAAAAGAAATTACATTAATTGTTATATTTCCAAGCTAGTGCTTCTAAGGAGTCCTGATCAGCAAAGAAGTGTTACTGCATGCATGTCGAACACAAGACTAATATTGGATTGGGGATCTGACGAAGAGCTGACTTACATTCCTTTATATACAACAAAATGAAATATACAGTATTAATACTGGCTGTACATTTGGTCAGAATATTTTACAAGGAGCGACACTGTCCAAATTCTTATGACGCAGTACGTGGAAGTGGATGGAGATTGGATTCCTTTCTGAGAGCTTAATATTTTCACAAGAAGTTTTAAAAGTTGCTTTCCACTGCTAAAATGAACAGTTAGACATTTTAAAGCAAAAAATCCTCTTTTTTTTTTTTTCTTTTATGGTTGTCAAAACTAGTGTGAACAGAAGAGATAATTAAATGTGTTTGGAATATGCTAATCATTGACCTGGAATAAAACTAAGCCACAGACAGCATGTGCAATAAATCTCTGCACACTGTCTCTGTTTAAATGGCTTTATAAGATGATCTGTGAGGTCTCTGGTACAAATTCCTGTACCATAGCCTCACCTAGCTTTTCCCCAGAAGGTTACCAACCATTTGTCCCAATACTAAAGAAAGAAAAAGAATAATCATGACTGTCACATATTTTTCTACATCGCAATAAAAAATGTCTCAATGTAAGCTGATTTAGCCTATTTATGTGCATATTTTTCAAGTCTGCCAAAGAAAATACTCAATCTTGCTGGCAAGAGCTATTTTGGGAACTCAAGAGTGAGTTTTTCTTTGCTTTATTCCAATAGATTTTTTAATATCTGGGTAGCTCAAGTCCCACTGCCTCATTAGACCCCTGAGGTCTAAAGTGAGTTGGTTAATTCATTGTATGTTTTTTCCCCATCCAGAACAAGGTGAGAAGCTAATAAGGTATGCATGAGACCCAAAGAACAACAGAAGTAAAAGCCATACAGAATTAGCAAAATAATTACAGGAAGGTAAAGATCGGTGTAACTATAGTGATATTTCGCACAATTGAATTTGTGTATCCTGGAGCAATGACAAACCTCCTGAAGATGGAAAAGAGCAGGCAGGTGTGTATGAACCTGTATCCTTTAAAATAATTGTGCTATAATCTTCTCCATGTATTAGATTAGATTTTTTTTTTTCTGACACAGTGTGATGCTAACTATAGTAACCTTAATGTGGATGATGGATTTCACTGCTACTGCTTGATTGCTTGAATGCTTGAATGCAAAGAGACATTAAATCTTCCAGTCCTCAAAGTGGTTTCTTGGGGTGTTCCTTCAAGTTCAGTGTCTTACCACTTTCACTCTAGAAGTCATTTTGTGGCAAACAAAAAAAAAAAAAAAAGAAAGAAAGAAAGAAAAAACAAATAAAAAAAAAAAACAACCAAAAAAAGATGTTGGTTGTGATGGATTTATTTCAGACAGCAGTTTCTGCTGAGTTCACCATGCTTAATGTTCTTCCATTTAGGAAGGAGTTGCTGTCAAGTAAAGCAGAGGAGCTGCTTTCAAAAATTGTTTTTTTTGTTGTTTTCTTTTTTTTTTTAAATACATGCTAACAACATCTCTTTCTTCAGGAAAATGATCCAGTTGCATATTGTCAGAGAGATCTGCCTTGTGCTTAGCACGGACAAGTAGGGTTAATCATCCTCCTCCTCCTCTTTCAGCGGGGCTAGTGGGAGTTTGTCCGGAACTTGGAAACACTCCACAAAGAAGTTGACAATGGACTGGTACAAGTGCTGCTCAAATGCTGCATTGCTGAAGTAATGGCTTTGATCAGGGTAAATCTGCAAAAAACAGATAAATACACACCTTTTAGAGCTTAAAGTCTCAGGACTGACCACCCACACGTGCAGCTTGAGCTGCAAACCCACAGCATCTCCTCAGCATCATAGGGCTTCCCATGGATGCACGTGAGGCCCAGGGTAATCTGGGCACCACAGTGCTCTGAGTGCAGACTTGCATTTTCCCTCACAAGGAATATTTTTTGCATGGGGGAGGATTTTCCATTTAATTCCATTCTGAACAGGTTCAGTCTAAGAAGAACCAGCCCACACATTCCTTGTGAAAACCGAAAAACGCGCAGTTTCGGAGAGAAATGGCATTAGGTTATACCGACTAAAATGAGGGCTTTCAAGCAAAAAAGCCATTAAGTAAAAAAAAATTAATAAATACTGCTGGAGAAGTAATTAAATTGAAAAAAAATTGTGAAGCCAGAAATGAAATAGTTTAAACCCAACTCTTCATTTAAATGGAGCAGGTAACTTGAAGAAATACAAGAGGATCATAATGGGTTGTCTAGGCAGGGATGCCAGGGTGGGTTCACTTAGAAAGATTTAATGGCTTGGACATGGACCATTCACCAAAACAGAGATGTAATTTGGTGGAAAGTGGAGCTTTCTAGACCAGAGCATGCCATTCACAATGGGATGTCAGATTTAAGCGACATTTATCCTCGTAACTTTTCTGGTTGATTTAATTTAGAACCCCGTTTCCCTGAAATTCATCCTGAACTTGTTCTGTTGTTCCCGAAGAAAGTCAACAGGCATAAATTCCTTAGGGATATGTCTCTCATAACCTAATCTACTGTAATTTAATAATTGTTCTACAACTGTCCAGACCACAACACTGATACCACATAAGCATGGGACTAATAGAAACATGTTAAATGCTGGTGCTACTTCTACTGTCAGGCTGAGTTTGCAAGTGGTTTTTCAAACCTTGCTTCATAACTGGGAAATAACCATTCAAATAGGAAAAAAAAGAAACATATATTGTACCTGCAAGCTGTAATTAGCCTTTGCCCTAATTAGGTGTGTGATAAGGTCCGTAGTATGCTGAAAATGGATTTTTTCTGTAAAAACAGATTGCAATCATTAAAGAGGCAAATTTAATTAACAAAAATCAAAGCTATCACAAACACATAATGAGCTCAAATGATGGGCTAACTTACCATCAGCAGTAGCATGAATGATCAAAAATGTCTGTTCCTTTAGTAATGAGACTCTGTGTGATAATTTGCTGATCTGTGAAGGTAAAGGTTGCAATAAGATTAAAAAACTTCCTAGAAATTAGCAACTTATATGGAGGCAATAGAAGCACTTATTTCCATTTAATACTTTATCACTAGGGTAACAAGCAGACACCAGCACAGCATATTCTCCTGGCTACTTATTTAAATCTAGACGTAAAATAAACCCCCACCCTGTGCTGGCAGGGCAGTGTCAGCAGCAGGAACATGTCAGAGACCCTCCTCTGTTCTGGTACTGTTCACTAAAAGCCTGAACTGTAGAATACATGGAAAATACCAAAGTGAATAAAAAACACTGATGAAAAGCTTGCTCGGATGCCTGTGCCTGAGAACTCTTCGTGGATTTGGAGCGATTTTGGTGTGGTTTGAAAGCCAATCTCAACGAGTTTTGGCAGCTTGAGGGATGATCTGATATGAAATTCAAGTGTCCACTGCTGAGAATGCCTTTGCCCCCAGCTGTCTTTCAGATTCACGGGGGAAAATAAATTCAAACAATTTCTAAAAGGACAAAAAGAGTTTGCACTAATGTAGAGATTATGAGTGCAAAATTTGAGAGACAATGAACTCATAGTTTAGGTAACCAGGGTAAATCTTCCCTTTTGAGGGCACAGGGTGATACCTGCTTTCTCTGTGAGAACAGTGTAGGACCTTTGCTGCCTTCATGTCTTCTGGCTGGAGACAAGGCTTAGAAGCTAAACAAGGTTTTCTCTATAGCAAATTTTGTTTGTTTGACTATTCTTTATAAGGTTTTGCCTCCAAGTAGCTGCAGCACAGGATCCAGCTGATCCCATCACACATATTAAACGTCTTTATTAACTGGTGCTATGTCTCCTTTCCCATGTCCTGCTCAGTTCTGGCACAGAGTTCTGCCTATCTGAAATATCACAAAGTTTGAGAAAGTCAAGCTGAGCTTCACTTGAATTTGTTTATCTCAGAGAGAATCAAAGTGGCAAGACCATCGGCAGGAACATTCAAGGAGGTCGTGACACCGTGTCCTCTTGGGCACATCTGAGTCACTCAGCTCTTTCAATTTCTAAAACTATTTTATTTACCCAATTTAGAAAGGCAGACACGAGGGCTAATCAATAAAAACTTTATCCATGATTACTATTAAGACAAGACAAGCAGTAAGCAGGGTGAAAGAGACCTTCAGAGCTTCACTAGTGAGTCCCTCTTGCATAACCTTGCTTCCTCCCCAGAGGAGAACACCTGGAGGGAGAGTTAAGACCCAGTTCACATTTTATCAGGGAAATGCAGTGTCCATGCAGTTACCTCGTACGCTCTGTTATCAACCCCGTGCAAGCCCAAGTATCTCTCAGAAAAGGCTGAAGCTTGAAGAGAAAAAAATGAAAATATCACTTTCAGTCATGAATACACTGGTGCTTCTGAGTCAAATATTGCAAATGCTAAAAACCTTATTTTCTAACATGGCCTTAATTATAGAGGATGCATTTCTAAAAGCTTTTGAAAATGCACTAAGGATTTGTGTGATACCACAGTCTGTCATTGTCACCATGTACTTCTGGTCTCTAAATAAGTCACAGAAAAGCTTTCCTTTTTCTTCGTTCATGCGTCTGAGATAGAAGAGCACTATCATGTTGTGCCCCTTTCTCCTTTCACTTGGGGCCATCAGCAGCAAGTTCCCTTTGGTCTCAGGGATAACTGTACAGCTCCTGAAGTCTGGCTGAACACCTCTGACTTCCCTGGCAGCCCCCTGATTTTCACTGGCACTAAGTGCAAAGGGAATTGCTATCCCTGAGAGAAAGGATCACCACGTGCAGTGTAGTGCTGTGGTCAGAGACAGCATGGGCCAGGCAGACTGGACCACAGCTTGCATGGATGGGTGCTTCAGGCAGGAAGGAAGCACATTCAAGACAGTGGGGGTGGTTGGTGGCAGAGGCTGGAGGGATTTAAAGACAATTCTCCTTTATTTAAAAGGAGTAATAAAGTGATTTGATTACTCTGAGTACCATGGCTGGTCCCACTGGTGCCAGCAAAATTGTTTTAGTGGGGAAAAGGGGTTTACAGCTAGTCCTAAAAAGATACAGAATATAAACCAAGCAGGATCTTGGGAAAGCAAGATGGCAACTGGGAAAGGATAGGGAAGAAACATCATTTGTGGTCAGCAGGAGGGTCTGTGGGCTCAGAGATGGGAGTTACCATATAGTCTGAAGTCTGTCACTGGGGAAAGAGCAGCTCCACAGGTGAACACCTGGTTGTCTTCACCAGCTGGAAGCATGTAAGTGCTCAGGTAACCACCATAATCCTGGAACAGAAAGGGGACAGGGGTGTCAGTGTTCCTGCTGGGAGGCACTGCTGCTCTTGGGTATAGAAACAGGGCAGCTGAGACCTTGCAGCAAATGCTTGGCCATTACATTTTCCAGGCCATTGCCCTGGAAAAACATGAAACAAGGGACATTCCCTGGCCACACTGGCAGATGTGGCTGTCACTCTCCTGAAGGCCGGAGGGTTGTGTGCCCAAGAGCTGGCCTTTTTCATCCCACTTTATGGCCATAGCTCTAACCAGATATGCTACCTCTCCAAAATGTTTCCCCCAGTCTTTCGCTACATAAAATGAGCATCACCATTTCAGCGTCTGCTGCCAGCCTGTTAACAATTCCCTGCAGAGATGCTGCTGTACGTGCAGCTCTCTTCGCCCACTCCAAGCCCGCGTCTCCCACAGCAAACAATTTCTACTCTCAGTCCTGCTCTCATCTCAAACTGCATGTACTTTACAGTGGCTGTTTCCCAGCCAGGCACACACGGCAAATCAGCCTCAGAAATCCACAGGGTTGTTGTACATATGAGTTAGATGTACCCACGTTCCCACGTGGCTTTAGGAGACAAGGTGAAAATGAAAGTTTGCAATGGGAAAAAATAATGAACTATCTGATGATGTTTTCTGAGCAATAGTCACTTTTTGCACTTGGAAGTTAATTTTAAAAAAGTCATTGATGCATACATTGGTGAAATGAAAGCTTCCACCTTTGACATCACTAAGCAAGGTGCAGTCTATCTCAAAAATAAATAATAATTAAAAAGCCACCACTGACATATTCAATAAATCAGGATTTAGCTCAGCTGTTTAGCCACACCAGCCAACTGGGACAGCACAGAGGAGCAATGCCAAAACGTTACCTTCCCAAACACACCGACTCTCGTTTTGTCAATGAAGTGCTCCTGCAGCATTGTCCTAGAACATGACAGAGGAAAAGCGATGGGTTAAAAATATTTTTCCCTTCAATAGCAAAACCAGTGTGATTTTAATCAGCTTTAAATTAAACTGGCCCCAGAAAAATTCACAGAACGGTTTGAGTTGACAGGGACCTTAAAGATCATCCAGTTGCAACCTGTCTGCCATGGGCAGGGACACCTTCCACTATCCCAGGTTGCTCCAAGCCCCATCCAACCTGGCCTTGGACACTTCCGGGGATAGGGCAGCCACAGCTTCTCTGAGCAACCTGTGCTAGTTCTCACACCCTCACAGTTAAGAATTTCTTCCCAATATCTAATCTAAACCTGCCCTTTTTCAGTTTAAAGCCCTTTCCCCTTGACGCAGACAATCTAAATCACACTGGTCCAAGCTGCTTTCACATGAATCTGTCTGATTTAATCGTGCAACCTCACGGTTGGATCTGACCAACCAATGGCAACAAATAACCTGCACTACCTCTGGTAGCCATAATAAGCTATTGCACAGCTATTGCAATACTCTGATAGTGGTTTTAACGTGATTATGTGCAGAATAAATCTAACAATATGACAGGACTTGACATTTAGGGTTTTGCCCTGGTTATTCTGTTTTAAAAAGTTTAAGGATTTAAAGATGGATTTTTTCCAACTACCAGGCAAGCAAAAGATTAATGTAGGAACAGATATTCAAGCTTACTTGTTTGTAGCTGTATGACTGTACAGAGCTAAAAATAAATAGGCTTTGAACATGTGATACAGATAAGTGTGCTCTAATTTAGCTCTGTTTAAGGCTTGTTTTTCTCCCTCTGCTCTGGCTGACATGAGCTCCCTCTCACATGCAGTTGCAACTGTACAACTACATTGTCCCTCCCTCCCATCTCCTTGCTCTACCCTACACACCATTAAAGCAACCAGGACTAATGACAATCTTGGGTTAATTATCTTAATGAATTAATTTCTTCAATAACAGTGCCATTCACCGGACAGCTTCCAACTGATCCTTCTCTTCCAAAAGGCCCAGCCTCCTCTTGACCTCGTGCAGTAACTTGGCGCCCTGGAAGCCACTGCCACGGCCGTCGAACTTGAGCACGATGGCGTTGTGGGAGCTGACCATGACGCTCTCCCACGTCACCTCGAACCTCTCCGTGACGATCTGGCTGCCAGGCGTCCCATCTCTGGAACAGAAACGAGCATCAAGGAAAGGCAACGGCACCAAACGCCCTCCCCAGGGCAGTGGGATTGCTGTGGGATGGGGACCCACAGCCCCATCGCGCAGGGTAGGGCAGGACGGGTTTCTGCAAGGGCACACCAGTCGCTGCAAGGATGGCACGCAGGTGGCTGATGGTGTAGGATGGGTTTTGAGGCGGGGTGGAAGCTGCAGGTTGGTTTCTGCCTCCCTCTGTGCACAGCAGCCTCCAAGCTGAGCTTCGAACCACGCCAGCAAGCACATCTCTAACTGGTCAGGATTCCTCCCGTGAGTAACCAGGGAAGTGACACAGGCATCAGTTGAGTTTTCCCTTTTTCATACCTGCTCTAATGTATGTCTATTTTCTACGTTCCCCAAAGCTCTTTTTTATTTTCTGCTGAAGTGGTTCTGTCATCACTGCTTCACACAAGTACAGAGGGAAAGGACTCTTCTAAAGTGGGAAAAAACACATTAATAATGCCCAGTTTGGCCCAAAATTGGTGGGAAGGGGGAAGGGGTGGGCAAGACCCCCTCTTCACCCTTCTGCTTAGGGTCTGATCCCACACAGGGAAACTCTCTCGAGAAATACAGACCCTACTTCAGCCAGAGAGCTGAGAAAAAACAAGGAATGATGATGATGACTTTAAGCAGTATTTTAGGACTGGGATTACTGTAGAGCCACTGGCATTTTTATCCACTTTTTGTCGTTTTTGGGGTTCTCAGAGACACCAGGCACTTCACTGCAGGATTTTAATGGGCATGTGACTCGAGTCATTCACATTTATCCAAGTGAGACCCCTGGCCCATGCAGCTCCAGAGGCAGCCTAATCAAGTGCTGTGTGCTTGATGAGAACTAATCTTCCTAGAGCACTTCCATAATGAAGCACATTTTCTCCGCAGTAATTTCGTGATGTGACGACACGCTCGCTGCAGTGGCTTTGTCCTTCATGGAGGGTTGTGCAGGGTGGCACAGGCGTTCACCAGGCATTCATCGCTCCTGCGTGAGGCTTTTCCCTGGTGGGGTGTTCCCTGGCAGGCAGCAAGCAATGCAGCCAGGCCCAAACAGGTTCTTCTGAGGTCAGTGAATTCCCTCCCGCAGTTTCTTTCCAAATTGCCAAAAAAGCCCTTCAGTAATGTGTATTATTATTACTAAATGTTACATAAAGAAATACCCATCTGCTCTGCCCGCCACGGGGAAAACCTACCTATCTAATATAAATGCTAACTTCGTGGAGATTTTCAAAGGTTTCCAGCTCTCTCTTTACTGTCACTTCAGGGAACACCAGCACTTACAAGGGAATGATTTCTGCATGAGGGCACCTAAAATTTAGGCTCTAGTAAGGCTGACTGAATTCCACTCTAAAATTACCTGTTAATCACAAGGTGGGTGCCCTAAGCACTAGTACAGAAAGTCAAAATGCATCTTGTATTCCTCCTCCCTCCGTTTCTGCCCCACAAATGTTTGAAGTGTACATGAAACACCTTCACAAAATCCACAATTTACTCTGCAGGATTTCAACAGGGTGCCCTCCTGGGAGCTGAAAACCTTGGCTCAAACATGGGAAAGAAGGGATGTACATCAGGCCTCTCCCAGCTGTGAAGTGAGGCGGGGTAGGGACCAATGTGCTGGACTCTGGCATTCCTTGTACAAAACATATCTTAAAAGTTTCTGATCATGGCCAAGGTTTCCACACTGCCCTGATAATGTGAACATAAAAGAAAAGACAAGTGGGAACTTACACAACCAAAAGCAAGGGGTAGTGCGCAGTGTCCGAAAACGTTGCTGGCTTCAAGATCTGCATTGGCAATCCTAAGCAAAAAAAGAACAAATAACAACATGTCTTCGATGTGACATGATTCCAATAGATTTTTCTGGTGTTTTGGCCACAGATGAGTAGGAGCGAAATGGCATTTCTTCAGAGGTTGTGGAAAATAACACCTTAGAAACACAGATGTTGCCAAAGAAAAGACCTATATTGTGATAGCCGAGGTGACAAGAAATGTAAATGGGGAGTACAGTGCGAGCTGCTCAGTCATGCATCACTTTTACAGCATCCAATTAACATCTGTCAATAGCTATAATTTTCCTTTTTTGGCATCTGGATGAGTGACGCAGACAGAAATCAATATTTCAGGGCAGCAGAGAAGGAGGAAAATTGGCAATGAAAATGGTAATTTAAAACCCAATTAAGTATGGTGGCTTGGAGAGAGAAATGGAATTATTTTGCTATAATGGTGTGAAGACAGAGGCAGGAGAAGCAAGTATTTTAATCCTAACTTCCAAAGGGCTAAATTTTGCTGTAAACAGAAGGCAAAGGTGCTGAAGCCCATGTTGTTATACTGGTACAAGAACCAACGTAAAGGAGGGATGTGATCACCAAAGCTTCATTTAACTGAATGTCATTTCTGCGGCTTTATATCAGTAGCCAAAACTGCCTCCATACAAACACTCTGCATCAACAACAGCACGTTTATTTTTAAAATGTTAACTACTGTCTAGATTAGCAAAAGCCCAGCAATTAAACTGGTATTAGGAGCATTTTCAGTAGATTAATACACAGATTAGCAGCATGGTTTAAGTGGTTTGCTTTGTAATCGTTGCCTGACACTCTGCCTAATTAGTTATTCCATCTGAATGCTAATAGCTGCAAATTGGGTCAATGGCCCAGGGACAGCCAAAAAGGCCATCGCTTGACTTTAAATATTACTAAGTGCTACGTGCACTGTTCCCAAGGCTGCTCAGCCCAAAGTTTTGGAAACACAGGGAGGGCACAGCAGAATGACCACATGCCTACAGCCGGTTTGTATTACGCACAAGTAGATTTTTGGTTAAATGAGCAGAATTGCAATGAGACCTGCATTTAAGAAATTTATTATCAAGCTGAGTTATCCACGATAAGCTGCCAGTCTCACATGAGCTGGCTCAGAGGGGGAAATATGGGCTCTTTAACCATCCCTTCCTGTCCATAAAACCTGGAAGTGCACATCTGTTCCTGTTATTTTATGCACTGGTTTATGTTCCTTATGCCCGTGTGGCAAATAGAACGTTTTAGGGCCATTGTTATCCTTTTCTAATGGCAACCATCTCTCAGCCTTTGCTTCACGTTTTATAACTTCTGGAAATGGCTGAAATCAGTAACCTGCCCCCAGCACAGCTCACTGCTTTCACTTCACTGCCTATGGCCTGAGAAATATGCTCCTTCTTGGCATGGGAAACATTATGGGCCACACTTTTAACCCAAGGTCTTTGGGGTTTTTTTCTAGAGTTGCCACCATACATGCAGGCTGGGATTTTGGCGAGCCATTGTGCATCTCTGAGTATGTGGATTTTCCTCATATAGCTAAGCTCTCTGCTTGCAGCCAGAGATGTTTTTTAGGTTGTTTCAGGTACAACAACAGAGACAGGCTTACACTTTGGCTCTTTGCCACCAGCCTTTTCTCTCTCTCTTTGGCATATATATATATATAAAAATGTGGAGAACGATTATACGAGTGGTAGAAATTACACACCAGCTGCAGGTGCACACTGCTCCAAGTGTCTGCTTTCTTTACTCCAGGTGAAATTGCCTTTGTCTTTACTCATAAAGCCTTTGTTTTTCCCAACCCTCCCAAATCATGTGGCTTTTTTGAAGAATCCTGAGTGACTCCAGTGGGCAGTCATGGGACAGTCATCTTCATTCACTGCAGCTCAGATTGTGCACTGAGAGGCAGCCACGTCTGTAGTAGCCAGCAAGCACCCACATTATCCCACTCCAAACCCATTTCAAATGACACACACACACCCAGGGCAAATGCCTCCAACAATGGGAGCACCCCACCGTGTCATTTCCTAGAGTGGCTTTTTCTCCACAAAGAAAGTTTTAAGAGGGGAAAAAAAAATCCAACCCTATAATTTTGCTTTTCTTCAGCTGAATTCTCATCAAATTCTGCCTCTGTAATAACCTCCTTATGTAGCACATTCCAGGAGAGTGCTTTGCAAACTGTGTGAGTTTATTGAGAGTCAAAGTCATTTTTCCTCCTGCCAGTCTACCCAGGATGACTGCATCATTTCACAGCTATAGCGGTGAAAGAGAAAAATAAGTGAGAAGAAAGGTGCTACTTACTGTAATCATCTATCCTGATTTCCATGTATTCTACCTTAGGCATTTGCCTGTCATTTACAGCCAGCTGCACATTTTCATTTACCTCCAGCTCAAAAATTTCTGGAAGAAGAAGGACAAGATCACAAAAACTTTTGGCACAGTTTGTGAAAATGCATTTTAACATTTTATAGTCACCTTGATATATATATATAACACAAGTTTCCTTACAAACGGATTTCCTTCTAGTCCTCACAGATGTCTAATTCAGTTAAGTCTTTGAAACCCAAGTTCTGCATGGGCAAAAAGCTATGTTCCTGAAATCAGTGACCTTCAGCTGATTTGCAGGAGGTGAGAATGTGACCTGCTGTGTTGGGACACTGCCATGGCTCCCAGTCAGACATCCACTTGCCATGCAAAGCTGTATCTCAAACGAAGAGGTCCCCAAGTCTTTGTCCAAATTATACATAATAAATAGGAAGGGAAGAGACTTTGGAGGGCTTCAGGCCAAGGTTGTGCTGCTGTGCAAGATAAAATCCATGGGAAGGAAAGCCATGGGGGGAGGAGAGTGGACAAAGCTCATACAAACCTGCAACGCCAGGTTTTGGAGCAGTCTTGACTTTTGGAGTGTTTCAAAAATGTTTAATTTTGCTTCTGTGCCTTACCCAAGCACTCTCTGGGTCAGAAATAGAGGATTCCTTCCTCCTTCCTGGGATGTAACCTTTATCCCCTCATCCTGGCCATGTGCTCTACCTGCTGAGCCTCTTCTAGAAAAAGCAGCCACCTCCAGCACCAGAAAGAATGAGTCCTTCCCAGCTGGTAGGGAAAGGGGCCCTCTTTAGGAGACACTTTGGGTTGTGTGTCTTACATGGTGGGAAATGTCTCCGTGTGATGGCAAAGATCCTGAGCTCCGTGGAGGAGGGATTCAAGGACTGGGGTGAGTGAATCCTGGTCTGGGGAGTCTGCTGCAGTGCGCATTCCCCTGGCATCAGTCTGGGTGTGAGCCAGGGAGATCCAGGGCATTATCTCTGCCTCGTGAACTCAAGGAGGGTGTGAGATCACACACCATGTTATATGTTTCACTGACTGTAACTTCCCTCTTGAGACAGATTGATAAATAGATATGTAACCCCAGCTCCTCAAATAACGCTTCTGGTACCTGATTATCCTGCTCTTACTGCCGTCTCTGCTGGACAGGCAGACAAAAACTCGCCAGTCCCAGTTAATACATTTTAGAGATCCTTCAGAAGTAGTATATTGGTTCAGTGACTATTCACCCTGCTTCTGCAAGCCTGGCTCTTTATCAAAACCACAACCCCCACAAAAGTGCCAAAGCAACAGCCTATTACGTTTAGTTAAATATTAAGATTCACATTTAATTATGGCACACACAAGTAGCTTTATCAGCAGAAAGGGGCTTGCCACGTAGGGGAATTTAGTCAAGCCGTTTTATTTGTTCATATAATTGCATTCACAGAAAGCCAGGAAGACTGTGAAGGAAATAAAAGAGATTGGCATATCTCCTAAAGGACTTTCCTTTTTGCTTTAGGACCACAGGGAGCTTGAGTCTGAGGAGTACAAATGGTCATTGCTTAATTAAATGTAAGCATGCTCTAATATTCTGTGCAACTCACTATTATCAGATTATTGCAGAATACAGAGGCAAACTCCCTTTTATAGAGTAATGGGCTCATATTAAATAAGAAAATTCAGTAACATGGAACTGTCAGTTTCCCTTTATTCAAAAGCAAAAGGATGAGGGGGGAAAAAAAGAAAGAACCAGGGGAAACGGTAATCGTATGCAGAAGATCATGAATTTCAGTAGAGGATGTGTTCTGCACATTAGTAGATGGAGTTCTCTGTGTAATAGATGCTACCCATACACATCTGTCAAAGTAAAACTAGTCCTGGTGTGTTTTGTTTTGCTTTTTAAAGCCCTTCATTCACTGTTTCTGTTTTATATTGTCTGTCATTTTATTCACCTAGAAGTGTTTTATAAAGCCATACAGGTGGGTATAACACCACTCACAAGAGCACTACCCCACGCTGGTATGGCCAGTCAGACCTCTCCATGTCTATGGTAAAATTAAGGTGTTTTATTTAAAGTGGGGGACAAAGAAAGTGCCTTTGGAGCTGCAGGTCAGGGCGAAGAAACTCTCCTGGCTGAAGGGCCTTGTGGGCACCAGCTGGGCTGCTCTGGGGTTATCCTTGGGCTGGGCACTGCCAAGATCAGGCTCTGCTGGGGAGAAGAAGGACCTCACACTCCCTCGTGCAGAGTCTTTCCTGTGACACTCACCACCTTCAGTGGGAAGTTAAGCAGCTCAGCATTTCACAGTAAACCTTTAGTCTGAGTGCCAAATTTCTTGGTTTGCTTGCTCTCTTTTTTTTTTTTTTTTTTTTTCCTTTTGAGATGAGAGCAGTGAGTTGCTGTAAATCCAAGCAAGTAAAACCGATACTTGATAAACTGGTACCGACCATGTACAAAGCAGATAGAAACAGAATAAAGGCATTGCTTAATATTTGGGTCACATCAGTGCCTGAAGTCCCTAATTGCAGTCAAGGCTGGGCTAAACTTTTTGTTAAAATTAAAGATGATGTTTTCCCATTAATATGATGGGAGCAGAGAAATCCTGGTTGCACGTGAGACTCAGTGCTACACTCTGCCAGAGCGGAACCCCAGAAACTCCATGGCTTTCTGGACTCTACATTGCCAGTCTGGTAATGGCTATAGAGAATGCCAAATATTTTGAGGGAAGAAACCTACTTTTGGAATAATTCCAGCTTCGCACTGATGTAGATGCAAATCATTAGCATGACAAAGCTTTACCAAACAATAAGTGCTACAATCTCCATGGACAACCAGGCAGAGGCACCACTTGTGGGGCTCTCTCCTTTGCATTACCTCTGATAATTCATATCAGAGGGATTTTATTAAAACCACAGATTTAGCAAAATAATTCTTATATTTATCTTATCTTATTATTTCTTATGTATGGGACACAAACCAAAATCAGTGGTAGATTAACAAAAAGAGAGGGATTTGAACTGTGCATTTTTTTTTGAGAAAGAGGATAACAAACTTCGTGCCCCAACCCATGAGTTTTTACCCCAAACAGCAGCTGTTGTGATGGCAGCACAACAGCTCTGCAACTCCCTTTGCCTTGCAGAAAACTTGCATTTAGGCAGAGTCTGGGCTCCCCAGGAGTGTAAATTTAGCAAAGAGCAGCTAGATCTCACAGTCCTGCCTGGCTACTTTTGGATGAACAATTGCAAAGCTCAAGCCCGTTCTTACTCTGTGCATCTGTTGTGTTGTGAACAGTCACCATCGGGACACGGGGACCTTGAAAAGGAGAAGAAAAGAACTCGGTTAAATTTCTATCAAAGCACACACAGACACACGTGAACCTGGTTTTGAATTCTGTGGAGCTGAAGGCTCTTGAGACTCGCTTTTCATGCAAGAGTAATCTAAAAAGCAAATCACCCTGGTGTTAGAAAGAGTTTATGACTAAATGACAGTACTGCAGACTCAAAGACATGTGAGGTTTCAAAGCTCTTTCCCAACAGACCACTAAATGCATCTTTCCCTAATTTGTAAACATTATAATTAGCACAAAAACAATTAAATCACTTGCCTTTAAAATTATTCTAATGACACCCAAACATCACAGCACAAAGCATTTACATTTTATATGCTATGGATAAATGTTGCTGTTTTGCAAATTATTTTTTTCTTAATGAATTAAACACCAGCTTGGCTCTCACACTAAAAAAGGCCACATATTCTGTCTTAAAATGCAACATTTGGGTACAGAAATCAGTCCGTGTTATACAAAGAGGATTATCATTACTATGCAGTGCACATGAGTGAACCACACGATTCACTGCCACAGGATGCTGCAGCCTTCAGGATGCCACAGTCTTTACCACAGGACGCTGTAGGGTGCTTTAGTCCTTAGCACAGTGATCTGGGTTCATCTTCTTGTTCAGAAAGTCCTCAAGTGGCTGATCGATAGAAAAATAGGATGGTACATGAGATCAAGTTCATATTGTGGTTGTCAGCTTCTTTGTCCCTGTTTTCCAGTCGTCATCTGGTGACTGCTCTTGGAGACAGGACACTGGGCCCAGGTGGGCTGACCCAGGGCAGCCACTCACATGTTGCCCCCATACCTGTTTGTAGGTTTTTCCTTGAGCCTGACAGTACTGCTCAGGAAGGTGGAAGTAGCCCTGCAGTGATGAAATGGTGAATTCTTCACCTCAGAGACAGTGGTTATTTTACACTCCTTCCCTTTCCCCATAATGTAACATGGTAGAACAGCAGCAAGTGTGAACAGCTGGGGAAATCTGTGTGCCCAGCAAAGATCCCAACAGCAGGGCCAGGAGGCTCTCACGCCATGTGTGTGGGGAGATCCCAGAATCACAGACCCACGGAATCATCTAGTTTGGAAAACACCTCTAAGATAATTGAGTCCAACCATAAACCCAGCACTGCCAAGCCCAGCACTAAACCATGTCCCTCAGTGCCACATTTACATGTCTTTTAAATACCTCCAGGGGTGGTGGTTCCATCACTTCCCTGGACATCCTGTTTCAGTCCTTGGCAAACCTTTTTGAGAAGAAATTTTTCCTAATATCCTATCTAAATCTCCCCTGGTGAAACTTGAGGCCATTTCCTCTTGCCCTATTGCTTATTCCTTGGGAGGAGAGAACAACCCCACCCGGCTGCACCCTCCTTGCAGGTGGTTGTACAGAGTGACAAGGTCTCCTCTGAACCTCCTCTCCAGGCTAAACACCCCCAGTTCCCTCAGCTGCTCCTCACAGGACTTCTGCTCCAGATTCTTCCCCAGCTCTGTTGCCCTTCCCTGGACACATTCCAGCACCTCAATGTCTTCTTTGTTGTGAGGGACCCAAAACTGAACACTGAATATCAAAAAACCCAACATTCTTTAAGCTTCAAAAGTAAGACAGCTGTAAGAGACTGATATTCACTGAGATTCCAACCCCTTTAAGTTGCCTTCTTAAGTCCTTCAGCCTACAAGCAAATCCTGTGGGATCATCACTTGTGCAACAGCAATTTGTGTAGGGCTGGCTGAGAAAATCCCCCTGAAATGCTGTAACTGAGAGTGTGCACACAAATGGCAACAAAAGCAGGTTCCCGTGAGCCATTCATACTGGTTTGGCACATGAAATAAGTTCTTGAGAGCAAGAAAAGCTTTAAGGTGCTATAATTGTGTCAGTGGTTCTCCCTGTGCTGCCAAGAACCCACATCCCATTGCAGGCAGTCAGGAGTGTTTCATCCAGACCTCACCTATACAGAAGAAAGGCAGAAAAAGATTTTATTTATAATTCAGCTGACTAATATAGCAGCCTGACTTTTGTTTCCTTGTAATTGAGAATCTTCTCCCCTGGCAATCCAATTCTTTTGTTAGCACCATTTTTTAGAATGCAGGAAGGTGGATTATAATGCACAAAGGAAAACATGTTTACTCACCAGGATTTAGCAGAATTTACCTTTCTCCTACTGATATACATCGATATGCTGACCATATTTGTTTATAAATCTGCCCAGCTTTTTCCCTGCAGTCCCAGAAGCCAGACTGCTGGAAAAGCAACAAACCTAATAAACATGGGCATGATAAAATCATCCCTGAAAATAAAAGGAATCCTCCCAAATGGCTTCAGTTGGAGCAAGAGCAGTCCTTTAATTAACACCAGAATGCCAACAAAAAGAAAGGGATAAAGAGAGAAATACAATGCATATAATCCTTTTATTTTCTAATTTATTTTTCCTTTTTTTTTTTGTTGGCATTGAAAAAGCTGTGAGAAACTAATAAATAAAGAGAAATTCGAGTGTGTAGTTTAGAAAATTACATGTAATATATATCATATTTCCTTAGTCTCTCACTACTAACTACTGCTACTGTTACTATGTCATCTCCCCAGATCAATGTTTTTAAGCGAAGTCCTATATAAAGATATTCAGTTTGAGGTAATATGAAATTAAAAAAAATTAAAAATTAATAAGTATCCTTGAAAAAGTAGATTTTTGACTTGCCTAAGTTTTATTTTTAAACAAACGAGGAAAAAGAGTAAAGACAGAAAACTACAGAGTAGAATAATCTCTGTGAGAAAGATTACTCTTAATATTAAATATTCTCAATGACAACACTCCAGCTAAAGAATGCATTTCACTTGTGATCAGGCTGAAAGTCATCAAGAAGAAAAAGTCACTTTTTTAGGAATGACATAAATTACTTATTTCAATGCCAGTTTTTAAAGTAAAACAACCCAGTTACATGCTAGACCGTGTCTTTTAATACACACACATCAGAAGTCTCTCAACACTCACAAGCTGAGTGCCTAATGCCTGACAGGGACAGAAAGAATTCCTTGAAATGAGAAGTGTGTATTCATTAACTGCCTCCCCAGCTTTATTTTTAAACCTGTGGCGGTGTGACAGTCCCATTACACATGCCATCTGCTAAATGCCATCCACTGTCATGTGCAGATCTGAGAGGGAAACCTAATTTGTTCAGCGAGCTGCTGGGAGCTGACAGAAGCAGGGCGAGGACATCCTCTGCTCCGTGTCCCCTTCGTCCAGAGCCTGTCCAAACGGGCTTTGATGGGGACTCCTGAGCCCTGGCATATTCTGCTGCTTCTGTTCTTTAATCAGCACTGATGATCCCCCTGTGTCTACCTGCCCCCCTCAGAAACCTTGTGGATGCTCTGCCTCTTGCTCACAGAGGTCCTGAGAGCATGGGAGCATTGGGATCCTTGAAGGATAAGACTCACTTGTGAGTCCTCCTTGAAGGATAAAACACAAAGTGCTCCACTTTAGGAAAGTAAAGCAGATACTGAGCTGCTTTGCCCTGATTTGCAAAGGTAAGGGAGACACAGCTCATACCTCATAACCTCATGACTGTTCCCAATGATGCTGATGATGCTGTGTGATTTCTTGCCCCAGACAGGCAGCTACAAGCAGGGCTGTGACACTCCCCAAGGTGTGGGACCTGGCACTGATGTTCCCTGCCACCTCCACCAAAATTTTTAGAGGTGGCATCATACAGGCCCCTGTTATCCCTCTCTGCATCCCTGTGTCACGAGTGGGATGGGGTGTGCTTGAATGCCATTGCAGGCTCCCCTCCCTCTCCTGCCTCCATTGCACCAGCCAGCTCCAGCATCCTGACAGAAGTTTGAATGTTGTTTCTTTATTTATAGCTTAAGAGAAAGGAGCAAAACTATTGTCAGAACTTCTGTGTATAGACACACTGTACATCCCAGATAGATGCATGGTTAATAATGCTGCACAAGACTCTAGACACATGAATTAGATTTTCAATTAATACAGCTGAAAGTCTGGGTTTATCATAAGGCCTTTGACTTTAAAACCATTACTGCAATTATCCATGCAAGAAGTAAATTCAGCTATATTGCTAAAATGACAACAGGCAAATTTATCACCCAGGAAGTGCTACCCATCGTGATTTGAATGGGCACAGAAACTCAGTGCCTCAGTAATTTGACAAGAAGAAGCATTGGCCATGGGTTGTCATTAATTTTTAAGCAGATTTTATTATTATTTCCAAGAAGGTTCTGCTTAAAAATGATCAGGAAGAAGCAACTCTAGATATTTAGGTGATAAGGTATAGATTTCGAGAATAAAAATGGAAAATAATTTTACAACCTTGAAGAAAATATTTACCAGACATTTGTTTCGTAATACTTTTTATACTCCAGAGTATTCCTGATGTTTTCATGATCTAAACAGCATAGGGAATTATATCAGTTATTATAACTTTAAAATGAAAGTAGCGATTATAAAAAGAAAATGAAGTAAAATTGAAGGAAAATTAATCAAAATCATAGAAGTGTTTAAAAGGATAAAAAGAGGAATTGTCTTATTCTTCTCATCTACATTCTCAAAGGCTTCAACATTGCAGATAATTTCAGACCAGAAGCTAAATTCACAGTATGTAAACAATGAAAATTCAAATACTCTCTGCCAGCGCCACCAGCATATCTCTTAAGCACTGATGAATGATTTAAAAGAGCAGCTGCAAGCGATGGGAGCTGAAAGGGTCTGGCTCTGCACAAGTGAGATAATTGGCAACAGCCATCTCTGTGTACAGATTCCAGATCTCTTTATTTGCTAATCCATGAATTATTTATACGTGCTGCATAAAGTTCATATGTTGGGGTGATATTATCAGCCTAATAAATAAAGACATGGGGAGTTCCGTGAACCACTGCTCACAATTAAAATGTTTCCCCATATGCAGTATTTTCCAGCCGACGCTACGGACAGATGTTTGTGCTGTTTGCTTTGGCAACCCTGTTGACACAAACATCAAACAGATTTATGCTGCTATTCACCCTCCCCAAGGCATTTAATTTTTTAATCAAATCTTTACTTCCTCAAATGTAACTTGTCTTGTAAAATAATCAATCCTGGCTTGTTCTCAGGCAACCACTCTGATGGTACTGCTTGTCTCTGCCCTGTGTGATACTGGTAATAAATTTCATGCTTATTTTATGTGGAGCAGAAATAAATCTGGTTGCTCTGAGGAGGCATCAGTTAGCAGCGACTAGAGGGCAAATGAACAAGAGATTTGGTCTTAATTCCACTGCACAAAACAGGCCTGATGGGTTCTTCAAAAGGTTGCTGGAATGGATAAGCGTGGCCAGGTCCTCAGTCCATTCCATGGGATTTTGAGAGGTGCCTGCAAACAGCAGCGTGGGAAGCTGGGCTGGCACTGACCAGCTCATCCCATTCTGTCCTGTGGCCACTGAAGGACACGGGGCCTTAAAGTCTGAGAAAATCTTCCCTTGCTGCTTCAGGAAATTGTGTTTTACAAAAGTATTGACAAACACCCTCTAAATATAATTGGGTTTGCTGATGTAATTCCTTCTGGTGTCTTGCTCTTCTGGTAGGAGTTGCCATCCAACTTGAAGCTGTTCTGGCTGTCGCTCCAACTTACACCTGTCTGAGGTTGTTCCAACAATCTGTTTTCTACTAAGCGTGAGTATTTCCACTTTAGTCAGAGTAGCCATGTCTCCCCAAAAGCTCTCATCCAGTCAGAAAAACTAGATTATTTTAACTCCCTTTTGTAGGACAATGTTTCTTTTCATCTTATTCTTTGATGCAAGGGTGTTTTCCATTCAGTTCCTCCTTCCTGATTGGAAAAGACCGGAATTCTACCCCTGCTATTGAGGCTATCCTAACTGGTTTTTATAGTGAAACTGCTACTTGCCCATTCTACGGAAAATTCCTTGCCTGATCCATCCTAAGAGAGCATTCACCTTTTCCATGACCACAGCAGGTAGGCAGTTTGCAGACGTCCAGTGGTCAGCATTGCATGCCCAGGCACCCATCTGCTCTGCTGAGGCATTCATAACTTTTGAGCTTCAAACATACAAGACAAATTCTTGCCCTGAGTCACCATGTGCTTAATTTTGCTCTTTGTACTATTAATTTCTCCCACTCCAGCCCTGCAAGACGTCCAGCTTATCTGGTATTTATCTCTGCCTTCTGATGATGCTTATCAGCTTTGTGTCTTAACAAATTCCACCACCTTCATCCAGCTTTGGGTTCTCAGGCTGCCAGGGAACAATCTGGGTAAGGTCATTCCCCAGACCAGCTCCTAATGAACCCTGCTGCTGATCTCCAATTAGCCTTTTATTCCTCTTCATCATAATCTACTTCCTGTTCGTTTTGCTGGTACTTAACCTTCGCTCACAATCCTTTCACTAATCTCCCTCTTCTCCTTCTTAATTAATACCAGCCAATGAGGTGTCACATTGAGTGGGCTGAGCACTTCCTCCCTTTCATGAGGCTTTGGCTAAGGTTTTAAAAAGCCATAATGCAATAATGCATGGGGATGGATCCAAAGGGGAATGAGGAAAACATACAAACTCCAGGGCATGGAGCAGGTATATAATCACTGTAGTGATAAAATCAACTGTGAAAAGGAGGTAGATCAGGATAATTTGTTTGCAGAGTTCACGAACCTGATAGTGCACCCCTGGAGTTGCAAGTACCAGAGGTGGGAAGGAACAACTCCACATGGGGGTGACTGACTTCTCAAAAAGCCCGTTTTGTTCTAGTATGCTGGTCCAGTCTATGGAATCTGAACAGAAAAATCCCCATACTCAACTCTCATTTTTCCAGGTTCTGTTCTATTTCCTGCTATTTCTAATTGAATACCTCAATTTAACCTCTTTCAGTTCAGTTTTAATCCAGGCTTTCTGCAAACTTTGGAAAGAGATGAAACCAAAAGTTAACATTTGTCCCTATTTTTAAAGTATAAGTTTCTTATTGGATTAGTACATGCTGGTCCCTTCCAACCCAAACCATTCCATGATTCTATGATATTCAAGGAAAAAGGATAATTCCTTATAACTGCAGCATAAAAGAAAATACTCTCTCTCAGTGACATTTACACCTCATTAACAGAGTGAATAAAGCCCCACTGCATATTTTCTGTTTATTCCACTAAAAACCTAGTATAAATTGATTTAGATAATCTTAATTTATTCTTTTCCATAAGTAAAATTCTCTGGCAACAAAATAACGATTTCCTAGCTAATTAAGTAATAACTGGTGCTGTATAGCAACTTAAAAACCACCACCAACAACCCATAAATAACATTGCTTCACATTGTCTGGTTATTAAGCTGTTTTCCTCTCATGAGTTCTCAGGTTTTAATATACCTTTAATGTACTGACTGTGTTAATAAAGGGCTTAACAAGTACCATGCAAACAGAAAACAAAAGCCAGCAATAAACCTTACAGCTGGTCCAGCTGGCAAACAAGGTGAAAGAAGCAGTTTTCCCCAGAGGAAGCCTTAAATCTTGCGGGATGGGAACATCTGTACTACCCACTGCAGAATAATGAGTTCATCCAAGGTTGCTCATATAGCTGGAAATAACGCACATGCACCCTGGTCTCGACACGCAGGAGGCTTCTGCCTGATTTGTGAAGCTTCATTATTTGAAGCATCAGAGGAAGCCTGTTGTCATGGTCATTTATCTCCTGCGAGCGGAGCTCAGATAAAATTTTATACGTACGGAATGACCAAGTGACGAGAACCCTGGCTGGAAGCAGATGACAGATCACCTTCCTCTGAGCAATGCCAGGCAGCTCATATTTACAAGCAAGAATCAAAACAAAAACAGGATCAGAACATGTAAAAGCAAGGAAAACATAGTGCTTTGCAGAATGGGGCCATTTCAAAGGGGAGAGGAGTTTTGCTTTAATTCCACAATATTTTTTCAGGCACTGAAAATGACAGACATTTGCTATTAATTTTATTGTTAAATATTCATGCATATTAGTTTGGGGTTTTTTTCACCTGTTTTTATGTCACTGAGTATTTATGGGGAGTTGAAAACACATTAAAAAGTATAAGGATAGAGTGAAATACCTTATAACATAAATGAGCGGTCTGCTTAAAGGAAGAAAAAATGTACTGGGATATCCACAAAAGTCACCATTTTAATTAATCTCAGACTATAGTAATAACTAAAGCCATCTTTTTAATTAGTCTCAAACTATAGCCATAACTGTGTTGGTAACAGGAGACAGAAAAGAAGTTCTCTACTAGCTTTCAAACCGAGAATACCATCCTCTCTTTTCCTGCAGAAAAAGCTCTGATTTTTGAGACAGGTCCCTTCTGTTTGCGAAAAAACGGGGTTTTCATACGAGCCTGCTGTTTTGCAGTTGTACAGCACGTGAGGGAGCGAGAATGAGCACCCCCCACCCTGCCTTCACCCACGAGATTTGTGACCCACGAACTGCGCACAAAGGGCTTGAGGAGCAAGAGCCAACCTCGGCTGTTAAAGTAAGAAAAGGAGTCAAGTGAATGCAAATGTGAATTATATAGTAATTATAATATAAATAGGGCCCAGAGATTAAGTCCGTGCATGCTTTCAAACAGCAGAAACTAATTTAGGCTTCATAAGCCTCAGGAAAAGTTCCAAAAGGTCACAGTTTGCCTGGAAGCGCTAATTACAGCCTCCCGCTACTGGGTATACAGGAACCCGAGGCTGCGGTAATCACCCTTGTGTGGGAAACCACTCTGGTCACAACAGATAACACTCACCCAGTGACCTGAGACGTGAGCAAGCCCCGGGAGTGCCTCCCAGGCCCCAGCACGCTGCTGTGCCCGTTTAGCATCCAGCTGGGTGGCAACCTGCGGGCGCACGGCTGCGGCACGCCTGGTTCCTGGAGGCGCCGAGCACATCGCGGCACACTCAGCTGTGCTCGAACGTTGTCGCTGCGTTTCTGATGCACCTTGGGTTTTGTTAGACAGGTATTTTGGGTATTTCGGCCAGGATACCTGGCCTGCCCTGCTCCACCCAGACAGACACCACCGTGTTCAGATCCCCAGAGCACACGCTGTCTGAATTGGCTTTCTGCCCCTTGCTGTAGACCCAGAACCAAGCCAAGGACAGCTCAGATAGTTCAGAAAACCTGAACCCCCAAGATCTGCACATAAAGAACCAAGTAGTAAAAATTTATATTGAAGTATATTATAGCACTTGGTGGGATTTAAAAAAAACATTAAATCTGGGTGAACTGATAAAAACCAATATAGAATATAGATACCAGTCTACTCTAGAGTGCAGCAGTAATAGGCTGCAGTCATTAGGTGGCCCATAAAAAACTTCCAAATGATGCTTGGGGTGGTCCTGTGCAGGGACAGGGTTTGACTTCAATGATCCTTGGGGTCCCTTCCAACTTAGGGTATTCTATGTTTCTATGATGATGAAATCCTCACTGAGGTTCCCTAAGACATTGAATTTAGAATTGTCCATTCCTATCCCCACCTTGGCCACTTGGTCCCATGCCAGCATGTCCCACTCGCTTGCAAGTTCTGAAATGTTTGTAAAATCATGCAGTAAAGCAGAAGAACAGCTTGTAGAACTGATCTCAGCAGAAAAAAAAAAAAAAATCTATATCTATATCTATCTCTAATCTATATATATATTTAGTTTTCATTCAGTTCAGTTCCTGGGCCCAGCTCAGAATGAGCCTGTTTGTGGCACAGGCAGCAGACTGGTGAAAAAGCCCCTGAGGCGGACAGAGGATGGATCTGCACTGACTTTGTCTTCCAGTCCTTGGGATAGGCAGTGCTGTGTTCCTCTGAGATGTACTGAGGAGAAATACGATGAGGACCTTTACAGGGGGTAATTGCATTTCACAGTGAGGGGAGGCAGGGCACGGGGAGGCACGACCTGTGGGGACAGCAGGTAGAAACAACCTTCCTCTGAGCTTCCTCCTCCCAGTCACCACCTGGGAGTTATTGCTTGTGGTGTCAGCAGTAAAGAAAGCATTTAAAGCTGGCTCTCAACCTTGCCTGAGGTCTTCAGAGCTACTGATGTGGATACATGGAGCTGCAGCCTCCAGCTGGTGCATAGCCCAGCAGTAAAATCCAGGAATCAGCATTTCACATTTGTTTAAACCGAGGTGTGCCTACTGCACTTTTATATCCATAGGTTCTTGACTTAGTTAATAAAACTCATTTTCAGAGCTAATAGTTATTTCAGCATCCAATTAAGTCTCTTTAGACCTCAACAACTTAATTTATCATGATATTTGCCAAAGGTCACCTGAACTACCAAGCTCTGGCCCTCTTAGCAGGACCAGCTGCACTTAGAAAGCGTTTATTGAATTCCAGTAGGAAGTGAGATTCTCTAAGATGCTTTGCCTTTACCATGATGGGCAGTTTTATGACATTTTTAGTTGACACTAAACCCATATGCTTCAGAAATCTTGCCAGGCAGCAGGCTTTCTACCTAAATTTAAGTAGGGATTAAATGTTGGTATTTCCTCCCTGTGCATTTAATATTGTTTTCAGGCCTTGGAGTGAGATAGTTGTACCCACAACCACAAGCTTTCCCTGGATATCTGCCAGAGATACTCCAAGTCACCATGGAGTGGTTACCTGGGGAGGTTAAATAGGACCTTCAGCTTCTTCATCTCTCAAAAGACAGAAAAAGAGTTTCTATTATTTTAGAAATAATTTTGTGCATTATGGACAGAAAACTCTCCTAATGAAATATTACCTCAGTAGCATTTGAGAAGCAAATATTTTCTATGTTCAAATCCTTCTTAGAAGCTCAGTAGTTCCATATCACCCACAAGAAACAAATAGCACGCACATACATGTCTGAAAAAAGGTGAAAAGAAGCCACAGGAAGATATTCCCCCTTGCAGTTGCATGGGGTCTCCCAGATCTGGCACACTCACAGTGCTGTGAAAACACATAACACATAATGACATGCCTCAAGCCAAAATGGGTTATTATATTTTTCACAACTGCTTTAGCGCTGCCATAACTCAAAATCCAATCCCTCGTTCAAGAGATCCCTGCCTTCTCTAAAGGCACTGAGTGATGCTAGGGGGGCACGGGAGGCTGGGCTTGCTGGAGCCCCATCCTGCAACACACCGAGGGCTCCTCTGCTGCTGTGGGTGCCTCCAGCTGTGGCTGGAGGGAGTTAGGAGCATCCAGCACCTGGGAGGACCGGCCCTGCACTTATTAAGGCCCGTGGTGTAATTACAGGCTCGTTATTGGATTGCTGTTGAGACGAGGCATCGCGCGGAGCTGCAAACGTCTGCGGCCATGCCTTGTTAACTCCTCACGCCGGTACCATTTAATCACTTTACATGCTGGTCCTGCCACAGGAGTGCTCTCCTGCATACTAATGGCTGGGTTGCTGTGCTAGGAAGGTTTCTCTGCAGTGCATAGAATGAAGATTCACCGAAGCCTTCAAAACCACTCTGGAAATGTCTCCGTCTAGGAGCCTCTATGCCCCTTATTGTCACTGCACAGCTGAGCACTGCAGTCAGTAATGGACTTTATTTTCACAACACCTCTAGGAAGCTGGAATTACAAGACCTGCTTGGGTTCTCTAAAGGAGCTCGTGACAGCAGAAAAAAACCAAACCCATGTGTCCCGACCAGCATTTGGCAGCTGGTTAGGACTTGTCAGAGCACTGTTACCAAATGTGTCTTGGAATTATTCATGTCTGGATGTGGGTCAAAAAATCAAAACAACTATTGTAAAAACTACCTGTTTGTAAGTATATGTATCATAGGTATCCACATCCAACTCAGGATTTAGAGAATGCAGCAGTGCTATAAAAAACCCCACGATTATTTTGTAACAGAAAGGGGAACAAAGAAAACAATCCACCTGCTTTTTGCAGATATATTTGCTTCAATCTGGAGCTGTTTTACAGTTCATAAATAGCCCAGTATATTCAGGGAAGAGCTAAGCTGTATACTTCCATTATGGCTTGCACTGATGTTTACCTGAGCATAACAATAGCTAATTACAATCTGGTTCCAGGAATGTTATTGACAAGACTGTGACATGCAAGATTTCTACGTGATATTTAAGGCAATACATAGGCAATGTAGAGAGGTTTAAAACACTGCTTCATCAACTTGTGCTTTGTGAATCATTGATTTACATCTGCTTGTCCATAGTTAGTAAAAATACCCTTGTCTCCAGATTTTCCATTGCTTTCCTGGGATGGTAGGTCTGGCCCAAATGGCACAGGTTAAAAGGTCTGATTAAATGAAGGAACCGAGGAAGATGTAGAAATAGATTCATTATTCTCCTGCCTGAAGGCATGAACCAACCTCTTATTGCAGGAGCTGGGCAGACAGGTCCCTGATGGGTACATTATTGCAAAAGTCCTGAAGAGGGTTAATTATCCACCATCCACGAAGGAGACAGGCTGCAGAAGGAGACACATTTCTGGTCTGTTACAGGAGTCAGTGCTGCTTTTCTTTGGAGTACGGTCTTGCAATATGAGGAAGGAAATGGGGGTCATGATACTTGACTCCAGATGTGTCCATAGGCAAACCACTAATTCTCGTTGTACCTCTGCTCCTCGCTTGGTAAAAGCATGAAAATGATCATCTGGAGAAAGGCTGCAAAAGGATTTTCATACCCTTCCATAATTCAAGTTAAAAACTTAGTGCAGTATTTATTTTGCCAACCATAAAACTTCTACTCCCTCTTCCTGTATCCTGATAGATATCAGTATAGGATTTTCCTGAGGTATTAAATAATATTAATCTCTTTCTGTTCAAGGAGTCATAAATGTAAAAATTGCTGCCAAAAATATCTCTGTGGCATGGCCCCCTCATTTTGATGGAGAAACTGAAGAAAAATGTGATTTGATTCACTCACAGTGAAAGACAAATGTCACGATCTTCTGTCCTGAGGCAGAATGGATTCAGACACTTTTATTCACAAAGCAAGTCTTATGAGTAGAACCCCTGGGTTTTTTTGATGAATGTTACAGACAAAATTTTCACAAGAGTGATATTTGAAGTGATTTTCAGAGAAAAAGTTCCCCAAAGCCACTTTTGAAAAGTGCAGATGAAACAGACTGAACCTTTAAGTAGATGGGCAAAACAAAAAGTTTCTTTGTTAGGGAAATTCATCAACAACTCCATGTGATTTATTGGTTTTAATTTAGCTTTTCTATGGCACACATTCATGCCCATCTAAATCAGCTGGTAATCCCATGAGAGAATAAAATACTAGGAGATTTTCCAAAATATATATCTCCTCAAAAAATGTCAGTGTCTTTATGAAGTAATGACACGAAATATAGCCACAGTACTAGAAAAAATGCTCAGAATTTTATGTTTGCTGACATTAGGAAAAAAATTAAAATCCTGGGGTTTAAATCTTGAGCTGAGCTATGCAATGATGTTGGTGCTGCTGCTGGATGCTGGAAGCTGGTGCTTCGAAGGTTTTTCCCACCTACTCAGCTGCTGGCTGAGGTTATCTCACGCTGTTCATGGGATATGCACCACATGAGGCAGCATTAATGACCCAGTTTTCCCACTTTTCTGACCACCTCCAGCCTCCATCAAAAGTTCCCTTGCCCAGGAGTGCTGGTTTGTGATTTTTAGTAAAATGTCCTTCCCACGTTATTAAAAGGAAGCGGGAGAAAAGCTAGTGAGCAATCACTGACTGGGTTTAGAGAGATGGCACTGGTCAAGGATACGAGCCGGGGTTTGGATCCTGGTCCCAACAAGCATAAATGCTTCTCCTAAAGCAGCCCTCATCATAAACCAATGATTTCATTCAATGCCTTTCGTGACTTAGACTCACCCATACTAAAAATTTCTCTGTCTGTGGTAAACTACAGAAGTACCAAACATTTCAGACTTCTGTCATCTGTGTGGTCAGGAGCTTGTGTTATGTCCACATCAGCAGGCAGAACAACCTGGGCACCTGAAAGGATTCCAAACCATGGGCTTAAACCTCTCCTCAGTGGAAGGCTGAACCTGTTAAATCGTGCTCTGGGCTCTATGGTGTTAAAATGTGTTTAAAAGCAATGTCAGGACAACCTGCCACAAAGCAGAGACAGATCATTTGATGAAAATTGGTAGTGAAAATCTTTACTGACTGTAGCAAAATTCTGGAAAAGAAAAGATATGTGGAATAACAAAAGGACTTTTCAAGGCTCAGCATAAACCTATCAAGTGAAAGCAGCAAGCGATGCTCCTAAGTGTTCCCATCTCCAGACGGTGTCTCCAAGTTCCACCAAGAGGGAGGAAAGAAGATAATTAAATTCTCAAGAAACAGTTTAAGGAGCTGAGAAGTTTATAGCTACATGCTGCCCCTGTAGAGGAAAAACTCGCAGCACTTGTCTTTAAAACTCATAAAACCACAGACAGAATGAATGAATGTCCAATGGCATGAGGAACTTGACTCAGATAGTCGCTAATTTGGTCGCGCTGCTCCTTCATTAGTATGAATCACTCTCAAAGGAGATCCTTAAATTGCAAAGTTTTTTCTAATCGGTGCTTTTGTACCACTTGTTATCTGTGAATGGGATTGAAACACGACTTTGTCTGGCAAGATGTAAGAGCAATAAATCCTATTTTTTAAGATTTCCCAGGCCTATAGGCACCCCTCAGTGCCAGGAGTGCAGTTGCAGAGTTGTTGCCATTGCTGGCTAAGAGGACACACGTGGAGAAAAGCAGATATATCTAGATAAATTCCTTTTGTATTGGTTCTTTAGGTGTTTTATCAAGCACAGCTTGGTTACAACATAAAATTTTGCTCTACAGCTGCAGAGTTGCCTGCTAGGAAAGGCAGAAATGACTTCATTTCTGTTACCTGTCATTACTGATCTACAGCATCTAGCCTAAGCTACTGAGAACCACAGGGCCAGAGAGGACCGACAAATCAGGTGACAATATTTTAACATTTTTCTTACAAGAGTCGGTTTTCTCCAAAGAGAGAGACAGCTTTAAGGTCCTTTGGCCTGTACAAGACTGACAATAAAGGCTACCAGTCATCCACACACAGCTTCCAGCAGAGATAATCTTCAAAGAGACAGGATAAACAATAGCGGTTTTATGGCATTTTGGAACAAAACAATCTCACTGTTTCTGGAAAAGGAGGAAGGACTATAGAAAAAGACACACTCTGTTCAGTTACACTGTTGTCCCTCCTCAAGGTGAAAGCTGTTTCTTCCCTAGCTGGTCACTGAATGGAGAATAATACACAGCGTAGTGGCCAAGGCACTTCTCTATCACCAGCAACCATGCCCAGCATGAGACAAATCTTCCCTCAGCCCTTGTTACAGTCCTCTCCTCTCCAATTTTCTTTGTGACATCCCTAAAAATGATTAATCCCTTCTTGATAATGCATGATTATGGAGAACTTTAATCAGCAGGCTGGTGGGCATCCCACGAACAACACCCCACTCCCCCCATCATTTTCATTGTGTATTAAATGTCATTAATTGCAGAGATGTATGCATGTGCCAGAGGTCTTCACCTCTATTCCTCTTGCTTCAGAGCCAGAAGGCATTAACACTTTGTGGGGAACATCACACCTGCCCAGGGGCATTGAGCTGGACAGGATCAGATTTTTGGCTGAGGTCAGTTGATGGAGAAGGACCAACTCATGTAAAGGATGCTACAACTCCACTGTCTGCAACATCAGGGACTTGAACTCCGGGTTCCAGGAAACCTTTGCCAGTTCTGTGAGTCCAACTGAAACTCTCTGTGATTTCACAGATTTTTTTATGAGTGAAAACACTGCAGCCAAAGCACCTGAGTGTCAGAGTACCAATTACCCTGCATCAGAAAGGGCTGCTTCCCTTGCTTGCCCCGTGAACAACCTCATTAGGAGCTGAGTTTTAATGGTGCTGGCAGGTTACACTGGGGAGAGTCCCTGCAGACAAAGTGTGCTATGGACAATGGAAATACTAAAACACTGCACACTTGACTAAAGTGGTAGTAACTGATAAGGCTTCATCCTTCAGAGGAGAAGGAGCTATCACCTAAAAATGGGCTTTAGTGCTTTATTGGCTTGTGTCATTCAGCCTTGCACCTTATGTGTCTGAGTCCCACTAAAGAAACAGGAATAAATTTCTTCCCATAGCCAAAATTTGCAATTTCCTATCCTTTTCTCAATGCAATTGAAATTTACATCCCATTTCAGATGAGAAAAATCCATCCTCAATTAAATTTATGTATAAAATAGCAAACCACTTCCATCCAGATTTTATTACTGTTTATCTTAGAAGGAATCAGTGGAGGTGCCTGTGCTGGTTTATGAGAGGAGGCAGAAGTGTAAGCCCATATTTTATGGTGAAAATGACAGTAGGAGTGACCTTGGTCAAGCAGATATTGCTTTTTCAACCGTGTCTAGAGGAGATAATCTAACAGCAGTCTGCAAAGCATCATGTTTCCTTAGATCCTGCTACTGTAATTCAATCATGAGCATATAAAATTAGATGAAAAATAAGGTAACTGGCTTCTGGGACTGACTGATTCCAATAAAGGTTGCCTCCTGACAGAAAGCATTGCACTGTCCTCTTTCAAGAGAGGTTACCTTTTATTACAGGATGCTGCTCTCATTTCAGCCTGTGCCAGGTAGCAATTGTGTTAAATGTATTCTGCAGGACAGCAAAAAATCTTTTAAGGCAATTACATGTTGCCTTTAAAGTGCCAAAAGAGTGAGTAGAAAACTTCCAGCTCTTGACTTTTGGGTTGAAATGAGCAATGCCAGACCTTTCTTGGTTTTTTGGGGTTCTTTTACGATAGATATTTTCACTTTCCCTTGCCTTTCTTTTAAGTATCACAGAGTATTTTATAAGCACTTATTGACTGATGAAATCTTACAAACCTTGCTATCCATTGTAGAGAAGTTCGGTTGAGCCACAGTCATGTCTGTGGCTCTAAACTTAATGAAATTTGCAACAGAAGGTCACAAAGGAAGGGACAGAGTGAAACTGAGGTGTGGTGGAGATTATTCTAATCCAGTACAGAAATTGTTTTCGAGCCATAAATTTGCCATAAATGCCCATGCATTTGTCCTGTGGGCAGCTGAGACAATACAGTTTTTTAACCTACTAGAGGCTTGATTAGAGAAAAATCATTTAATTTAGCTACTTTCAAAGACATATAGGGGGCTGACACAGGGTACACCAGTGTTCACTATGAACACACATTCTCACGTCACAGTCACAGAGGTCTCAGCGAGACCTGAGCTCTGGGTGCTTTTATACATATTGATGCATTTTGTACATCTTATGGAGATTTATGCATTTTATACATATTTATACACAAATTTATGCACGTTAGAAGTATTATGGAGAAGAAGGCACCAAACAGCCACAGGTACTGCCTGCTGCTGTCTGGTCTTGAACATCGGCTCCAACTGCGGGGTTTTTTTGGGGAAGCAGAGATGTGAACTCCTGGCAGAAGCCTTTGAAGAGCAGACATTGTAAGATAAACTCTTGTTCACCCTGATGGGCTTGCTCTGCTTGATCAACTACAGAATAAGCAGGGTCCCTTGATATATCCTCATTCAAGGAGCTTTTCCATGTACGTGCTATATGTGCATATGAATAAATAAGATTTCCTGTTAATCCAAACTATACTAGAGCATGAGTGCTTGTGAGCAATAACCCAACACCCCGAGGAACTGAGGCATGGCCAAGCTGTGGCTAAGCAGTCTGAGGAGCTGTGGAAAAGGAATTCTCCTGTTAGTGGATCCAGGTGATTCTCCATGAAACCACAACACCTATTTATATGACCAAAGTCTGTCAGGATGATATTTTTATCCAGAAATCTGTACTTCATCCAGAACAGAGGTTTCCACTGACCCGGCTCACATCAGCTGCAACAGGAACCAAAGGGAGCTGTTCCTGCTGCAAGTGCACCCATAGCACTCACCTGAAGTTAGATGGATCCAACATGAAAAGTGCCAAAAAGAAATGTGGTTCCTGCAAACTGCTTGAAAACAAATAGGTTGAAAGACCTCTCACTTTCAGTCATGTAAATAAGGAATAACTCCACCAAATGCAATGGACTGATATTTTTATAAAATCCCTGAAAATGGATATTCTACCAAGATTTCTGTATTTTCTCATGTATGCATATTTTTTTTAAAGATATCTGAATGGAGACGCTGAGACGAGCTCCACAGATGAAGCTGTGCTGCTTCTGTACTACAGTGAGATTGCAGCTTGAGGATTTAGTCTTGAATAATGAAAATTCAGACAAAGATATATTCAGCAGATGTAAACATATCTAACCCTAATGACCTTATAACTGAGTTATTGTTTGCAGCAGCTGAGAATCAGAGCCATAATTTATTATTCAAAATCATTATCTTGTGTACTGGATTAATGTACACACTAATAAAACTCATTAATCTCTTCAGGTATCACTGCAGGTTTTTGTGGATGAGATAAAATGTAATCAAAAACAAATCACCTTATAACTGTTGATAAGGCCCTTTAGAAACCTTAATCTTGTTATTCACAGATGTTTCTAACTACAGCAAAACAATTATCTTGGTGCAAAGGAAATGGACATTGTCTCTGGTAGTGCCTGACAGCTGTTCTTGAAATTAAAACAAGAAGAAAAATAAACAAGGTTTTTCTTTTAAAGAGAGGAACTTTGTAAATATAATATTTACTACAGAACTGAATGTTTATTTACAAATGACACTTCTCTGCATATGTCTGCCATAACTATAAATTCAGATTTACAGGTAAGTCCATTAAGTTAATTAGTCCATTAAATTAATTAGTGTATTGCCCTGTTAATGCTATTTTTCTGCACTGTGTTGCCAGATATTTTTTTTAATACCTCTAAATGCCTCTGACATGCAGCCTATCACTCCCTTCCAGGGCAAAAAACATGTTTTTACAATTGTCCTAGTCCAGGTATTTTACTCTACACTATGGTAACCATTCTACTTCTCTGCTTTATCTTGATTATTCCCCATTTTACCATGTCAAATATTCCTTCATTATCCTTGGTGTTCACCACAAACAGCTACTGGCAGCAGTGGATACTCGCCAGTCAGAGAAGGGGCAGCCCCTGCATCACCACAGAGACCCCTGATGTCCCCCTGCCATGGGCACCACTTCCCCAGATTGCTCAGAGCCCCATTCGACCTGGCCTTGAACACTTCCAGGGATGGGGCATCCATAACTTTTCTGGGCAAGCTGTTCCAGGGCATCATCACCCTCACGGTAAAGAATTCCTTCTTAATATCCCTTCAAAACCTACTCACTTCTCTCCTGAGCTGTTGAAAATAAGGAATTTCTTGTTTGCTTGCTGCTTTTCAAGCCTTTTTTCAGAGGACGTGCAGCCATTTGAGCAGCTTCAGTCCTAGGAGCAGATGACTGGTGTGCATGCACTGTGTGTGCAATTTTGGATAGTTAAGCAGAATTAAATTACACAGGATTAAGTTTTGTGGAGTTCTGCATTTAGTCTTAACAGAGCTGGAGAAAACTTCAATGGCTCTTCTCCTGAAGTGTATCCTTAGCCACTTGGATACTCCCAGGCATTTTGAAAACAGGAAATCCCTGTTGGACCTGCAGATTATGCCAAGTTAAAGCTGATCTGTGATGAATGAGCAGGGAAGCACCAGATATTCTGTACTCACATTGTCCATCAGGTATATTTCTGTAAGCTGCCTTTTCTTGGCAACCTGTCTTCTCACTGTAACTTTAAATCCCTCTGTTCACAGGATAGTTGATATTTCTGGAACTTAGCCCCAGCCACCCACAGTGAACCCCACCTTGCTGGCTTCTCTCTCATAAACTTTCTGATGTTTTACATCCTCCAGGTTTTGCTGTTACTCACCTTTAGGGATGCCTGCGGTGGCTAGAGGAATCTACCTCTGCCTTCTGTGCACGTGTGCACAGAAAAAGGTTGTAAATATCTGCTTTCTAGCTACAAGTAAAAATACAAAAGAAAAGAAAAATGTCAAGAGTAAAGCTTTAAAAGCAATGTGACCCAGATATTCATGGCCAATCTTCCAAAGCTGCCCACAGGTACACAGGATGTCTGAAGATATCAGTGCTGGCTCTAAATCCTGCCCCTGAGGCACGACAACCGCAGTAACAGAACCCAGCACATACCTTCACATGTCAGGAGGAAGTATTCCAGATTGTGGCTGAAGGATGCACTGAAATAAGTACAGTTTTCAATCAGATCACAGGACAGGCACCTCCTGTTGAAGTTCCCATTTGTGCTTGCACTGAAAAAGTTAATACAATTCCATGAAGGTCACTGAGCAAATGTTATTTGAAAGCAACATTACTTGAACCTTTCTTTAGAACAAGAATATAAATCTAATGTGTCCAACATTAGTAAGAGACAAAGTATTTCCATTTGGTTGAGTTTAAATAGCAGTAATGGATTTTTTTTTTTCCCTCCTGCTTGAATAGAGAATATATAAATGGATACTGATGTCATTTTGCAAGGTCAGGTGGTTCTGAAGGAAGGTATAGTTTTTAAAAGAAAATGATGGTTGCAATTCCACAAGAGGAAGTCATAATTTGGTGGATGAAGGCATGAAACAAAGGAGCCATATTTCAACACTTATTTATACTATAACAGACAACAAAGAGCTGCAATTGCTTTCTCTAAGTTTCTTACTGGTTGCATCACTGGTCTGATTTGCTAGCTGCTGCCTCAGAGGCCAAAGCCCTTTCTACAGGTTTAAATGGTTGCTCTTATAACCCCCAAATAGAAAGGAAGGATTGTATTTAGGGATTTGTTGTTGAAGAAGGCAATGTGGCCTGTCCATTCGCTCACAAGTGCTGCTAACGCTGCCAAGAGTCTACGGAATGTTGAAGAATGAATTACAAATTATTAGCAAATATTAATAGATAACAGTTTTCACTACTATAGCATTTTGAAACTTCAAGAATATTAAGCAAGAGATCTTTGCAGTATTACTGTAAAGCAGATGAGTGTTTTTTGCTACCATTTCAAGAGGTGAGGCTGAGCAACCTTTTTAGGATCACAGAGACTGAAATGAGTAGATCAGGGGCTCTTGTTTAGGCTCAGATTTTATCTCTGACTATAATCCTAATTAAATCTACTAAATCAAACACCAAAAAAAGAGGAAAAAAGCCCTAAATAGGTCTTCATCTGCTCTTTCTCTGTTGTGTGTGTGGGGAGATGAGGCTGATGAGGCACCAGGGTGAGATGGATGCCAAGACAAGGAAGGGTGGAGAGCGCTTTGGCTCATGTCAGCAGCTCTTGAACAGCTATGCCTGGACTCAGTTTTTAAAGTGAGATTTTCTTCTCATTTCAATAGAAATTAAGGGTTAATGTAATTATAAAAATTTTCTTCAAGGAAATAAACACTCTCAAAAAACTGTGGAGTGCAGTGAACAGGCATATAGGTCTCGAAAGGAAAAAATTATTCAACCATAGGTAATTTAGTTTGCTCTAGTTTCCTTCCCACTGAGGGAAAAAAAAAGGTATGATGTCATGTCAGAGAAGGAAAATGTTGACTCTCCCTTATTCACTGATGCCATCACCAGCTCTGCCCTTCATTGCAGATGTTGTGATGTCAGCAGAGTCACCGAGAAGAAAAATAGGGCAGATGGAATAATGACTCTAAAATGTTTATTTGAAAGTTCGTTTCCTCCCCTTTGTAATCTACTTCCACAATATTTCACAATAGCAACACTACCAATAGCTTGCTGTAAAACCAGCCTTTTACTCATCATATACTTAGGGACGATGCTAAAATCTTCTGGAAATGCAGAAAAAGGTTTGTAAACATAATGTATTTTTAATTCTTTTCAGTTTCATGAAGAGGTGAGCTATTATCAAATTTCTCAAAACCTCAGTTGGAAAGTATAAAGACAGTTTATACCATCAGTTTATCTATTTCTGAATTATTTCAAGTGCTACACAGTTGTGCTGGAAAGTTTTGTGACAGTCAATCTTGAGACCAATTTAAAATTTGCATTAATATGAGAAAATTGCTAAATGTAAAACATTTCCAAGTGTCAAGCATTCTGTTCACTATGGTTACACTGTTCTGTCTCTTCCAGCGACACATTTCAAGATCTTGCAATGCCGTTAAAGACAGAGACTTAAGAAACTGCTTCTACTGCAATTGCTTATGATTCGTGTAAAATTGAAGAAATGGGAAATTCTGTATATGAAGTTAGTAAAGCACATACCTGTATAAATGTCTCCTTCTTGGCGAATCTTCTGTGCTGTGGAAATAACTGGAGGGGAAAAGCAAAAGTGAATTGTACCAGTAGAAGGGTGTTTAGAAGTATCTCATGCAACAACATCTTCACTCAAATTGCCATTTTCATGATCTTGTGAAAGCAAGGAAAGTTTAAACTGAATTAGGAAAAGATACAGAGGGATACATCACTGAGAGGCTCAAGAAAGTACGTTGCAGACTGGACTTCAATTAAAACAATCATGGAAAACTTTGGGTCCTGCACTGGTCATGTCAGTGGATCAAAAAGGATCAGGTGATTAACTGGAAGACATCCACCTTTTTACCTCAAGATTCACGGCCCAGAATTTCTTTTAAAGGCCTTTCTTCCTTCTCTAGAGGAAGTTTTTACTTCTCTGGCCACATTTTATTCTTTGCCCAGTTACACAGCTAACTAGGGTTTGATGGGAAGGCAGAGCATGAAGCTGAAGAACATTTTGTTGTCTTTGTTTCGTGCTGAGACTGTGGTGAGCTCCTTTCTGCACAAACAACACAAGCTCTGTTGTGCAGTGGCAGCTTCTGGAGGTAAAGGAGAGATGCTGCAGGAGGTGGCCAACCTCAGTCCCACCTATGGGGTCTGAATTAATCCCCCAGATGCATTTTGTGTGGATAATGATGGAGCGCAGGAGCAAATATAGTATCCATGGGGTGAACAGTGCCAGGAAGGATATTCACCCCTGCTGATCTGCTTCCAACAAGCTGCACTTGATTAGGCACACATTGTGATTGTACAAATCGTGTGTGGCATTTTCTGCTAGACTGGCCAGCTAAAATGCCAGCAAGACTTTGTGCTAGTTTGCTACTTAGACCACCCCTGGAAGTGTTCAAGGCCAGGTTTGATGGGCAGCCTGGTCCAGTGGAAGCTGTCCCTGCCTGTGGCAGGGAGCTGGAACTGGATGATCTTTCTCTTCCAGCCCAAGCCATTCAGTGATTCTACATTTCCACTGTTTTATATTGCTCTGAAATTATTGGTAATTGAGAGCACTCAAAATCTTGAAAGAGCACTGTGCTCTTAATGATCACTCAAAATTTACTGCATTCCAGAGACTATTTACTCAACTGTTCAGTGACCTTAAGTAACCGAAAGGTGAGAACCTTGTATCCACTCGAAAATTTTTCTGGAAAAGAATCTGTTATTTGGTTCCAGAAAGCTGTCTAAGTATTTTCTTATGTAATTTCTTGAAGTGTATTTGAAAAAGTGAATGTTTACAGAAGTTATTTTACAAGCATAAAGAGCAAGTGTGAAGTAGGGTGGGTTTGTTTTTCTTTTTTTTCTTTTTTTCCTAATTCTAACGAAATACATTTTTTTCCCCACTGCATTGGTACTTTTGCTGGGCAACAAAGGATTCTTTCCAAAACTGACTAGGTGGTTGATGAAAAGAGACTTCTTTCCTACAGAGGCTAATATCAGAGGTTGCAGCAGGACAAATTACTCCTCTGCACAAATTTATTTAATAGTCACAGAAAGAGAGGTTTGAACTGTACAAATTAATCAAAATAACACAAGATTTATGTAATGGTGTGAGAGGTTAAGCCAAAATGGAGACAGCTTCTCCTGCTTTCTTATCCCCACCTCCTTATGCTCACAGGTTTCAATGTGTACACAACACCTTTGTAACTGGCCCCGAGCCCAGGGCTGAACAAAGGAAGTCTGATTTGTCAGGCCAAAGTTTACTTACATTTTCTGCCTCTTTTCATCATATGCCAGTATCTTTGTCACATCCCAGTCTCCAGATGTAATAGCCTGTAAGTCGTCATTGCTACTGTTGGGCTGCCAGAAAGAAAAGAGGAGTAGATTTCTTTATTGTTAAAACTTCTGAGAAAGGGAGCTTTTCTGGCTGCACTGCCTATGAAAAAAAAACCATACATCTGCAGTTTCCACCGCTACATCTGCTATTTCCGTGAATCTGCAGGCACAGAAACAACAGAGAGTCAGAATCATCTTAACCATGAGTCCACTGAAGATAATGAGGTGAATTCAGCACGAAGCAACTTCAAACCCCTTCCTCTAATCCAGCATGCCCACATGCTTTATTTAATCCTTTATGGCAGGGTGGGGATTTGCTTATCTACAGCTAAGGTGGCATTAAAAAAACAAAACAAAACAAAACAATAATGATGTTTGGAAAGAGACAGTCGATTGACCTTTTTCTTCTAAGTATCTCATTTGGAAACTCATGTTATCTTATGCCACATAAAGCATCATTGGAGGCTTTTTCTTTTATGCACAAGACTTTTCTACATCTGCACCTCGACATCTCTCTGGTACAAGCACAGACACTACTTTTTATTGCTGTCTGCCTCAGATGAGAGCCAGAGCAGCAGCAGCAGTGAGTCACCTGTGACGATGACATGGCGATGTGGTAGAAATGCCCGCGTCCTCCCTGGGGAATGGCCCGGACGAAGAAGAACTTCCGACCGTCCTTGGAAAAAATGGGCTCTTCATTCTGTATAAGCAGCAAAATTAAGGGGTGTATTAGTGTTAATTAGGGGTGTATTAGTGTTAATTGGTTGTATTTAGAACTGCTCAGCACTCCAACGCCCTGTGAAGTTAATTCACAGCAAAATAGAAAGTGCTCTTTGACAGCATCCTGAGGCAAACAAAGAGCCCGCTGAAAACTAGAGAAAGTTTGAGCATTATTGCTCCTTGCTCTTGGGAAAGCAGACACCTTTCAGCTGTGGGAAGACAGGCAGCAAGGCGAGTTCCTCGGCTGTAAAGTCAATTCCCATCTGCAAAGCCAAAAGTGCACACATACAGCTGACTGCTCGGGGCACTTGGAATACAGCCTTTAGAACTGGTGTGGCAAACCTTGCTTACCCTGCTGGAACAACCTCTCTGTTCCTGTCCTGGAGGAAACACAACTGAACAGCATCTAACTGCTGTCTTTTTCTACTGTCTTACAAATGCTTATCTCACTGAATTATGTATGAAGGAGGGGATCTCCTGCAGAACTCTCTTTGACACAGAGCTCCCAGGTGAACGTGGTGATTGACTTTTATTGGGTGACTGGAACCTTCACCCAGAGAGAGAAGAGACTCGGCAGAAGGAAAATCAAACACCACATGTGGCAACAAGCATTTACTGGAAGAGTGTCTTCTTTTTGTGAATAAGAACCCTGAGGCACATGAGAAGGCTCCACTACATGAGATGGTTGAACAGCAGATTACCAGGGAAGGCAGAAGGATGGTCCACGTGGTGGGACACAGGAGCGCTGTACCAACAGAACTGGCTACATGGACCTAACTCTAAATCTCGACTAGCTGGGAGTAAATAAAAAGCTGAACCTCTGCTGAAGCTTTCCAGTGATATCAGGATTTTCTGTGGCTGGATGAGCCCTTCCTTGGCCGGGCTTTGTGAACCCTTCTTCCTCCAGGGCACTCAACAAGGAGATTGTTGCCAGCCTCTTCTGGGTCCTCTGCAGTTCAGTGTTAATCAAACCCCTTGACTTTCTGCTTGGCACGTGCCAAGATACCACACTGAACCAGCAGGAACCTGATTGTACAGGGAGACTTATGGCACAGCAAAGGAATAAACATTATTATTTCCCATAAGCTAACACATTATTCTTACTCTATGTTCCTTTGCTCCTTTGTTCTTTACTGATTAATTCTTTTCTGCTATTTATCAGATTTGTCAACGCTCTATTAGGTGTTCAAACTGTTCTTTTTTCCTTTTATTTTCCCCTGCTTAGGTTTTCAGTGTATTTTAAAATGTGCCCATTTGCAGCTTGTTGCAGCTCTATGAAATAATGGTTTCATTTGTTTCTGACATTGTTCTGGAACCTGAAACATGAAACTCTATATTATTTCCAAATGTCTTTCATGACAGGAGAAACCTCATTGAATAATGACTGTGATAGCTCAGGCAAAACTTCTGCTCGACAGGTTTTCCTTTCCTGAGGTAGGTAGCAATGAGTTCACCCTCCATTTCTGTATCTGTGCCTCCTGCATCATATATTCCAGCAATTTGTCTCTGCCAGCGAGAGCAAGCGTTGTGCAGATGGGTTTGAGGTTCATTCAGAGCTACAGGGGAAGGAGGTTCACGGCACAGGTGACAGATGTGAGGTTTTAGCACTGGGCTGATGGCACAAGACAGTCTGTTTGCATGTTCCTGTTGCTGGAAAGACAACACGTGAATGCAGTCAGAACTTTGTGACAGAGATGATGACTTATCCCAGGTGGTAAACAGAGGGACAGACTGAAATTCTCTTGGAACAGGGTTTTATAATTTAGGGAGCTACACTGGGCACATAATTAAAATATTCTGCAAATGATATGAACTGTTCCGAGCCTTTTGTCAGCTCTTATTGACTGCATCCCACAATATTAGAACAGAACAGCCCTCCTTGAAAATAATAGATCAGTTTGGTTTCTTTATTTAAACAAAAATACTTTTACAATGCAGCAGGTATGAAATGCGTGGAAGTTTTTGCCACAGGAGGTTTATGGACACATCCTCATGCTTCATCCTCAGCCCTGTCCCCACGCTCATCTATGGCTGGGTTCACCATACCTGTGGCCATCTCTGAAGCCAGGGCAGCTGCACCACAATCAGGGTCACCAACTGGAGAGGATCCCATGTCTCTGGGTACTGACCCCTTCCACTGGAGGAAATGGGGACTCTTCATTTAAGCATCAAAAGGATTGTTTGTAGCCAGAAGTGGCTTTTTCAGCTCTGGCAGATGAATTTGGGTATTTGAGTTATGGAACTCTAGGTCCTATTTCTGCTGCATCCTTTGTCTTTAGGCCAAAATTAGGTCAGTTATGGGGTAATTACATGGCAAAAGGGCTTTACAGAGTAAAAAAGTGGGTCCTGCTTGTAAGTTCCTCTGAACTCTGTTTTTATTTTAATTTTTTTTTTCATATCTCATATTAACTACATGAAAGACTCATTACTGGGTTATCATGCAGGATTAACACAAGGGAGTAGTACAAAAAAAATGTTGCCAGGTTTTCAACATCTCAGCCTTTTAAGAGAGTGAGTCTTTAGCTTCAGACTGAGGTCATCTGAAACACTGGGGAAATAGGAGGACTGGAAAGAAAAATGCAACCCAAAGAAACTGTTATCAGGGGAGGGCAGCCAGCCCACGCAGGCAGTTTTGGAGGTTATAGGTCTCTAAACAATTTTATGGTAATCTCCTGGTCCTGCCAACGTCAATGTCAAAGACTGCAGCCTTTGTTGGAGTTGCAATTGCACCCTGGTTTATAATTAAATTTTTTTTCAGGCCACATTCACAATTAAATAAATAAACCAATTAAAATGCCAGTAAAGTCTATCTTCAGCAGGTGCTCAGAAATTGCCTGATTTCTCCCTTGCTGACTCATTGCCTGCATATGACCATCCCCAGTACTACTGGAAAATGGCTTCTTTGCAAAAACTGAAACAAAATTGCTTACAGTTACAATTAGTGTTTCAAACAGTTTGTGTATTTAAGCAACAGTATGAGTGAAGTTCAGTCTGGCTCTTGTGCTCAGAAGTGCACAAGTAAGTATAAAAATAAAAGAAGTATAAACTTCCAGAGTCCCTGGACAGTTTTAGTGAACATGTGCCACCTCATCTGACAAAGAGTGACAGATACTTTCTAGAAAATCCTATGTAAATACTGTATATTTATCACTATACTTTAAGTAATTTATCCTATTTTTTAGTTGCACAGGGAGTGGCTGCATTTCTCTTTGCCTGTGTTGGAGAGAGGCTCTCCAAAGATTTTGGACTTGCATAAAATGTATTCATGAACTTAAGCCCAGAAGGAAATATGAGATTGTTTACTATGACCTTCTGTAGACAGACTTTTAAATGCCACTGAGTCACCAAACTACTACAACAACAAAATTCAAATTCATGGGTTTTATGCTTTATCTCAGAACTCCCAGGATTTCAGACAGGTGAAAAAAGTCAAGCCTGTCACCCTTGGAGACCCCCTCACGTCCCTGGTGAGTATCTTCTCTCCTACTCCCACCTGACTGTGAAGTTTGTCCCTATTCCAGGATGCACTTAAATTCCCAGGAAAAAGGTAAAACCTGTGCATGTTTTTCAAACCATGCATATGGAGAATTTTGAAGGAGTATTTTAAAGAACGAGGCGAGCAGTTGGATTCCTTGGTCCTACTGATTTAAAATTGGGATGCTTCTCAAGAGGAGATCTTTGGGGCGGGCTGAACCCTGCCCAGGGTCCCTTGACTGTGTGACCCCACTGCCACCACCCTGGCTGTCTCCAGAGGGGACACGGCACCTGGCTCATTTTCAAATACTTATATTAAAATGTCTCAAAAAAAGAGTCCTCATCCCAAGCTGGGCCACACTCCTGAGCTCCTTCAGCAGCTGCCTGATGTGCAGTTCATCTCCTTCTTGAAGAGGTTAGTGGACCCAAACTAGCATTTAATATTTTCTCATCATCCTCATAGTCAGACACATGTGCCATGAAAATAACTTTCCAGTTATCTAGATTAATGTGTCATAGAATAAAAGGCAAATATAGAAAATACAATTATCCCAGTAATCATATTCAGTCAAAACTAGAATTTTAAGTAATTTTGTTGTCAGAAATACAAGCAAAAGAGCTATATAATTCTTCAGACTCCTACAAAAGCTTTTGAAGGGTGCTATCAAATGTCTCCAACGTCCATAGAAAATGTTATTTTAGTTTAGCACTGAGATGTCTGACTCATTTGGCTGTAATGAACATCCTTCTCTAACATCAAACTGTGTGCTCTCAAACTAAGTATATGCTTTTTGGAGATGTAGTAAAACAAAATGTATTTCCCTGGAGCAGGCCCATTAGAGACTGACAGACCATTTACTTCAGATATTGAGGATAAAGCACCATCTTTTAATGCCTGTCCACGTGGTAGGTGGCTAAATAACCACAGCAGCGTAAAAACACAAGTTCCACTATACTGTATTAATAATATAAAACACAACTTCTACCAGACTGCAGTAAATAGCAATGAAAGGATTAGTTTACTGCTATTGCCCTCAAACTTATAAAATAAATAAATCCTGTGAAGGTTTTTTTTGTCTTTTTTTTTTTTTAATATACAATATCTGGACAATTTAATTTTCCCTTGATTTGGCTTGTCTTTTAAGCTTTTGTTTCCTACTCAAGCCAGTACAGTCCTTATGAATGTAAAGAAAATTTCAGCATCATTTTTACTCTGTATCAGAAAAAGATTATTTGAAATGCTTGGAGCACAAAAATCTATTTCCCCATACAATCAGTTTTCATCCGGATCACACACAGCCCATTACTGCGGGACAGCCACTGGAACACAGGAGAGCATTGTTCTTGCTGTGAACTGATGTAGTGCCATTTCTACAGGGTCTTGGCTCCTCTGAACAAGCTGTGACAAAAATTTGAAATGCTTTAAATCTGGAGTTGGAAAAATATATAGTGCAAGATATTTTGTGACATGCTGCTCCCTGTCTGGCGTTCACACAAGGCTTGAAAACAGTTCAGTGTTGTGGCTGGATTGAGATCACAGCTTCTCTCTCAAGAACAGCTTAATCTACTCTGAGGTCCCTTCACAAACTGACTCCTGGGCAAGTGCGATATATGATATTTAAGTGACTTAACAGTCTATCTGCATGGTTTTATCTCTGAATGGACACAGATCCTCGTAACAAAATGACCAGAAAACAACCACCATATTGTTTAAATCATCATCAGTGTCAGGGCAGGATATGGATTGTCTCTGAGGTTGATGAGTCCTATACAGATACTACCAGTGAGTGATTTTCTACCCACATCAGCTTTTTATCCTTTTTAAATATAAGTAAATTGCAGGCTAAGGATTATGGGACCCACCAGAGTGAATGGCATCTTCACTAAGAACTTGTTTGTTACTAAAAAGCTCTTTTCTATTATATAGATCATGCCATCTTCCAAGTATCTCTCTCAGATCTGGAAATCAGTTTTTCTCTTTGGGGAAAAACTCAATGAAACAATAATCCTAACAAAAACTTGACCACAAGGAGAAGATCACTCTCACCTGTCTGTGCAGCCAGGCATCGCTCTCATCCTCATGTTTCTAAAACACAAAAAGATCATTAATACCACACTTGTCATATATTATATTTTGCCTATCAATGCAGGAAGCTGTTGGATTGGAGTTGAAAGGTTGCTCAGAAATACAAAAAAACTGTTTAAATATGTGCTTCTAGAGTGGAATCCAGTGGCTGCTTTCCTTGACTTTCCTCCCTGATGGATAAGCATTCACTAGATCAAGAAAGCATTTTACTCATACAGACAAAACACATAAATCCACAAGATGTATTATTCCCCAGAGAAATAAAGCTTCTTAAGAAATAAATAAAGGCTGAAATGAAAGGTATTAAGAAAAAACTTCTCACCATGGCCTATGCACAGAATTGCATCATTTTTTTTCGGTGGATGGGTGTATCAGAGCAATTTTATACAGTGGAAACACATTCCAGTTTAAATGATGGAATCTGCTAATCCAGATGTTATATCAATACACCATTTGTATTAGCGCATTTATAGAAGTGATTAATTAACTACAATTAAGATATGTGTAGATAAGCATGAGCTGGTTTTAAAGCCATTAAATACATTGTAATGCAGCTAGAATGTTGCAAAGATATTTAGGTTGCAAACTGCTGAGGTGCGTGAGCTTGTGTGTGGATACAGGTATTTCAGAACAGGTAATCACTCTCCCTCACACATACACAGAGTGTTCTTGGATTACTAGGTGTTAAAAAAGAAATAAAAACTGTGATTGTTGTTTATACTCTGTCTGCCTAAATTAATGCTTGCCAGCTGACTTTTCATCATGTAAAATAACTCGAACAGTTTCTCCTTGTGTGTGTTGTGAACACCGCTGGCGAGCGACTGCTGTGCACGTCTCTCCTACCTTGGTGCACACCCCCGTGGTGGCGTCGCAGAGCGTCAGGATGGACACGTTCTGGGCCCTGTTCAGCCAGTTCACTGCCACCTTGGTGCTGGTGGCCCACTTCACCATGGTGATGTAGTAGTCCCTGCAAACACAGACACACACAGACCACATCACAACGCTGCCATCCTCATGAATTGCCACGTGGCAGAGCAGTCGGGGGCTGCTGCAGGCAAACAGTCCAGGAAAGGTTGTGATGTGGTTTTGAAGAACATCATGTCCTGATGTCTCCAGGCTGCTTTATGTGTGGATTTCAACCCCTAAAAATGACATTTTTAGGGCTGTGCAGGTGTTATCTGCCACTTCTGGACATTATCTTCAAAGAAGAGATGAATACAAAGATAAAGAATCTTTCAAGCTATTCTGTCTTCCAAGAAGGATTGAACTGTCCGGAGCTACAAATTTATGCACAGGTGGAAAAGAAATTGCAAACCATTCCTATTCTGAGCACACTAGTCTGAGCTGACTCAAACCCATCACTATCAATGGCTGGGTTCTTTATGCTTATGGAAAGTTGATGGCTCTGAGTTTGCCAGCTACACACCAAAGTATCCAGGAGTGTTGCATTAAAAGACAAATAGTAAGAAGGACAGAGTTTGGAGTGACACAGGGTTTCTGTAAAGCAGATGCAGCTGGTTGCCATAAAGACTTCAGCAGAGATAGTTTGCATGAGCAAAACCACCCTCCCACCCTCCCTGCACCCTGTTACTGCTGGACATCTTCAGGTTGTGATGATACTTGGAGTAAACCATGGGTGTGGACTGCACAGTGCTGTAATCGATATCTTCAGGAAAAGTCCCGTGCAATAGTGAGGACAGCAACCACTTAGGCTGGGCTGGAAAATACAGGAATAAATTCACTGATGGTTGCCTTCTCAAAGCCAGGGCACGGTGCTACCAGATGCCCATCTCTGCAGCAATTCAGGGCTCCACAACTCCATTTGTAGGGCACAGCTCTGGCTGAACTGTCAAAGCTGGTGATGTTGTAATATCCAGCTGGGCTACGTGGGCCAAGACATCCTTAAAGTATAATACAACTTTTTACAGCATACAGTCTATAAAAAATTTATTAGTTCATTTGTTTGCTATAAAATATGCATAAGGAATTGTTGCTCTCATTGGAAATGAGGCGCTGTGTCACTGGAGAGTCCTTTGTGTTCTGGCAAGAGCTCCTGCATATACTGAAGAGAAAGGGCAAAAGCACAAAGGTCTGTTTGTCTAGAAAAATAACCAGCTGGAAATTGATTTTGTACTTTTCAGTAATATTTAGTGCCTGAAATTGGCTGGGGGAAAAAGGAACAAAAGGCCTCAATGCTTGCATCCACTGCACTGGAGGGAAGGATATGCCCAGGTGAGACAACAGCAGTCTGAAAATTTAGACCCTAAAGTAAAATTGTAATTTTACTCTTTATCAGCAACAGTGTAGGCCCTAAGAGGGAAAAAAAAAAAAAAAAAAACAACCACAGCAAAATTAAACTGTGTAACTGTCTCTTCTTTCTCTCCAAAATGAACTGAGCAGATTCAGTCTCCCCAGAAAAGGAATGTGATTTTAGTACTTATTGTGGCTTGGAGCATTTTTTCCATAAATCCAATTTAAAGTTTCAAGGACATATATTCAATTTTTACAACCCTGTCACTGTTTGAACACAGGAGCCACAGTTCTTTCTCAGGAACTTTTAATTATTATTTTGGGTGAATAAGGGTCTTCCCTACCACCCCAGAGAAGGGCATGGAGTCTCAGTTTCTCTCTGAAGCCTCTCACAGCCATCAAGACCATGGATAACCCAGCCCGCAGATAGCTGCAGATACCTGGATAGCCATTATTCTAGTTTCTGAGTAGTGTGGAGTCTTTCATTTCATTTACTTCCCTTCACAGCTCTTCTATAGGACAACCAAGTTTTATGGTTCCCATTTAGCAGAGGAAAATGAGACAAGAAGGTGTGATTCATCTCAGCTAATTTTAAACATCTGCTGCTCCTGCAGCTGCACTGGTTGAGCAGCCAGTGGAGAGAAATGGGAAGTCAGTGCATTTCCCAAGCCTTCTCTGCCTGACCTGTCCCACATTTGATGTGGAGCTGATTTAAGTGAGAACCTGTTTCTTCCACAGAACGAAATCTATACCAGCAGGTCCTGGACCACTGCATTTATAGACATCCACATCAGAGCAAAAGGGAAGGGACACCTTGTCTGAGCCCTGTCAGGAAGGGTGAAGCCATCCTGGGTTTTGCAATGGATTTCCCCATCCCAGTAAAGACATTGTTGGTTTGGTTTGCAGTCATCTGAGACTGAGATTATTCTGCAGCACCCTTGCTCATGCCCCAGCTCTCCATGGCTGCTTCCTGGAGGCAGGAATCCCAAACATGAGGTGTGACTCTACAGTATGAACACCTACAGTACGACCGTGGTAATAAAGCCACAAACACCACAAAGAACAGACAGTGACTTCTTGCAGGCCAAGGGACAGGCAGCAGCCCAGCCCACGGGCCCTGGGGCACAGACAGCTCCTCGGATCCGGACTGGAGCTGTCTGAGTTTTTCCATTATTTATTTGTTTCTGGCCCATGCAAGGGCCAGTGGTGATTTCTGCACTCGAGGGAGATAATATCGTTCCTCAATTTGCCACCTGAGATGCAGATATGAGAAATAAGCTGGGTCATGATCCAATTCTGACCATCTGCTGATGAAACTCTTGAGGTCCAGTGGTTTTCGCCAAAATAAAAAATGCCTGTCAGGCACTGAATGTTAAAGTATTACTTTTCTCCCCTTCAATTCCAACCACTTCCCTTCACTTTCTTTTTTTTTCACAGAAAAGCATGGCGTTGGAGAAAACTTGACAAAAATGTTCGGAATTAAAGATATTTAAAAAGGATAAGTGATCAATATTGTACATTTCACCCCAAAATATGTTTTCCCATCATCAGCTTTGGTTTGTTTTGGATTTTTTTTTTTTTTTACTGAAAAAATATCCAATTTCTGTGGAAAATTTCTGGCTTCTTTCAATTTTGAAAGAAAAAAGGCCGTGGCATATCTCCACTTTATTATCAGCTTTATTAATTGTACTAAATCACTTTGCTCCAGATAAAAAGAACACGAAATACCACTCTGTCCATATGTCATCAGTACTGAGCACATTGAAATGCTTCAGATAGGATGTGTCTGCTGGAAGATCCTTATCACCAGCTTCCCCTGCTTTCTTGAAACTCTCTTCTGTAACTGAATGTACAGTGCATCCCTCTTGCCTATTTTAATGAAATTTTATCACGCTAATCCTCTCATTTCAGAAAACATATGCATAATGAAAATGCACCCCTATTGCTCTGGTAGCACTGCTTCTATCATCCCTAGAGATGGCAATTGCCCTCGTTTTGATGAAATACACAGGCACTAATTAATTATGATGCATTTTGCATCATTTTGCAATATTGATTGCAACCAAATAAATTACGGCCACCCATAACCATATAGAACAAATTTATGAGCAACACTTGGATCCTGCAGTCGGAAGTTATTGCTGTAATTAAAACCTTTCCGTGTCTCTCTGTTTACAGAGAATGCTACCAAAAGAGAAATTATATTGTTCAGAAGCCACCATTCTGATACCATGATGGGAATACTGTGATCCTGATTTCCCACCTGCTGTACACAGGTCTGAAGTTGTATTTTTGAAAGGCAAATGCCCATTTGGTTTGGCCAGAGGTCATACATCTTCTTTTGCATAAATGGATTTGGATTATTTCAGAGTTATTCAGTGTAAACCTGTTCTAATATAATGTTGTATAAAATACAGGTAAAAAGACAAATAATTTGAAAAAAAATTAAGCCGATTTACACAAAATGAAACTTTTTGATAGCAGCAGAGAAAGGTCTAGTGTTAAAAACTGCAAAATGATCTTGAAAAAAGTTAGACTCTGACCTAAAACCCCAAGGGAACTGGGGCCAGCATTCAAGGGTGAGAAAGCACCTACCTCATTCTCTGATCATCCGGGGGAGTCATTTCCAGGTCATGAGTGGGTCCATTCAGGCCAATCACATGCAAAGAAATAGTTGGATTTTCCATTCCAGCCTGGATTTTAAAAAAAGAATAAATTACTATATCTTATACAACACAGAATGGTTTTGATTTTTTGTATCCCCACGGACTATAAAAAGCCTTCCCACTGAACGGGATATGGATTGCACTGCTGTGGTCTTTCACACAGAGACTGCAGATCTAGGGATGTGGCACAGAGGTGTGGAGAGGCTGGTAGGCACAAACAAGGGGCGTTTTTACTCAGGACAGTTCAAACCTCAGTAAAAAATCCTACTTTTCACGGCAACTAGAAATTTTGCCATTTTCTGCACCTTTTGACAAAAGGTTGTCTAACAGGATGATGGTTGATATAGTAAAATACTGATTCATTTTGTACCGTAGGAAAGGGCATCCCCTGCTGAACCATTGTGATTTCCACAAAACCTGCATATACGTGGGTATCTCTCTTGTTAAATTATGGTTCAATCTGGACCAGCATGTGAGGTCTCAGGCAATCAGTGCCTAAAGCAAGAAACCCAGAGGGAATGACTGCAGCAGACACCCCTGTACTGCTTCAGAGCAGGAAATTACAGCAATAGCAGCAGCAGTGAGTCTGTGCTGGTGGAGAGCTGCGTCAGTGCTCTGCACTCGCCGCAGGTCTCTGCAGTCAAGGGGAGATTGGCTAAGCCTTTTCTGTCTTTCAGGCACAGCAAATCCCTAAAACCAATGTCTCCTCTGACATTAGGCCATCCTGGATACCCTAAGGACCCCCAAATACTACATTTTCCTTCTATACAAAAGAAAATCCATCTAAATGTAGACTACATGTATGTATGTATGTGTGTATCTATCTATCTATCTATCTATCTGTCATCTATCAATATAAAATCTAAATATAGAAATGTATCTAAATATAGAAATATCATATCCGAATATAGAAACATAGAAATGACAAACCCACAGACACCATCCAACTTCCATCCATGCCAGCACGGAAGCACAATTGCTTTGGTGTGTATAAAAAGCAAGGATTTTTAAATTTTATTTTCATTGTATGTAGAATTACTAATTCTCATAGAACCAGAAAAGTGCAATTTCACAAATGCAGCTGAAGAAGAGTGGAGACCACAGTCACCAGGGAACAGCTGATCTTCCCTTGGATATGTTTATTTTCATTGCTTATGAGTGTGCATTATTAGTCTCCTGTCTGAGCCTACTGGAAATAAACAATTATTTATTTCTGATAGAACAGCAGGACTGATTAATTTATTTTCCCTTACCTTTGGATAGTGATACGTTTTAACAGTAGGGTAAAGGATGCCTGTGTATATCGGGATCTCCATGGTGGGGACTCTGGAGGCATTAATTGTTGCATACGCCAACCTGGTGCCATCAGGAGACCACCAATGAGCAATGTGAGTCTTCAAGATCTCCTCTAATTACAAAAAAAAAAAAAAAAAAGGCAAGAACAGAATAAAAAAAGGCTATTAGAGGTAAGTTACTAGTTAGCAATAAATGAAACAGCGCAGATATGAAAATCCCAGTCTAATCACAGCACACGGAGGATGCCACAGGAATATCAATCACAAATACTCAGCAAATTATGCCATATACACAAATGAACACAATTGATAACAATTACTGTGTATTTATAGGTTATTAGGCTTAATTACCTTTGCTGAAGAAACATCAAATTATTCATATTAGTACACACACGCATGACAGCATAAAAGGCCCTGCTGCTCCTGCCATGCGTCCTGCACGTGATTAGGGTTCACAACATCAGACTAGACACAGATCAATCAATTCAAACAGTGTTTATACAAGCACTTCAGCAACAATTTAAATATTCCTAAGTTCTGTTGCCAGTTGGGAATAAATAAATATAGAAACTTTCTGTGACTTATGAAAGGCTGGAACTTCGAAACAAGATACCAGGCCTTACAGCTTGTGCCTTGGATACCATCTAGAGTTTTATCCCTATTTTATTTTTTTAATCACTTTTGAAAGGCAATTTGCCATAAGTAGCCAGGGTTAGAGCCTGATGCTTTATACCACTGAATTTTGGGATTTTTGAGATTTCAGTAATATAGTTGCCATCGAAAAGGTACTCAGAAAGATGCCAACGCAAAAATGTCAGAGTTCAAGCATGTAAGGAGAAAACAATATTGCCATCATGTGAAATTATTTTTAATACTGGCAGAACCTCGTTCTCATTAAATTCAAATTCAAATAACTTCTAATTTCTAATACTTTTCATATCATCTAATATTCTTCATTGTAAAGATGAGTTCATCTTACAGATCTGCAGACAAGCTATAAAATTCACTCTTGGTCCAAAGTGTCTCCAGTTACTGACATTTGGAAGACATTAACTTGGCTTTTTAAACCTCTCATTTTGTGAAAGACAATAATGTCATCCATTTTCATTAAGAGGCTTAATATCATGTGAGTCATTCCTATTTAAACCACCAGAAGGGCTTGCATATGCTGTACAGATTGATGGGCAGGAAGATGGGTCCCATTACTTTAATGTGAGAATAAAAATTAAAGAGACTGCAGAGTGTTTCTAAGCCTTCACCATGAAGTCCTGCTTCACAGGTCCAAGCAGCTCCAATGTCTGCTGCCATCGCTGGTCATTGGAAAAATGGATGAGGATTTTCTGAGTTTGGACCCACCAGGTTTGTACACCACCCTCTGATGACCCCCCATTCCAACCAGGACATCCCTCTGGTCTGATGAGTAGAAACTCACCAGAGACTGTTTAATTAAAAAAAAAAAAAAATTGGATGAGCAATCCTTGGAGAATAGACAATTATATTAATCACAAGGCAAGTAAACACTTTGTTAATCAAGACTTGCATATGGCTTGGAATAAAACTCAAGGTAACATCAGAAAGGATGCACGGCAAAATTAATCCTCGATACTTATGGTTTTCACAAATAACAAATTAATTAATCAGTGCTTAATGGCAGCATGTAAGTGGGGTTTTGGAAAGATATTTAGGAAGCTGCAAATGTTTCATGGGAAAGCACATCTGACAAATTTGCTTTGCTGCATTGTCCCACCTGTTATATGCAGATTTAAAAGATGCTGCTTTTGACTTTTATATTGGTTGCCCATTAAAGAGATAATGGAGAGCATAAAGGAAAAGGAGTAAAGATGGATGGCAGATGAATCCTTGACATTTTAACATTAATTAGGAGTTACTTTATTCAGCAAACATTTTCTCCAGGATCTCAGACTTAATGAAGCAGTTCTGCTGAAGGTCACACATCCAGAAAGGTTTTAGTGCAGGTTTTGTGGTCCTCTGTTAATGAGATTTAATTGAGTGAACCTTTGCCTTGAAACAAAGCCAGGACCTTGCTGTTATTCGAGAGATCAGTTAGTTTTAGCAAACCAGAGAACATTCTTATGGAATATAGAATGGATTAGTACCAGAAAGTTCTTTCAGTTGAAAGAAAAAATGATTTGCAGACAGTTTGTTCTTGGAGACAGTTTATTCCTTGCGTTTGCATTTAGCACATGCTCTGAAAATCAGCTGCATTCAATACTGCTGGGTCTTTCTAAAATTAGTTCAGATCCTGCCTCATGTGTATGAAAAAACAGGTTCTCCTCAAACACCAAAGCCCCCCTACATATTTGGATCATGGCCTCCTGACTAAGAGCATAAAGTGATACTTGATTAAAACTCTTGCCCTCTTCCCCAGAGCTTGCAGGCACTGAGTGCTACGTGATGTCAGGATGCTGTGAGTGAGCTGCTGAGATGCCTCACAGTCAGATCCTGGAGGCTTTGTGCTCCTTCTTTCTCCAGGGTTTTGCCTGCCAGCCTCAATGGGGCATGCAAACTTGAAAAACAGTGAGAATAAAGCGCGTGATTGCCTTAGCTGAACAAGGGCTGTTCAGACCTGCTGGCTGGGTTCAGGCACAGGGTTTGAGGCAAGTCAGTGCTTATTCCATCACAGCACATTCACTGTTGAATCACTCTGAAAACGACTGGATGACCCTGCTCATGAGCAGTGACTCTTCAGTGGGGACACGTATTAGCCACTGAAGTGTTCGTGCTCAGGGAGTGTTACAGGATGTGTATTTTAACCCTTTTTCTAGCTGAGTAAGGCCCAATTGAATGATCATTTCAAAGCTGTGTGAAACAAAGAGTCTTCTGAGTTAACAGACCCGCAGGAGGAGAATTTGAAGTCCTAGGTCAGAGTATACTCAGTGCCAACTGGGTATATATCCATCTTAGAGACTTCAATATCACTGGAGGAGAAAAGAAACCAGAAGTAACAACAGAGGTGTGACGAGAGAATGTTCCCTGAGCTGAATTCGAGGTTGCTGCATTAGTGCATTACATGAGTGGTTGTCTTTGGAATCAAGACCTGAGCAGCATCCAGAGTGAACCAGGCTGCCCAAAGTGGGAATGCCATTTCTTCTGAAGGATGTGTTTCCTGATAGAAGCTCTCCTGCTCACCATCAAGGAGCAGAATGAAAAGTCCCCTGCTGTGGTTCTCAGCTGCCAACTAACAAATTGTGGTGAATCTGGGCTTGGATGCAGCATTTGGCTACGATACCATATGGGTAATCCCTGGAAAGACTGAACAGTGGATCAGAAATTGGGTGGACGTTTCTAGTAGGTGTGTCATCAAAAATTAGCCCAGCATGTGTATAAAGATAAGCAGCCACCAGCCTGTTTCAAACTGCAATTTAATTCCAGCAGTACTTGCACGAGCAGTGAATTGGGGGACTTGTATCTTACTTCAGCTAACAAACTTCTCAAGAAATCATAGGAAACAGGTCTGGAAGAGACTCCACAATCCTCTGGCTCATCCCTCCATGGACAATATCCACCCCAATCCTGTAAAATCTTCACAAGTGGATTTTGCTATTCCTTTTGATACTTATACAGCACCTTTAGCCATAGAACTCAAACATTTATAATTATCGTGTCCACCTCTGTCTAAGCACTGAACAGCCCCAGTGAAGTGCATTGAGACCTCTGACTTCCTCGATAGACTCAATGCAGGGAGAAGCACCAGGCCTTTATCTTGTGCAACCTCAGTGGCAACAGGCAGGTTCTGGAAAAAAACCTGTTGTATGCACCACATTTGGAAATCCACAGAGATGGTTTTAATGTTCTGCACCATAATCTGCCATTGGGGCATTTCTAAAGACATTTCCATGACAAATCCACTTCCCAGGCTTGCACAGAACTCCAGACTGGCAGAGTTCCTCTTCGCTAATAAACACACGTAAATTCCATGGCCACGGGGGGTTTCTTCATGCTTTTCTAAAATCCATCTAGTTCTGCAGCCTTTGTCCATCCTGAGTCATATCTGTGAATTTTGCCTTTCTTCTGAAGGTGGTGAAGTTCTGGCTTGCTGTTTGGGAAAAGATGAAGCCTTCACCAGTGACTGACTGAGAAATCCACGGGCAGCTTAGAGACTTTTTCCAATTTTTGAAGTCAACAGAGAAAAAGGAATAAAGATGATATCAGGAGAAAAAACTGAGGAAAAAAGATAATTTTCAAGTAAAAAAAAAAAAAAATTCCTGGGCCTTCTTGTTAGAAGACATAATAACTTGTAATTTCCAAGTGTGAGTTAACAGCAAGAGAGGCTTGAACAAGAAGATAAAGATGCTTGGAGAGACCAGTCCTCTGACAGTCTGACAGGTACCATTGCAACTCTTTTCTATCACCAAAAAAAAAAAAGTTAAAAAAAATTTCTAAGACATCTGCAATTTAAGGTTCAAAAGCACTCAGGACCAGTGTTATTCACAGCTGATGTGATAAAGTAGAGCAATTCTGGGGACTGTCGCCAATGGTTCTGCTTGTGTGATGTATTGTAGCCGATGCTCAGATCATGAAGTATTTGGTGTGCTGAAGACGTTTTGCTGTTTTATTAAAACTGTTAATAAAAAGGAATTTTAAGCAAAATGAAATTAAAGCCTGACATAAAGGCCATGGCTTATGTTGGGAAAGAAAGCTCAAAAGAAATTGTCAGTAAGACGCATCAAAAGAACATGAGAGGAAGAGAGATCAGAGAACAGCAAGAGGGTGTAGGAAAAAAGAAAACAAAGACCACTGAGATAGTGAAACCCCAAGGGTTCTCATAGAAACATCAAATAAATACAAATGCTTATTTGACAGCTGCCATCTGTTTTAAAATCAATTACTAGATCATCTCAAAGCACCAACCACATGTCCAAATCGATTACTATTGTAGAGTGCAAAAGCAAGTATTTTTAGCCAGTTAGGGAAAACTCATTGTTCATGTTGGCCTTTACTGACACGTGTTTCAGGGATGGCTGTGGAAAATGACCTTTTATTCTATGCAACCAAATTTTTCTCTCAGTTGTTCTAATGTAGATCTACCCTGACTTCCACTAAATCATTGTAATAGATACGAAATGAATGTAAAAGTAGTTATGTAAATGCAAATAGTATAAAACTGTTTTAGATTACCATACCCAATCTACATTTTCCTGTGTTGACATTATTTTGTGCCGATGTCAGCAATAGCCCTGCAGCACTATTGATTTCAGAGCAATTAATCCACTTTCACAGTTGTCTAATTGAGTCAGGTGGAAAAAAAATTGCAATTTTGCAGGGCTGCTGAACAATTCAACAACCTTTTGTAGAAAACATAAAAATTTATGTGGCCGAGGGCAAACTATGGTCTCAGCCCAATTCCATAGTTCCTGACCCTGAGATTAGCTTAGGTGGTCAGAGCACGGTGCTGATAACACCAAGGGTGTGGCATTGATCCCTATGCAGGCCATTTACTGAAGACTTGAACTCAATGATCCTTGTGGGTCCCTTCCAGCTCAGAACATTCTGTGAATCTGTATGCAAAATACAACCCTTCTCAAGCTGCCTGTGCTCTTGTCCAAGAGATCCTTAAGAAAACTGAGCTGCAATGCTCCCAGAGATCATTAGGAAAAACAAGCTGCAATGCTCACCCCTGCAACCCTTTATCTCTACTTGGAACTCAGAGTCTCCTCTGCCACTGACAGGCAACAAGCTTAGGCAGAATAAACTATTAGTTGTTTTTATGGCATTCTTGTGCTTTAGAGAGCGCTTTATAAACAGCAAATCCTTGATCCAAAATCTCATCGTGGAGGGCGAGCAGCTCCCCTGTGTTTGGCAGCCATGAAGGTGGAAGGTGGAAGTGCCTCAAGTCATGGAAAGGAGCTCAGCCAGGAGTTCTGCATCTCCTCAAGCACAGGGAAGGTGTGGGCTGCAAGTGTCATTAGTTCCTCTTAGTCATCTGGTTTAATTGCTTGAACACACGTTGTTTGCTGCTCGCAGTCTTGCAGCCCCTTGCTCCTGCACAACACTGTGTTGAGACAGCAGGCCAGGGTCTGGCCAGTGCTTTTGCCTCCCTGTTGCCAGATGCTGAGGGCCGGGAGAGAAGCTCACTTCAGCAGGGTGGTTCATGCTGGGCACTGGGGACAAACGCTCCTCATGTGTTCTGTGTGGTCAGCAAGGACATGTCTTACCTCCACGTCTCTAATGCGGGCCCCAGAGCTGCTGCATGGCCTGAGCCAAGCCCAGGGCTGTGGTCCACCCTCACTTCTGTGAGATGGAGGTGGCTCTGGGTGACAACACCGCAAGCTGCTGATACCTGGCCCAGATCCCTGAGGGAACACATGGGAATGAAGAGCAAACAGTGTCCAGCAAAGCCAGAGTGTGCACATCAGAGGCAACTCTGCCAGCCAGCCTGGCCAAATCCTGACCACTCCAACCTGGACTTCTCATCCATAGTCCCAACCACCAGCAATAACCACCAGTGTTTCTCTAGGACAATCTCTAGGACACTGATCCCCAAAGAGCAGGATGAGATCATGTTAGCATGGGACCAAGCTCCGGACAGACAGAAGAGATTTTCTGAGGCTACTAATTTTGCCCCATTTAGAAACTGTTAATTTGATGTTTGTGGTTTGTTTGGTTGGTTTTTTTTCCCTTGATCCATTGATTCTTCTAATTTGTTGTGTTTCCAACACTAGAGGATTCTGTGTTTACCATATGAGTCAGGGCGTTAGGGGTGTTGTTTACAAGGTCATTGGCAAGTAGCTGCCATTCTTTACTGTTGAGTGCTTGAGGGCTTCAAAAGCTGGTTTTATTGAACAGCAGCCTGATCCTTTCCTCAGGTACACCTCTGCAGCCCCAACAGAATACACACAGGAGGCCAAGCTCAGACTGTAATAACTAAGAAATCATGAATGTTTAGAATCTCCCTCAATCATACAAATGGATTTGTTGGAAAAAAACCCCATCAACCACCTAATAAAACAGATACACACAAGTATGAGACGTCATCTGAGACGTACAGGTGGATTCTTACAAACAAGAGAAGAATTCAGCTATTTGAAAATAGTCAGAGTGTCTCCTCCACGCCACCTTCACATCGTGACACACTGAATGCACTCAGCTCTGCAAATCCCACTTGAGGTGCAAAAAGCCATGGAGAGGAGCTGTCCCTCAGGTTTCACACGGATCCTGGGTGTCCTGCAGGAGCAACGAGCAGCTCCCCAGGAGGTTTGGCACCTCTCCAGAGCAAGCACAGTATGCAGGCAGGCTTACCATGTGTCATACACAAAGCCATATTATCCTGTTAGCACATCAGTATTTTGGGACCTGGTTTGTAATAAAAGTGGTCCTCTTTCAAAAAAAACACACCAGAAAAATGTTGAGTTGTCTCCACATCCTCCCTCTCCTCTTTTTAGAAGTTTCTCTGTGCTTCTGTGTTTTTGTCACCTGTACCTCATCCTTAGGAATTCTTAATTCTCAAAAGCATTAATGATTAATGCTCACAACAGCTCCTAACAATTAGTAGGTGTCGTTTGGTTGTGTGAGTCAGTCTCAGTGTCAGTAACAACCTTTGGACCATGATGACAAGACTGACACGCAGACATTTCATCAACGCGAGCAGGTCTGTGATCTGCCACAATGTCCAGATGTAATAATGAAAATGGGGGCTGAATTATGAAAGTAGAAATATTAGAGATCCTATCCTCAGCTCTTCCTGTTTCTAGCACTCACTCCAAAGAGCAAATGCATCTAGGAAGCCTATCCACAGTGGCAAACTGCTGTCTGCCACTAATGTATAATAAGAATGTATTTTTCCATCACCTGGCACAAACTTAAACCCACAGCCTGTTGTCAGCTCTTCATGAAAGCCTGTTAGCTAAAGGCACTAAATCTGTGGAAACATTTCCTGGCAGAAGTCTTCTGAGCAATTTGCAGAGTAGCTCACTGATGTGGGTAAATGCTCACTGCAAGGTCCTGTCGTACCTTCTCGGTTGCTAAGGACCCAGACCAGAGAGAATTCACATGGCCCAAATGAAGTAGGGTTCCTTATAGACAAATCCTTTTGTTCTTTACCCCTCTGGTGCCACTGAACAGGTTGCTATGGCTGGAAATGCAATTTGCTTATCTGTGCAATGCAGTGAGACAAATCGAGGCTTTCATTATATGCTGAATATTCCTCTATTCAAACCTGCTCAACTAGCTTCAACTTCACCTTTCCTTTAAATTAAAAGTTACAGGTTCTTCCTAACGAATCTATGGGGTTTATGATATGAGGAAGATGGACAGCCAGCCTTGACACAGGGGATCCATTTCAATAGCTACAGATGTATCAAGAAAGTTAGTGATCACAAAACCCTCTGAATCAAAAATTCATTAGACGATTGCAATAGTTCAAGAACACAAGTGCCCAAAAGCAATCTCTTTTAATGTTTCATAAAGAAATATGAGAGATAAGAAGACTGAACAGCCTGACATTGCTATTAAAGAACTTGATTCTTCAACCCCACGGACTTTTATCAGCACTTGCACAAGCTGTCTTTCATGTGAATTGCTTGCATGATTTATTCACCCTGAGCAGCACCTGCTAGTCACCTAGTCTGAGCGCTAATAAATGTCAGTTAAAATTGCAAAATATAGCCCTGCTTTATGAAATGGGAACTGGAGCACATTGACTGAATTTAGTTTACCTCCTAATTCCTTACCCGGCTTAAACAGCTAAAGTCATTGAACAGCCATTAAAAAACCACTCAGGGTATATATTGCCCTGTTATGGCAATATTCCCAGAGGTTTCAACTTGAACAGTGACTCAGGACCTGGCTAACTGAGAGATTTAGCTCAATAATGACTCAGAGGATGAATCTGATTCTACAGGGCTGAATAATCAGAGGAACTACTGAGATCAATAGAGTCACCCAGGAATAATAAAAAAAAGAGAGCTGGATAAAACCAGAATTCAAATTAGCTTACAGCAATATTTCAGAAAAGAAGTTCTTATCAAATAACAAGACCATTTATTTTTAATGAAGGTAATGGTATGTAATCAGGTTAGCCACTGATGCATCAGGGGGGTTTGTCTGTGTTTATCAGAGCTGTGGCACTTGCATGTTGAGCAGAATTCTGTTCTTCCTAGGTGTGTGTCTTGAAGGTTGTCCAGTCTGGACTCAGGTAAGCATAAAGAAAACACAAACATCCCTGCAGGATAATGTCCACGCATCGAAATCTCTTTTATCCCCGCTAACAGGAAATACTTTCTTTTATCAGTATTTTTGAGCTGTAGACTCCTGTGCAGTAACCCTAAATCTACCGACAAAAGTAAGCGGAAAGCTGTGCCCCTGGGGCAGGGGCACCAACCAGGTCTGTGCAACTCTGGTAGTCAGTGACAGCCTAGAAACTCCCGTAAGTGAGATAGGAAATAAACCCCAGTGGGTTTGGTGTGCAGAATGCCCAGCGAGAAATTCCCAGTGGGTCCAGAGGAGGCCAGGAAGAGGATCAGAGGGCTGGAGCACCTCTGCTATGGAGGCTGAGAGCTGGGGTTGTTCTGCCTGGAGAAGAGAAGACTCCAGGCAGAATTTATTGCAGCCTTTCAGTACTTGGAGGAAGCCTATAAGACAGATGGGGACAAACTTTTTAGCGAGCCAGTTGTGACAGGACAGTGGGGGATGGTTTTAAACTGAAGGAGGGTAGACTAGTTATATGAAAGAAGTTTTTTACACTGAGGGTGGTGAAGCACTGGCACAGGTTGCCCAGAGAGGTGGTGGATGCCCCATCCCTGGTCATTAAAGGTCAGGTTGGGCACGGCTGGGCTTGGTCAGGCAAGGGGTGCTCAGTGCCCATGGCATATTTCCCATCACAGGCACCACCCCCACGTACATCTATATTCTCTAATATTATTATTCTTGAGTTTATGACCATCCTAATTTCCTTAGAGAGTCCAAAGTTTGTATCTCTAATGATTGCAGGTTTTACTTTAAAGCTGTGACAATTAGAGTCCTCTACAGAGAGTTTTAATTGGATAGTGAATTAAATACTGGTTGAGGTTGACTGTTCATAGAGGCAGTGGAACTCCAGATATTTAAAATTCTTAAAAAATTTCATTGCATTGATTTGAGTTTTCTATTCCTTTTTGTACCTTGTTTCTCATGGTTGCACATTGATTCCTTTATTTTCAACTTTTTAATTTCAGAAATAAAAACTCTATCCATAAACCAGCATATAAAAACTTCTGAAAAAATATCCCAAAATATATGGAAATGTACATATAAACACACATAGGGCCATGCAGTAACAGTGACAAGAAATTGCCTGTATAATTGGATCTAAAACTGGTAGGAGTAAAACTTATTGAAAATCAATATCATAGAAAGGCAATTAAGAATTTTAAGGAAAAAAAAGCCCTGATTAATTAACTGCAAATTATCAGTATTACTTTGAATTGCATTGTACAGAACAGGCTCAAATTACAAATCATCCCTGCCCGCTTTGTTCAAAGATCATGAATGTGCATTTTAATTTATGCTGGAGAAAGCTAAATATGCTGAGAACCAGCATGCAGAATTTTGCAGAAATCACTGGGGATGAGGGGGAACTCCCCCATTACCATATAAATGACATGCACAGACTTATAAATGGCATGCAATGGATCCAGCTCGTATTGTTCCTTCAGATGTAGCAGGCAAATACCGGAAATTAAAATACAGCTTATAACCTGCCAGATAATAAACGTAACCCACACTGCACAAATCCCCATCTACCAAAGATAATTTTGTCTGCTGTTTTTTGCTGATTAAGGGTGGCTTTGGAAAGAAATACCCTCCTTTCCCCTTTTTATCTGCCGCACTTATTGGCAGGATGGAGATGGCTCCATTTTTATCTACCCAACAGATCACAATACCTAACGTAGCATAATCTTAATTTCCAAGGTCATCATAGCCTGCTCTACCCTTTAAAAACTTCCTATTTAGTATTGAGGACAATTCCCACATAAAAATAAAATTAAAAATGACTGATTATAGCAGCTCCTTTACCACCAGTATATTTTTACCATGACACCCATGACACTAGCAGTGCTCCTGTGTTGAGGCCATGGCTGACCAATATTTCACTATTCCCTGCAGCAAGCTCGGGACTGGCCCTGGTTTTGTGGGGTGTTTGCTGAACACTAGGCACAGCCAGGCCAATGGGCATAGCAAGCTGGCAAGAACTTTCCCACCACCAGACTATGAAATGTAGGTTTTGAAATGCGTCAAAATGTTCAGCTGGTAGACATTATGAAATTGCAAAGAAAATGCCATTGTCCTCATTGAGTAGGACCAGAAGTGGTGATTTGTACTCTTTGCCATTTATTACTTATCACTAAAACCCAGTTTTCTAAGTCAGGTTATTCCTGGAGTATTTGGATGTGGGCTACACTCAGAGGTGCCAATTTTAACACATATATTGTCCTTTCTTTCTAAGACTTCCTTGGCTGCCTTTCGTGTTTTCTTGGTAACTTTCCTCCTGGAAAGCCCAGCAGCTCTGGGCTGGCTGAGCACCTTCCTGCTGATGCTGCCGGGCAGTGCCTGAGGTGGGTGCTCAGCCCTGCTCCTGCAGGCACAAACACTCCTGTGTGGGAGAGTTTGTCAGGGAGGGAGGCTGTGACTTGCTCTTCAGGCTGCTTCCAAGTGATATTTCTCTGTCATTCCCTCCAGTCCCTGAAGATTGTGTGCTCCAGCCTGCAGCTATAAATCCCAATTATGTTGTTGCCATGTTGGGTGGAAGGTTTCATCTTCATCAGGCTTAGCAGGATTTCGCCAGGTTATGAAAATTCTCAAAGCATGGTTACATCATGATAACACAGATTTTTTTTTTTTTTTTTTTTTTTCAGTGTGAAGAACTTTTGTTTAAGGAATGCTAGCAGGATATCTGGTTTCTCTTTCGCAGATTTATGTTCCCATACTGAAAATGGGACCATGATATACTGGTATAAACACAACCACCTGGCTGACTAATTGCCTGTAAATTACCTTTCTGAGCCTCTTGTACTCAGAGAGATGATTTAATGTGGTTTTAAGTCCAAATTCATAACTGGTATAAATAGTAATACACACTTACTAAGGATCCAGTTCTTATTTTATAATGTGATGTAAAGAAATGTAACTATCAGGTTTGTCCACTAAGGACTGATGTGTTTGAAGGAGCCAAATCCACTCCTTTAATTTCTGTGAATGCACTTACGGTTCATTGTTTCTACTTGAAACTAAAAATAGACATTTACTCGGGAAAAATGGGCAGCCAAGCAATGATTTCATGCTTTCTTTCCTTTTTCAAGTGGTCAGCAAAGTACACGCTGTTTCCACTAAGCTAAACTAAAAGTTTGAAAAGAAGTGAAGTCAGACTGGAGAAGTCACTCTCCATCTCTAGGCACAATTTAGCTGTTGCGTAGAAGGCAAAGGGCTGTTTCCCCTCTAAACCATATCTCAGCTGTGCTTTCAAATGTGTGTTTTGTCCCACAGGAAAAGATCAGGTCAAACATGGGACAGGGCAGGTCAGGAACCATCTCTGGATGTCCCAGGAAAGTTATTTTGCTGGAACCAATGCCAAATGCTTTGTGATCTGGTGTTTACTGTACTCAGTGGACTTGTATTTGCAACTTCTACAAAGTCCAAGCAAATAATTCATGCAGGTGAACATCAGTTCTGGGAGGGAACAGAAAGTTGGATGTTTTAAACCCAGTTTGCTCAGTCAGGGACAAGCCTGGGCTTCAAGCAACGTGGCTAGATCCATCACGTTGCTGCCTTCTTCCTCTGCCAGGGAAAGAAGCTCTGCCAGGGCTGGATTCCGAAGTCTCAGTGGGATGAAGGAGAACACACCTCTTGGCCTCTCCACTCCTCCTGCAACTTCCCTTCAGCTGCAGTGCCATTCTGCAGTGCTGTGCTGTGAGATCTGCTTGTTAAGGATAAACCTGGACCTCAGTAATTCTGATCCTGTACTACAGCCCTTCCAAATGGCAGCTCAGTTGCTGTTGGGACTGCACTTCTCTCGTGCTACTCCCACCTCTCACCGCAGGCTCTCTGCTAACACGGCCAGAACAACTCCACCAAAGTTACCATTTCTCCTTCCGGGGTTTATTATCCTGTCTTGAATAATTTCAAATCTCACAAAAGCACTGAAACATTCCTGATGCACACCCAGCTTTCCTGGTTCACTACTTGCTAGGTCAGCCTCCAGTTCAAATTACTCTCACTTGCAAGGTCAAAATCAGAAGCCCAAAATTCATAGGCAAGCTCTTAAACAAGAGGTGTCCCATAAGAAGCCTTGTGTTGTTGTTTCTCAAACAACACAATATTTTAGCTGGGTCATTCCCCAGAGAGAGTTTTTTAAAGGATCCTGAGCTCCTGAGTGGGCAGAAGTGAGCTGCTTCTTCGTCTGTGTTTTGGCACTGGGGCCACACAAGCAGGGTGACAACTTCCCCCACCATGGCTCTGGGTCTGGTGTTTGTCAGCAGTGCTCACAAGCCAGATTCACAGCTCCACTGACTCTGCTGAAATGGGGAAATTTACAGCGAAGGAAACCCCCAAATCTACTCCCTGCTCTGTAGTGTTGGACTACAACTATATCAACTCTCTGAACCTCCTGACCCTCCCATCCCACCACTGTTCATCCTCAATAGTTGCTGAGATATCCACAGATGTAAAATATTACACAGCAGATGTAAAATATTAGGGAAAAGAGATGAGAAGCATGAAAGGATTCTAAAATACCAACACTTAGTTCGAAATTATTTATCCAGTGTATCATCACACACAATACAATCTGGGCGAGGAGTGCCTTCAGACATACAGCCCACTGGGCAACCCACAGGGTGTTGGGGGAGAAGGGTAGAGAGGAGGCAGAGTTAAAAAACAAGATAATTTCAAAGCACCATAATTAATCCTTTCCCTCCTCATGTCCTTATGCAACTTTGTGCTGTGCCTCCAAGGGGCAGCACAGCCTCAGCTATCACGTCTGAAATCCATCAGCTGCTGGGGACACAGCTTTTGCCTCCTGTCCTATTCTCACCATTTCTGGACTGCTGGTGATACTCCAGAATAATACATGACAATTTAAGGGTTAGGATGGGTCAGTTCAATAATCAAGTGTAGTTTAATTTTTAAAATGAGGTATTGAATCTTTTAAGTCATGTCCATGCCTACCGTCTGAGGCAGAGACTGGAAAATCAAAACAAATGCAATAAATACAATGATCTCCAGATAATTCCCTTCAAGTAAGATTTATTTCGATGCCTGTTTTCGGACTGTTGCCTTCAATTTTAAAAGCACAATATCATGAAAACATAATGCTTTGCTTTTAGGAGCTGTTTATCTTCAGCTCTGTTTCTTACTAGTTTCTCAAATCTTTAATCTAGCTATGGTGAAAGCCTCCTTTAAGGAATTACTTTTGATCTAGTCTGATGCAGTAGCTACTGAAGGCTATTTTTTCTTCTCCTGCTATTGTTGTTAAATCAAATACAAGACAATGACTCAACTTTGAGCAAAACTAATGTAGGAGGCAAATGCTTGTGAGTCATTTGCGTAAAAAGGGAAGGGCTGAAGTGATTTGCTCCTTTTTTCTGGGATTTGAAAGGCAGGTAAGAGTCCATCAGTCCCTTTCAGGATGCAGAACAGCCCCAGAGAGCTGGGGCAGCTTTACCAACAGGCGTTTGCCTTCTGCTCACAGGGTGCCCTGCGGGTTGGAAAGGTTTTCATTCCTGTGGAAATCGCTAGGGACCGGCCCAGCCTTCCTGCAGAGTGACTTGCACAGACACATCTCTCCAGCTGTGCATCCCTCATATCCTGTGACCGAAACTGAAGGGCACTAGCCAGGGGTCTGAGCTGAAGGAGAGCCGAGGGACGTGCTGGAAACAGCCAGATCTGGGTTTTCACGCAATGCTCTGCACTTTATTTGGTTTCTAGGGACTAAGGTGAAACTCACCTCAGTTTTGTGTCCTAATTTCTCCCATCTCATCTAAAACCAGGTCAATAATTGTGCCTCAGTTTGCCTGTTTCTAAAAGGACGGTAATAATTCCTGTTCTACCAGGACATTATGTGAAGTTTTATTAATCGATGCTTGCAAAAGGCATTAAGATCACGACAGAATAATTGCCTCAGTGGAGGTCATAATTAGACTTGTACCAAGAGATACATCTGAGCGTCATCTGTGATGGTCATTTAATCTTTTTCTTGCACTTTAGATACAAGTGTGGGGGTGCTGAGGGGGGAGCTGCTCTTACAGAGGCAGCCACTGTATTTAGCATGAAGCTCAAGCCCTTTATAAACCCAAACAGGCGTGTGCAAGGGATATCGTGCACAGATCAGGGAAAGGTTCATGCTGCAGTGAAGACAAGAAACAGACCTTGCAGTGGAGCAGGACAGAGCTGTCAGAAGGGAAAGCCACCAGCAATCCCTGCCTTGGGAGGAGAGGCTCGCCCGGCTCCCCTTGGCTGAGGGTCAGCTCAGGGGTCGGCGCTGATCCGATCAAAAAAGGGATTGTGAAAAGCTCATCCGACTCAGACTGTGAAATCATGCTCTTGAATCCTAATAATTTCTACAGCAACCAGTTGTCACGCCATGAGGAATTATGAGCTGAAGTCTGAGGGGGGAGAGTGCAAGCTGACACACTTTTGTGAATCCCGAATCCTGCTGTAGGCAGAACTTCCATAAAAAAAATTACGTTTCCATATAGTGTGTTCTAAAAAGTGCTTTGTGAAACACCAAGGCTCATGTTTCTAAGTGTTATAGAACTGGGAAGTATCCCGGGATTATCAGAAGAATTTGAAAAAAAATCAAAATTCATGCAGAAACTTTGGAGATGATTTCAAGAAGACATACAACAGAATGATGGATTTTTGTACTCAAAAAAGCTTAGAAATGACATCATTTTTAAAAAGAGAACTTTTTTTTTTCCTATTCTTTTCTGCACTCTGCTCACTTTTCCACTGAATGTTTTATGTAACAGCATTTTGAATTAAAATTCGAGTCAAAACCCCCACAAACACACCACCAAAAACCCGACTGCACAGGCTAATCAAAAGCAAAATAGGATTTCATCTCGCATTGCTTCTTTCCAATCAGGATGCCATTTGCATACTATATTTTTTCCAGCAAATCATGCAGATTTCTGGCTGTTTGCAGCTCTCCTCTCGAATCCTGATGGAGAGAGGAGCTGCTCCAGCTCTCCACAGTTTTACCACATGGTGGCAATGTAACCTCCACCTTCCTGCTCAGGAGGTGAGTTGTCTCTGATTTCCTCCTTCATTACTTCTTATTCACTCTAATTATCATATTTGTAGGTGGCAATTACAGTCTTCTGAGTTTCTGCTTTCCATTTCCTCAATAAATTTAATAGAGGCTTGTTGGGTTTATTTTTCAAATAAACTCTGCAACATTTCTAAGGACATTAAACTCTGTAATATAAGAGTTTTTCTTCCAGTTAATGCAATATTGCATGTTTCTCTGATCTCTAATGAAGTTTTGAGGACCACTCTGGAACTGTTCCCTTTTGCCAACAAGCATTCATGTGCCCTTCGTTATTAACCCTTTCCTTCCACCACAGTACTTCACTTTAGCCTACGTTGTTTTTGTTGCCTCATTGGAATTGAGAAAAGTCTCAAATTATTTAAAAGCAGCTTAAAAAAAAATGCATGAAACACAAAAAAGAAAAATCATGAATATGCACAAAAGAATAACAACAACAGAAAACAGTAAAAGATTAATCCTGGAAAGGAATTAGAGATGCAGAAGAAAAGATGATCCATGAGAGATCATGATTTTAAAATCACACTGAGGAGTAGAATTGTAGACTTCATTTTAAATGACTGTGATACTGAGAAAATGAAAAAACCAAGATTTATTTGTTACTACTTTTTAAAGTCAGTATGCATCAAAAGTCTACATCTAAACTACAGTGTAAACATTTTTTTTCTGCACTTTTGAAAAGCATGGATACTTCTCAGACTGGAATATAACTATACCAGGTCTCAGAAGAAAGGATTTATTCTCTGGTTCACAGGCCAGGCACCACAGATTTAAGGCTTGATTGATGACAGCCAAGAATTCAACACTATATAAGTCAGTGAAAACACTCAAAAAAATCTTGAAGCAAAACTCAGAGAACTTTAAAGAATATGTACATTTGTTAGAGGTATCAGCTTCTGCTTACCTGTATAATTCTGATCTGCATCTAATATATAAATCAGGGCATTGTACATTCTGAATGAGATTGTAATTGTGAATTTTACATCTATGTTTTTGGCAAATTTGTCTGAACTATGGGAACTATTTCTCAGCTAAGAGTTTGAAATTCAAATAATCTTCTCAACAGAGTATTTGCAGTGGTCATCCCCTGCTGTATAATCAGTGCCAGGTGTGATGAATAGTAAATAATTTCTTGGTGTAGCTTATATCCATATGGCCGGTACAGCTGCAAAACCATCTAGGACACCTCATTACATCACAGGATATTTTATGAATAAAAACACAGAACACTTGATAGTTTGCTTTGGTACTATATGATACTTCCACTCTCGTTAAAATCTGAAAAATACTTTAAAAGTGAAAAGACATCCCTTCAAAGTCCACAGTTAAGGAACTTGTTAGGAAGAAGTATTTTAAATAACTATAAATAAAACACAGTATTTAGCTCTTAGCAGCATTTTGTGTTCCTGTGCTGTTTGATGTGACTCAAAGCAATAGAAGAAATTTTTCCAGCACAGAGTGACATGCAAGGACTTTCATGGTCTTAAAACTTCTTTTGGTTGGAGAATACAGCACAGCAGATTTTCAGTCATTAAAAATAAAATAAAAAAATAAAAAAATAAAATAAACAAGGTATGCTAATCACGATTTTCTGGTATCCAAACAGTAGCACAAACTGGCTGAGAGAGGGATCATTCAGCACCAGAAAGACACAGGGCGAACACAGAAACGACTACAATTCCTTCAGAAGAAAAGAACTGGGAAGAATGGCAGCAAATCCAGCTCTGCAAGGCTCAGCTGTGATGTGGAGGTGGTTCTCAAAGTAAGAAACTCTGTTTTCAATGGAAAGAGAGGGAAGCAGGCAAAGAGGCTGGGCAACACAGGAGTGGTTGGGGCTGCTCTTGTTGGAGGCTGCAGAGCTGAGCAGACATCTCAACATGGGTTTATTTCGGTCTTATCCCTCCTGCAGTGTCTGGCTCTGCCTTGGTGGGCCATGAAACCTGGCCCAATACTTATCCCCCCACCTCCAGACTCTGAGAAATCCTGGTGGATGTGGGCAAGGGCTGCAGGGAGCCAGAGCACAGCACAGGCCTGAGCAGTGCCTGCTGCTGTTTGCCACGGATCTGAAAGAAAACATCTCACACATGTTACTGTGTTGCTTGGTCTCTGCAGTCCTCATCCCAGGACAGGACTGAAGGTTTCTGCCATCCTTCTGGATTTGGTCCCTGCTGTCCCACCCCGGCTGCTGTGCACATGTGTGGGGTGTTTGCAGGCACCTGGCATCCCCAGCCTGGCACACAGCAGCCAGTGCAACCCTGGCCACTTATATTTTACTGCTTAACCCATCCAAAAGCTTTAAGACCATCTCTAAAACCTGCCATTTCCCCCCACTTTTCTAATTACTGTTAACTCCATGGCATAGTTTCCCCTTAGACCTGTACTCGTCGAAGACTGGAAAGCAGCTGGTGCAGAAGCTGCACCATATGGTAGTTACTTATAGCAATGTAAACTAATTGAGTGTTGAGGGTGATATAATCCCTGGATGCTTTATCTTTCAGGAACTGCTGGTGTGTCAGTTGATAGCTTTAAAGATCTGCTCGAGCTCTTCAGTTCTCCTGACACCGAGGAGAACCCAGCCAGAGTCAGCTCCATGTCCTGGCTGGTATCAGCATTGCAGACACCACTGGGCTTTTCTTTGGCACAATTTGAAAAACACCCTGCACTGCATCACCCGCATCCCTCATGTCTTCGGGGGCTGAGGCCCAGTGGAGAGCTGGTAGCTTGGAACACTGCTGGAAAAAACAGTCTTGTTTCCCCAGTACCAGGATCATGTTGGTCATCATGCCTCACACAGTGCCACGCACGGGCAGCACAGACAGGAATATGGAAGGTTGTTTTTCACATACAAAGATTTAACTTCTTGCTTATTTCACATACAAAGGTTTAACCTCTGCTGGAGGAAATCGTGGACTCGAGCTCTGTGGGGACCCTCCCAGGTCCCCGGCTGGCCCTTAGCAGTGATTCACCCTTTGCATTTCACGTCAATACTCCTCTGCTCTTCCAGTCACAGACCCACTCTGCCCTCTGATTGCTTCCAGATGGCATTAGGATTTCGGGTTGTGTATTCTAAACTGTACTTCAATTTGGTTCTTTGTCCCCTTTTTTCCCTTTAAATTAGGGAAGCTGATGTACACAAATTATGAGCTGACTTGTGTCATCATTTCGGATATTCTTTTGATTTCCCTGCTATTATACAACAATGGACAGTTCAACTGTCTAGTGACAACCACATACCTCAGCAGAATTTTCATCCCTTTCATGTAGCTTTTGCACATTCTAATTTGGACAGAGTACATTCATTTTTGCTTTTTTTATTTCTTAAGGCAGATACTCTATTCAGGCCAGGGAGCAGTGAGACAAATAGGAAAGCTATTTAAACAGCCTGTAGCTGTTGCACTGGCCCCTTAATTTCCAGCAAGGCTGTACCAAGAAAAAAACCTACAGGAAATTACTTTTTAGGTCAAATTGATGGAATTACACTCTAACATAAAATTTCTATGACTGTCTTTCAATTTCTTTGTTCTTTCTGTAATCACTTCTTGATTGCAGCACTTTAAAAACATTAAGCTTGCTTTCTTTCTTTCTAACATGCTTTTCAAATAAAAGTTCATGGACACCCTCAGAAGAAGAAAATTACCAATTTTCCTCAGGGAAATAATGAGGCACATATAAATTTATCATGATAGAGAGCTCCATTCCCTACAACCATCTTGTACAAGCAGTTTATGTGTATTTACCCTGTTGTATATAAAAACAGGCACTTTTTGTAATCTCAGAGCCAAAATGTCTAACTGCAAAGATATCAGAAGAAGACATCAAAACTATACATAAGATCATAACATTTTAGTTCTAGAAGCAGCCCAAAGAAGCCCTAATCCCCTCCTTGCACTGAAATAGGATTGATGTTTATCTCAACAACCCATGACAAAAATCTGTTTAATTCACTCTTAAAAATCCCCCAGGACAGAGATCCCTACAGTATCCCTGGGAAACATGCCTTAACGGCTATATTTCCACCCTGTAATACTGCACATCATTTTTGTACAAATTAATTAAATTCTTTTAATCTCTTACAACATTTTACAGCCTGGAAGACTCTTACATGTGTCACAGCCCCCCAGCTCAATTCTACCAGCACAAAAATGATGCATTTTTGTTTTACATGCAGTGAACTTGATCACCTAAATACATTTTTTGTGTTTTATACTATCAAACCACACAAATGATTCCACAGAGGAAAAGCATGGCTTTTCAATTTGTCTGGATTTGAAAACAGTCTCTAACATTCCACTCTTCAATTTCTGGGAATAATAGTGTTTTAAGATATTTCCTTTGAAACCCTGATAGTGGGCATAAAGCATGAATATTACAGCAAGACCCTCTCATTCAGCATCCTGGTGCAGATCCAGGGCATCACGATTAGCTTCCATGGAGTTATTCCAGACTTCAGCCTGGCGTGGCATAGGTCAAAATTTGTTCTGCAATATCTGAAGTGCTGGTATACTAATTAGTTATTAAAAATACCAGCATAATCAGAAAACGAGGACACAGCTCTCCAACAGGCAATTTAACCCAAGGCCACTGTAATAAAATTGGTGCAGAGAAACAGAACTCGTGTACAAGCAGAAAACCACAATAGCTCTGTTATACAACCCACAATACACCATTTTTTGGAAATATTTGACTCTAGTGATACAACACCTATTTTGTGATACCTACCAGGGCTTCAGGGCAAACAAAAACAACTTCACTCACTGAACACCTCTTAAGGTCCTGGCAGCTGCTGGCTGAGCTGTGATATCAGTTGAATGAACAACTGGCTTCCTTCCACTGCCCCAAGGAGATCACTGACCACAGTAAATAATATTCTCTTTTCCTTCCAAAAGCCATCCCGAAGCCTGAATGATGGTGATCCAAAAATCAGAGGATGACAGGTGTTGGTTTTGGCTGGCATCCTCCTTCCAAACAACCTTCTGCAGAAAGGGAAGGTTAAGGACTGGGCTAGAGCTGGCAGGGTTTCTCACGGTGCGGTGCCGGATTTTGAAGCCAGTCCAGGTAACAGCACATTTTAAAGTTTTCAGGAGCTTGCTGATTTCTAGGCAGGCATTCACAACGTCCATTGTAAACGGTTCAATTTTCCCTGACCTTTGCCGGCTGAGGGGAGCCAGAAGCCTTTTCCTGGTGATGCAATCTGTAATGGGATCTTCCCTGGGACAGGGGAACCTCTGCCCAAGCAAGGAGGTGAGGCAACTTCTACAGAACCTTTCACGACATCATCTGGTGAAATTTAAGACTCTCTTTTCCTCTGCTTCAAGATGCATAAGGCAAAATAATGTTGCATCTAGTTCATCTTCCTTGCAACAGAATTTTGTAAGGTAGACATATCCACTTCAAGCACACGGCTGAGGTCAAGAGCTGCTCTTCATCCTTTGGCTGCCACTAAACTGGGCAGATTTTATGCACATCTGGTATAAATGAGTGTGCACATGAAGGTGCACAAAAATACAGTCACCTTCAACAGGCAGCTAGGTAATGGCTAACTGTGACTTGGATGGCCCCAAGTGCTGCACAGCAGCTGCACACACTGAACGGGCAACACTGAATGATGTCTGAAATGCAAAACAGAGGAAAACTTCCCATTTTACTATGGGGACAATGTCACTGAAGCACCACACTGCTTTTGCTACCTCACCTGGGCAAGCACACAAATGAGGGAACAAATTCCATGTAGTTTCCCCCAAACCCCTGAAAAATATCAGCACGTACTTGAGAGCAAACTAACGGTTTTTAGACTTGCATTTCTGGCATTATCTCGTGTCATTTCCCAGTTCCAAATGTTTCCCAAATTCCCTTTACCCCATAGCAGCTATGTAGAACTGCAAATTTACCCATGTCCACGGAATATTTTCTTTGTGACTGAAAATGTGAAAGTTCGTAGAGTAAAACCTCTATTGTCTGTCCCAGTGGTTCTTCACGTATCTTTCAAAACTATTATTTGTAGTCCCATTAAGGCTGGTTTCTTTCACTGTCTGCAGCAATGACTTTTGCATGGCAAGAGATTTATTTACCCAGAGTATCTTAAAAAATGCAGTGATGAGTCAGTCTAATTCTTCATCTCATTCTTCCCCATCAGGTTTTGGAGCTTCTAATTACTGGGAAAGGTTAGCCCTGTCTGTGAAATATGAGGATATGTCATCTCTTTCTCTGGTGGCACTAAACAGGAACTTTAGGACGTACTTGCCATCAGCCTAATTATGAATGTTCCTTTTCAGATTCAGGCATAATTTGATCATCAAAGTTCCTGTTTCCAAGCAGAAGTTCAGCACTCTCATTTTATACAATGAAAAATGGAGCACACAAACGATTTAGGTAAGGCACTGCTTCAGCAGACTTACTGACTGGTTTCCCAGTACTAAGACCACTTCCAGAGTCTCAGAATTAATATTTCTAAACATAAGAAATATGTCTACTTCACTTGCTTGAAATGCTATAGGCATAAAAGATACTGCTCAAAATAACTGATATTTGATTTGGCAGCTCCTGCCAGGCGCTGCACTTCCGAGACCAGTCATACATGTTCTAAATATACCCTCTGATATTTTTTGTGAGATGCTGATTAAATTATGGAGAAGATTTTTCTTTATTACTGTGTTCTCTTTCCTCTCTTTATAAAGTGTACAAAAGGAACAGAAGCACTATTAGCATGAATCAGCCAGCAGCTTTGGATGTGTAGTTCCCATCAGCTCAGAGAGAATTTCAGGGAAACGTATGTAAGGGGAAATTGGGAGCCTTTCCTAGATCTTGCAGCAAAAAATTCTGCAGTTTCATGGTCTTAATGACGATGACATCCTGGCCTCTCCCACCAGGTGTCACTGCGAAGTCACACAAGAGGATCTGCTGGTGATCACACAAGATGCAGACAAAATGAAGATTAATAAGGCATAGGAGTCATCTCTGAAAAAGAGTCTGTTTTTCCCTCCTCCTCCTGGTTCCTAGACAAAAAAGAAACACAGCAACACCACCGTGTGTTAAGCTCAACACAGCAGAGTAGCAGTTTTAAAGGATGGCTGCGTAAAGCTCACACTACACAAGAGATTTAAATGTGTGTTGTGGGAGCTGGGGCTGGGGCTTGGCTGCCAGGAGTGATTCCCTCTGATGTCTGAGGATGAGGAGATGTCCAGATGGGACACTGCAGATGGGACATCACAACCATGGTGTCACGGCAAAGTCTGGAATGGGGATTCTCAATTTGAGATGATCTTGAGATTTAGAGACTTTCAAATTTAGAGAACTCTGTTCCTCTGATCCTCTGACAGTGACACTGAGATAAGGGAGTAACTCCCATGCAATCCTTACTTTTTAACTCAGTTCTTACTTTTTAAATCACATGCAGCTCTTACCAAAGTCCCTAATACAAACAAATGTGTCCCACAGACGAAGCTGCAAAATAGTTCCTATGTTTTTCTAGTTTCTACTCTTATATCTGAGGACACATGCAGCAAGTTTTACACTCGGTTTTACACTTTGTGGATGGCACAGGACCATCTAGAGGTGAAAATCCTTCCTTCCCCTCTCAGCAGTGGCAGTAGCACACACCACTGTGTCACACCCTGCTCCCCCATGATTTCCAAGCATGCACTTAGAGCATAACACCAGGAGTTATCCTTTAGTTAAGGTTAACCAGAAGTTAACCTTTACCTGTGAACACAGACTTGCTCAAAGGAGACCACACCAGGGCCGTATAGCAGTGCAGCCCAGAGAAGGCCCCTGTCCTGCTAAAGGGACCCTGACTTACCCTGCTGGGCCGCTCCTGGTCTGGCAGCAACATGCCAGTATGGAGGGAAATCCTCCTGCCCCATTCCCTAGGATTCGGCATCACACAATACCGAAATCAACAAACTTCCAAACTGCACCACAGGGACACCTCGGCCTTCTCTTTGCCACGTAACAGAATCACGGAGGTGACCTCCATCAGAGTGCCTTGCTGCCACCCCTCCTCACAACAGCTGAACAGCCTCTCCAAGTGCTTGCTGGCAAATTAAGACACTTTAATTACACCATGACAGAATTAACTTCTGTGGAAGAGTGCTCTTAAAAAAGCGTCTACATGAAATTAATTTTACCTGCAATTTACTTTTTAAATGTACATTATTTTTAAGATATTAGTAGTTATATACAGAACATATAAATACTCTATCTTATTGCTTTGGAAGTCCTTTTTGCTATACCAGCACTTGCTTTAAAATTATCTGTAAGACTTATCACTGCTAAAACATATTCTCAAACCAACAATGATCATACAGCAAATGGAAATAAAAACCAGTCTTTACTGCTGCTATGCATTTAAATGTGTAGCTGATTTCAGCTGTGGAACTTTAAACTCTTTTTTATAGGATATCACTCGATTTTAGTACAAGCATCTATCAGGCACAGCTCTGAAAATGTTAAGTCAGACTATGAAAACATTGTCAGTGCTTATTTTAGTAATAAACCCCATGTTTAATCTATGCTTTCATGTTACAGTAATCTATGTATCAATCTATAACCTTCCAGCTAAATGCACTAAGTAGATTAAGCTCTGATTGATTCGAAATGTTTTTTACTATATTATCAAAAATCTACAGATCAGCACAAATACCTCGAAGAAATTTTTTCTCCTTTGGCAGATTTACAAAAGCAGAGCTTAACTTGAATTGAAATGAACTTCTACATTTTTCCAGGGCAAAAAGCCCGTCAAATTTACTCTAGATCTGCTGTGCTTCTGGACTCAGGAAAAACCTGTGATTAACAGTGCAGTGCATCTATTCTGTCGTGACAAAAGCGATGACATTATGAAGAAGAGTGTCCCCCCTGGGTGTGCCATCCCTGTGAAGTGTCAGGAGTCACCCCAAAGGGTGGCACTGCTGGGTTGCCATCTGCAGAGCTCACTGTGCAAACAGCTCTCAGAAAGGGGAGGGAGGGATTGCTGTTGGTGTGTTCTGGCTACGTAGATAAAAGTCATTAAAAGTCGTCTCCCTCAAATCGAAAACACCGAGTTTTACGTTCTGTGCTGCACTTAGCGGAAGTGAGAAGCAGGTTGTGAGCTGGCACACCAACCCAGCGGGCGCTGCAAGGAGGTTCTGCTGTCGCTGCCAGGGGTCACAGAACTTCAGCAACGAAAAGAGCATGGGAGGGAGGAGGAGCGTGCTGAACTCTCTGTGATCCCGATTCTCGCAGCTCCTTTGCAGACTATCTGCTGGAGCTGGCTGCACAGATGGAGGGAGATTTCTGCATATGCTCAGCGTTCATCCTGGTAGCTCGCTGAGATGGCGGCAGTGCAAACAAACGCGGGCATGAGCGTCCCACCCAGCATGGCTACAAACCACAGCAGGCATGGGTGAAGAGCAAAAATAGTCTTGAGGTGGTACATTTCAGTCTTTGCCAAGTTTTCAAGCATTTCCAGTCAGGTAAGTTCGGATTTAAAATGTTGTCCAAGTTCATCCCACTGAAGAGGCGGCATCCAAGGAAAGGAGAGACTTTGGAAAAACAAAGGTTCTGGTGATGGTGTGTTGGCAGAGTATCCCAGGTTAAAGCTTCAGCCTCACTGGCAACCATAACTGGATTCCCTCAGACTCCCCTGGGGAGGTGTCTCTCATTTCTCAATTGTCTTTATCTGTTTATCCCCATGGAATATCCAGCTTCTTCTGGATCCTGCTCCTTCCATCCGTGCACATGGACAGCTGGTGCCTGAACACTGCAGAGCCATCCGACACCATGGCCCCACAGCTTGTTCAGGCACCTGGCACAAGCCCTCAGTCCTGACACCAGTCCCAGGTTTACCTCCATGAGGATTGCACAAGTGATGACAAGAGACGGAGCTCAGCTCACACAGTTCAGCTCTGGATTTGATTTTGGATTCCCATTAGTCGGGAATATTTAAATCAGGTTTTCCTGTGGGACCTTCTAGACCTTGCTTGCGAAATAAGAGAATTATTTAGTTCAATATAAACTGTATCAGGACACAAAGTGACATTTCCAAAGCCTAATTTCTTCCAAACATACTCCCAGTGAACAGCAGGTTCAGTGGTCCTAATCTGCCTCGTGCCTCACAAGTTACAGAACCTGGCTTGGGATAACCAGAGTGTACTCGATCACACATTCATTTCTTACCCTAGTACATTAACATAAAGTTAACAAGCAAATTCATTATAGAGGGCAAACCTGAGAGTCAGTGTCAGCCAAGAAATTGCCTGAGCAATGCTGTAATTGAATAAAAATATGTGTCAGCAAAACAAGTGTCATCCCGGGCTTGCTGGTGTGCTTGGAGTTCACAGGCTTGACAAACTCCTCTCTGCGTGGTGCTGGGCGTGAGACTCTGCGAGGAGACCTGATGTACTAAATGATGTTTATCAGCAAAGTATGGGTAGTAGTAGGCACTTTTGACCTACAGAGTCAAACAGCCCGCCCACAACTTCACCAGCAAATTAATAAATAAAGGAAAGTGAAAGAAAATTAGCATTTTGTAACTTCTTAGCCTCTTCTCTGGTTACAAAGTGCTTTCACAGCACAAGGAGGACATTTACTTGCAAATATGCTGTATTTGTATGCGACAGTAGGGGCACATATTTAAATACCAAAAATAATAAACCCCATCAGATTTTTCCACTGATGTATTTGATGAGTTTGTACACTGATTTATGGGATCAGCTTCTTTGGGAGGGGCAAACAAACTCATTTATTTTAATTCCCTCATTTCTGTGTCCAAGGGCCCCAGTCTAGCTGTGATACAGACCAATTTAAGTAGTGATTCTTATTTTTACACCAATTAACTGTTAATGGCAATTTGCATTATTCTGTTCTATTATTCTGTTCTCAAGAAAACTGGGAGCAGCCAACAGGACACAGTTAACAGGGGATCTGTAGGAGAAAGTGTGACTTTAGAGGGAAGCTGTGTCACAGGAAAGAGACACTGCCAGCTCCAAAAGTCAGGATCCCTGTGAGAAGAAACTACTGGCAGCAGCATCAGTCAGCAACAGAGAGAGGGACAGAGAGAGGGTGTGACTGTTATATATATATATGTTGCGTGACTGTTATATATATATATATGTGTGTGTGTGTGTGTGTGTGTGTGTGTGTCTGTTAAAATTTTTATTCTGATGTATTAGCTTAAAAGCCTACAACAACCCTCAAAAGAACTGGGGGTGGTGGGGATCCTCTCCTAAACTAACGAGCTGTTGATATCACTTTTCAAGCAGCAGTTCACAGGCGGCTAAATGGCCATTTCCCAGCCGAAAGGATCAAAGAAAAGCAGTGCTCCAGAGATGACCCTCCACCCGGTCAGGCCCATTTTCACGGGAAAGAAGCCAATTACTGGGGTCTGCTTTTAGAAATTTTTTCAGGTGGCAAGATCTGGGCGGCTTCCAAGGCCCACCTAGTTCTGTGGAAAACAGCTAATCAAGTGAAATTGTTTCCTCGCTTTTTCCTTTAAGACAGAACCCCTTTCCCTCCCCACTTCTGTCCTTTTCTGTGATTTGAAAACTGGCACATCCATGAGTGATTGCAGGTGCCATTAAATAATGAAGCACTTCTGTTCATTAAAGCCCAATGATTTATTACCTTTGGACTAAGGGAAAGAAAACAGCCTGAAAACAGAACTCTTACATCATTTCACATTATTTCCAGTCCAGCACATCAGGCAACTGTTAGAATAGCAGGTTTTCAGCTCCGTGGTCCACCAGTGCCCAGAAATGCAATGCTGGATGTCTAATTCCAGCAAGGTCTGTAATTCTAGAGTGCAACTTAAACTCATAACTAACTGCTGGCCTAAATGTTGTGTCCTACCTTCATACAGCCAGTCGCTGAGCCCATTGAAAATAACACCTTCCTTTCCTGTGGAGACCACTCGGATGGCTTGTTTCCCCACATGGGCACAGTAATAGATGTTATTCTCAAAGATAAATATCTGATTTGAAGGGAAAAAAAAAAAAAGAAAAAGAGAACAGCATTAAGCAGTGGCTCCAGCATAGAATGTTGCATTTTGCTTTAACAATAATTGGCAGTACAAAATCACATATCACAGTTTTATGGCATCTTTTGTCAAAAAAAAGGATTTCCACAGCTTGCTTCCAATGCCATCAGCTAATAGAAAGATGCTAATTTACAACAAACTGAAGCCTTGGTGCTTTGATACAAGCTTTATTTCTCTCGCCTCCTGTCTTCATTTCAGAAATTGAACAGTTCAGTTAGAGGGCATGACATGAAGAATGCCATTACTCAGGTTTTGAGAGTTGTTAGATCTATTGCTTTGAAATGCTGCTGTGAATCAGGCTCTTTATTTATGTGTTTAAATGCTGATCAGGACGTACAGCTTTAGCCAGCCATTTATAAAAATATTGTTCCATGGCAGCAGTCTTTATCATGTGGTTAAATACTTTGTTCTGTGTTTTGCTGTCATTGATAGCACAGTTCCTGTCCTCTCATCGCATAGTGAAACACATCTTGCTCTAAGTAGAGTCACAGAATCACAGAATCACTTGGTTGGAAAAGACCCTTAAGGTCTTTAAGGTCCCTTTCAACCCAAACCATTCCATTCTAAGATCCCCGTGTCCAAGCATTAACCCAGCACCCACAAGCCCATCACTAAACCACGACCCCCAGTGCCACATCAACATATCTTTTAAATACCTCCAAGGATGGGGACTCCCCCACTGCCATGGGCAGCCTGTTCCAGTGCTTGACAGCCCTTTCTGTGGAGGAATTGCTCTTAGAATCCAACTTAAACCTCCCTGACACAACTTGAGGCCATTTCCTCTTGTCTTACCATTTGCTCCTTGGGAAAAGACACCTACTCCCACCTTGCTTCAGCCTCCTTTCAGGTAATTGTGGAGAGTGATGAGGTCCCCCCCGAGCCTCCTTTTCTCCAGGCTAACCATCCCAGCTCCCTCAGCCACTCCTCATAAGACTGGAGCTCCAGACCCTTCTTCAGCTCTGCTGCCCTTCTCTGGACATGATCCAGCACCTCAAAGTCTTTCCTGTTGTGAGGGAACTGAACACAGGATCTGAGGTGCAGCCTCCCCAGTGTGCAGTACAGAGGGACAATCACTACCCTGGTCCTGCTGGCCACGCTATTCTTGATACAGACCAGGATGCCATTGGCCTTTTTGGCCACCTGGGCACACCTGGCTCATGTTCAGCCACTGCTGACCAGCACTTCCAGGTCCTTTCCTGCAGGACCACTTTCCAGCCACTCTGCCCCCAGCCTGTAGCACTGCCTGGGGTTGTTGTGACCCAAGTTCAGGGCCAGCACTCGGCCCTGTTGAACCTCACACCATTGGCCCTTTTTTTAGATGGGCATCACATTTGCTGACCTCCAGTAAACTGGGCCCGCCCCAGTCAGCCAGGACTGCCGGTAAATGATGGAAAGGAGCTCAGTGAGCACTTCTGCCAGCTCCCACAGTACCCTTGGATGGATCCCACCCAGTCCTGTAGGCCTGTGTGTGTCTAAGAGGTGTGGCAGGTCACTGACCTTTTCACCTCAGATTATGGGAGTTTTATTCTGCTCCCCATCCCTGTCTTTAACATATTTTTAAACTCTATTCAAACTGAAACGATGTACTGAACAGGGTATCAGTAAGCTATTTAGACTGAAATGCAAACTGTTAATATAATTTAGTAGACATTTATAGATGGGTTTTCATACACTTGAAGATATTGGAGTAAATGTTATGTATCTTTACCACGATACTAGAAAGCAATTTCTCACGTTATGAAAAGAAAGAATTAAGAAAAATATTTGCTTTCGTGTTCTGTTTCACATCCTATTACGGTATATGTTTCACCCAAAGATGAGCTGGAAGGATTCCAGAAGAAAGTATAGATCTTAATTTAATTTTGGCAGGAGTTATAGCAGGTTTGCCTAAAGGTAAAAATTATTACTGAAGCTGTAGCTTGCTCTTCTTCCTTTTAAACTAAGAAGAGCTGAATTCAATGAATAGATTTGGAAAGTAAAAAATACATTGTGGAAGATACTACATTCTTTTTCCCACCTTGAATTTTAGTAAACAGAGCAGCCAGATAAGGGATTCCAAGTAAAGAATTTTATGTGTTAGCTAATCTGCATATGGAGAGGTTGTTGAAGTTTAAATGTGCATAAAAATTGTGAAGACTAAGCAGAATAAGATACTCTGGGTCCAAATAAATCCAAATCTCTGTGTCTGAGTACTAAATGTGCTAGAGGGTGCTTGGGTGAGAGCTCTTCTGTGACAGGCACACAATCAAGTGGATTTATTCAAGTGATGTAACCCTTCCCTGGCCCAGATTTTTCCAGCAAAATAAGGTGTGCAATATTTTGTGCTATATACAATGTTTTATGAGTTTACAGAAAAAATAAAGAAGGAGGATTGACAACCTGTTCCCTCCCTTCCCTTTTCAAAGTATTGCAATGTTTCCATCTTCACTGTTTGGTCTTTCAAAGCTTCATTGCACTCATCAGGCTGTGTGAGGTATCTGGTAGCTGCAGGGGAAAAATAATATAGTGCTCTGACTTCAAACTGTCTCCCATATAATTCAGAGCCAAACTGCAGCACCTCGTGGAGATTTAAAAATTATCCTCCTAACTACAGTGCCTTGTACCCTAAAAACGTCAACCATAATCAAGATAAAAGATAACTGAAGCAGCACAAGGAAGATTTCTGTGTAATGTATCTTATAAATTAAGAAAAAGCTTTTGGACTTCTGTTATTCATCAAGAAAGAAATATCTTTGGATTACTTCACATCCCACGTTAGAAACATATTTGAAGTTATTGTGAAATACCTGTGTGACAATTTTTACTGTTTTGGTTTCATGGCATCAAAGCAGTGCTTTCTATCAAATGATCAACTTTGTCAGCTAATTAGAGGATAAGAAATTTTAGTAAAGAAAAACAGTAAAAATATGTACAGCCATCACTTTTACATTACTTCATGCCAGCTTTGCATAGCACTCCTAGACAAATTTAAAATGATGACAGAAAGGATGTTGCTCAGTTTTACACCTCTTTGTACAGGGGACAAAGAGCAGAGCCCAGATTTCTGGTGTGCATATTTGAGCAAGACTTTAGCCCAGACATTCTTGTAATATAAGTGCCTTAAAATCCAGCACTGAACACAACTACTGGCACGGAAAATCGAGCTGTGCTCAGTCAGGAAGAGCTCTGTGTTGAATACCATGTCCCTTTTCATCATGACACATTCAACACAGAGGAAAGAGAAGACATTCTGAAAGAAGTAAGAAGAATGGAAACATCCATACGTAGGTTGAAGGAACAGAAATTGCTAACCCTACAGAAAAAGCAAGGGAGACATAAATTCTACAAGATGATGGACAGGACACAGAATAAAAGGAAAAATGTATTTTCACCTTTTTATTTCTCCAAAACAACAGGCAAACGAATGAAACCTAGAATACTTTTCCTAAGGAAAACAGAATTAACATATGGAACTTCTTGCCATTGGATCTAGCTGAAGACTTCTCTTTCTGCTGGATGTTTCAACAGATGCCCAAAAGATTAAACACTTAACAAAAATAACTGGAACATCTGAGGGGATTAAGATAAAGTTTGGGGTTTTTCAAATGCATTCACTTAATCCCAGGATAATAAAAATCAATGGAGATTTTGCTGTTGGCTTTACGTGGCTCAGGATGTCACCTGAAACTTTCAGACATAACCCCTTTAGCCTCAGGGTAAACCAGTAACCAGTAACTCTTGTGGTCTGGGAAGAAATTTCTGCCCATTTGCAACTGGTGTTAGAATTGATTACTTCCAACCATTTGACATCCTTGCACGACACAACTACAATTAGAGAAAAAATATGAGACTGATTGGACTGCAAGCCTGAGACAGGAAGAAAAATCAAAGCTTAAGTATCCAGTTAGATAAATTTATACAGCAGGGTAAATATTTGATCTAACAACAAATTAAACTTAATTCACTTCAAACATACAAGAAGAGCCTTAACGACACTGATTGATTCAAGGATTTATTTAAAATGCTTTTGCAACTGCTTAAGGGCTTCTAAAATAATACTCTCTATCAAACTGACCCAGAGTGGTATTCAGTAATTATGCTGCATTAATTAAAATATTGGTACTTTTAAATGGGTTAATTTATGGATCTTTTCAGGAATATAATGAAAATAATCTCCTTAAGACTTAAAAAGTCACAGTGACCAACTATTTTGGGGTGAACACTACACCTCCTTTTACAGTTGTTCAACCCATCTTCCCTCCAGCCAAAGAGGTGTGTGAAATTCTTATTTCTCCATAGATCAAAAGAAAATAAATTCATATGCACTAATCAGCATTTTTAGTGCTCCTATTTATTTTCCAGCTGTAGAGTGGCATTCTAAGTTTATGTTCTCTTTACCCCACAATTTCTAACGTATAACTTGTCAACTGAATGAGCTGCATCACTCAAATTTAGCATAAAGTTAATGCCTGGATGCTTATTACTTTAAATTATTAGCACATTGAGAAATGTAAATGTTTCCTACACATTAAAAGGCACCTTTGCACACTGCAAGGCGAGCCCACAGGATTTATCTGTGAGAGAATAGGTAGCATGGAAAGGTTGGTACTTTGACATGGAGAGTTTGATCAAGAACTGGCCTTCGTGTACAGACAAGCACAAAGTTGTTCCTTGACACTGTGTGCTGGGTTTGGCTGGGGTAGAGTTAATTTTCTTCCCAGTGGCTGGCACAGGGCTGTGGTTGGGATTTGTGCTGAGCACAGGGTTGATAATACAGAGATATTTTTGTTATTGCTGAGCAAGGCTCACACAGAGGCAAGGATTTTTCTGCTTTTTGTGCTGCCGCACTAGCAAGGAGGCTGGGGGTGCCTGGGAAGATGGGAGGAGACACAGCCAGGACAGACGACCCAAACTGACCCAAGGGATATCCCAGACCATATGACACCATGATCAGTGTATAAAGGGGGGAGAACAAGAAGGAAGAGGGGGACTTTTGGAGTGATGGTGTTTGTCTTCCCAAGTCACTGATACATGTGATGTGGCCCTGCTCTCCTGGAGATGGCTGAACACCTGCCCAGCCATGGGAAGCAATGAGTTAACTCCTGTTTTGCTTTGCTTGTGTGTATAGCTTTTGCTTTTCCTAATAAACTGTCTTTATCTCCACCCACGAGTGCTCTGGCTTTTACTCTTCTGGTTCTCTCCCTGATCCCTTTGGAGTGAGCAGCTGTGTGGGGCTTGGCTGCTGGCTGGGGTTAAACCACAAAACCCTGTTTTAAATTCAAAATCAGTTCAATCTTCCTTTGAGGCTTAAAAAGACCATGCACAAAATGGAAGACACAGTGAGTGGGGAAATAGAACTACAAATAAACACACTATTCTCTCCTTGTCCAACATGATGTACTTCATTGTTTCTTGTTTTTATTATCAAACCATTCTTTTATTTTTTGTCTTTCTGCTCTTTTGTTGGAAAACCAGTTTACCTGAGAGCATAGTCTGAATAATAAAAAAAGAAACAGAATAATTTAAAAACATTTTGCATCTCTTAGAAATGCTTGTATTTATTTTACAGAATCATTTAAAAAAAAAAAAAAATCTTTGAAAAGTGACAGACCTGCCACCAGTCAAAGCTGAGCCCATCAGGGACACTGCTAGGGCATCTGTGAAAATGTATTTATAAAAGGGTAGTAATGCTGGGTTTGTATGTGTGTGAGAGGAGTGAGAAAATGTGAGAGAAACAGCCTTGCAGGCACCATGGTCAGTGGAGGAGGAGGAGCAGGAAGGGAAGGAATGTTTAGTTTTGTTTTATTTCTCACTGTCACAATTCTGTTACAATTAATAGCAAATTATCAAACTGATTTCCCCAAATCGAGTCTGTTTTGCCCCAATGGTAACTGGAAGTTACCTGTCCTTAACTCCACCCATGAGATTTTCATAGAATTTTCTCCCCCAGGCCCATTGGAGAGGGAGAGTGATAGAGCAGCTTGGTGGACAGCCCACCACAACAAACCCACAAGGGGATTTATAGTCCCTTTAATCAAGGACTTTTTTTAAACTTTTCAGCATAAGATACTTCCTTAGAATAGTCTGACTCCTGTTCATTTTCTTTTGGGTTTCAGTGATAAGAATGTTTTGTGCTGAACTGTATTATTAACTATCTACATATTTATATGGTGTTATGCATCACATTGATCGGCAAGTCTCTGGAAAATACACAGATTTATCTTACCAATATGTTCAGGATGTGGAAAAGTATTATGTCTTTATTTATATGCTAAGTAGCTGGCTGAGGTCTGTAACAGAGCCACAGCTTGTAAATGGGGTTTGGAAATGTCAGATCACGGACACAAGTAGCTCTGATCGTGATCAAACCCTTCCTGGAAATGCACATACAGAAATACCTCTCCCTTCTCTTCACTGTTTCTAGTGCTCTCTAATTCCATCCAAATATTTTGGAGATATCTCTTCCTAAGCTGGTTTTGTTTTTACGCTGCCAGATGAAACCTGGAAGCTAAGGACTGTGAAAATGAAAAGCTGCAAAGAGAGAGATTCCCTGCTGTTTGTTCGAGTTAAAACCTGTCTGTAGCACACAGAATTAGCATGGGCCTGTCCTCATCCTTGTAGCATCTTGAAGCAGATACAATAATTGTGTTTTCATTCTGTGATATCGAGGAAGTGTGACGAGCACTGTACCAGAAAGGTCTTGGCATTTTGCAGTTATTGCTCTTACATCGACTTCGGCACAAAACTGTGTGATCAATTCAAAACCAGCTCAAAAGCTTGTTGCTGACTGATTATGCATTATTTAATGCATACTCTGCCAATTTCTTCTTTTGAGCCTCATGAAATGCAAACTTTGATGTTCAAATAGCTGTCATTAATGTATTCTGTCATTAGTGTTTTTCCTAATGCATGTGATGTGATTACACCAGCTTTTATCAGTTCTTCAAAAAGGGTAATAAAACCATAAACTGCTCCTCACCAGTGAGCTCGCATAATAAGATCTAGTATTTTTATTAGACTTTTCTTGTTGCCATTTAAATAATAGTTTGATAGCAGGTGATAAAAAAGATACAAGACAAAAAACTTTGAAATATTTTCATTCTCTCAATCAATTGGTTCATGTTCATAATTTAGGAAAAAGACAGCAATTGTGACAGAGGTGTGAGATAAAGAATTTTTAAATCAACTTTTCTTCTTCACAAAATGAAAATGTCATTATTAAGACCAGTGATGAAACAATGAAACACTTCCACACAATCACCACGTTGTAAAGAATAACATCTTAATAAATAATTGACGGAAAATGCTACAGTTACAGTTTTTCATACCAGGGTTTGCCTTTGTTTTAATTCGAAGTAAGAAGCTAATTCCTTAAGACACCAGGGATTTAGAAGACACAGCAGTTTCTGAAGGCATGCCACAAAGAGCTAATTCGAATTTACGTTGCTCAGACATAAGCAGACATAAGCAATGTTTACATCAAAGGGAGGACTACACCTGTTTAAAATAATTCTGCAGGGAAGCTTTCAGGACAGAGAAGCTGAAAAAAACCCAGGGGACCACTACAGCCAGAGAATACAGTAGGGAAGATTGATGCATGCAAGAATCACACTGATCCATGAACACATCAAAACCAATATTCATGACTTCTCACTGGGGGTGGAAGACTTGAACACATCTGATTCCAGTGGTGTAAGAGCTTAGCTGCACAGAAATCAGTGCAATGAACAGAAATGCAACTGTTTATGCAAGGGACACCACCAGAATCACTGCAAAAATCAAACAAAAAACTGCTGCCTTCAGTGGCCTTGATTGCACATTTGGGAAAGGAAGTGTAGAAGAGCCACAAATCATGCAAATCTCCTGATTTTAGCCACATAGCTTGGAAACTGCCAATATCCCTTGTGAAATAAACATTAAGAACTTAATTTTGCTTTCATCACATGTGATCAACAAAGCGACTAAAATGTCAGAGAGAATGGAAAAAGCATTCCTTCATGTCTTCAAACAAAGAAACATTTCCTATATCTGTGAACAGTGCCCAGAGCTCAAGAACAGTGTCTTAAGGGTTCCTGAGAGAGGATGTGGCTCTCCAGGTCTGGAGGTGACTTCTCTCTGGGGCTGGGGGCGGTGATCACCTTGTGGGAGGTGGGTATGGGTGGAGGAAGGAAAGGAGCAGTGGGAGCATCTGATACCAACTGGCTGGTCAAGAAGAAGGAGATGTGCCCTTCTTATAAATGGAAGAAGCCTCACATTCAGATACCCTGATCCTCCTGGGGGACCTTAACCCTTATCTCCTGGAGGGTCAACAACATAAGCACAATAACCTGGGAGGTCTGTGGAGGGCATTTGTCCTGGCACAGGTAATGAAGGAGCTGATGAAGGGAGATGCTCTGCTGGACCTCACACTTTCAAACCAGGAGAAACTGCAGGGCAAGGTGAAAGCTGGGAGCAGCTGATGCTGCACACACCATGAGGTGATGAAGTTCAGGGTCACAAGAGGAAATATGGCAAAAAAAGTACTAAGCCCTGGAATTTTGGAGAGCAGATTCAGAAACTTGTTCAGAAACTTGCTTGCAAGTATACCACTTAGATTCTCTCTTAGGAAATCAGTAGAGTTTTTAAGATCTTGTGGGTTTAAATGTCTTTAGACAATCCAAAATTGTCAAAACTAACACTTGAAATAAAGTCCCACATAATGGACTATAGAAGTAATGACAGATTTCTAAGATATGGAGCCACATTACCAAAATTTTTCCTTTTAAACTGCGTACAGAAGAGATTTTATTTCTTCTTGATTCTCCCAGCTTAAGTCCTTTAGTGCATTAATATTCTTCTCAGTTTTCTACATTTTTTTTTACATTTTTGACATTGCATCATTACAAATGCTGTGCATTTCCATTTGTATTCTGTGAGCAGGTTAGACCACAACACGCACAGATTCTAATCACACCTAGAATCTGCCAAAGTACAGCCAAATAAACAATTATCACAGTTCTGGAGATTTAAAAATACACGTTTCAAGAAAAACATGCTGTCTTATTTTCTGTTCTTCAGGGAAGAAAAGAGGGTTTGTTTCACCTCAACAAAGAGAAAGAACCATGTCTGCTTGTATTTCATTGCCCTGTATCCTAATGGGGTTATTTTAATTTATAACTGCCTAGTTATATAAAAGAATGTAATAGTAAATGTACCATTTAGTATGGAACTCTGGTTCTGCTTTTAAGTTCTGCTTGATGGATTATCTTGTATTCTATAACCTAATATCTCTGATGGTTATGTAGGGCATGACTATAAATTAGATTATTTAATGTGAGATGATACAGTGTTCCATTTAAAATACTTTATTGTGTTATAGAAAGAAAACCTGACTAAGAAGAGCACAGAGGTTATTTGTGTCAGCATAAAGAAACTGGCAGTTGGGATTCAGGATTCCTCCAGGTGCACATCCGACCTTGGGCAGTGAGCTGGTCACTGCAATATTCCTCTTTAATTAGAAGCTCGGTTGTAGAAACACTCAACACCTGTTCCAGCAGGTGAGCAGGAGAGCTAACAGAATTTTTCATGAAGTTTCCTCATCTCTCTGGTAAATGGCAGTTTCTGGGCAAGGACAGATCAGCACCACAAACCAAGGTAGGACATTGCACGCTCCCCTGGGTGGCACCGCTCAGTCCTGCTTGTGGCATCCCGATGTCTGTCACTTCATCCCGCTCTCAGCAATGACTGCTGCTACCTAAACTAAAAGGTAACTATTTTCCTGGCAGTTTTCAAGAACAGCACTTTTCATAAGCACGTATTTCAGTGGACATCACCCACCAGCCACTGATTTGTAAGATGCCAGGAATCCTTACACACAGACAAGGAGATACTTTTGGCAGTTAGATCTCTGAAATGAAAACTGCCCTTAACAAAAAAGGGTTGTTCAATATCCATAAATCTCAACTGAAATTCAAGAAATTTCTGTAAAAGGAGAGAATTACTTTCAGTGGAACTGACCCAATGCTGGCGTGGTTTACTGCTAGGAATATTGTACAGCAGCAGGGGAGGAAATGTGGTGACACATAAAGGAAGAGAATTCAGAACTTTCCTTGCAGAGGAACAAGATGGTGAGTTCCTCTAAGCTAGTAAATCCATGGATACATGCATTTCTTGTAAGAACACACTCGATTTCCTTAATGCAGACCGTGAATGTCTGCGACATTTAAAGCACCAATTCTGTAAGTCCATTTAAAGGTAAGAATCTATTGCTGTAACTTCACCAGAAAACAAAGTGACATATAAGAAATCACAAAGGAAGCCTGTGGCAGTGTCCCACCCCCAGGGGAAACGCCTGCACCATCCTATGTCTGATATTTGGGTATAAGGGCAGTTACTTTCTGATTTATTGGTGAAACTTCTGTGGCAAATAATCAATTTCATTTTGTCCTCTGAAATCTTTCACACCCACAAAAAGGGCAACATCTTATTTTAAATAAAATCACCTACATCTTCTTTCAGTAACATTTATGGCAGCATCTTCAATTACCTTAAATATCTTGCTCTTTTGCCACCTGATAAAGATGCAGTACCAAGGATGCTGGGAGGGGAAGAGATGTGACCATTTCTCAGCAAAGAACATAACACTGACTGTGCCACAGCCTCCCTTTGGGGAACGAGGACCCAACACCAAGCCCAGCGGTGACAAGGGAATGACAAGGATGTGCAAAGTTAAAAATAGGGCACTGCTGCCACTGTAACCAAAGAGAGAGCATCAAAGGAATAAAACCCCAACAAAAAACAAAACAAAACAAAACCTAAACACAATGCTTTTCCAGTGGAATTATTTGAATAAAGTGAGGGGAGAGGGGAAAACAGCAACCTGTCCAGGTGCTCAGTGTATGTATAGCATATCTTACTGAAATTTCCCTAAAAAAATTCATATTCTGATGCTGGAGAAGGGGATGAGAAGATGGAACATTATTATGCTGAAATTCTTGCTTTTCCAGAATGCAGGGACCATGTTAAAATCTGTCTGAATATCCCTCACTATGCTTGAACAGGGCTTACATAGACTTTGGGGTTGGAGGGGGGGAGATGGAGACAGGGCATAAGTTTTTTTTCTTGCAACTAGCAAGATAAGCAAGCCAGAATAATTACATACAGCAGACCACGGCTAAATATTGATTCAGATGTCATTGCAAAAAGAAAAGGTGAGGGAACAGCAGCTTGAAAATAATGATGCAAAAATCTATGAAAGAATGGTAGAGACAAATAGACCTACAGGAATTATACACAGAACAGCTCAAAAGCCTTGCTGGAATAGGAACAACAGCAGATGATTCAGTGCCTCCTGTGAAAATGGTCCTCTTCCCTTGATATCTGTGCAGCCCTTCTGCCTGGAACTAAGCTGGCATGACAGGCACAAATTCATGCAAGGAAAAAACTCCTAATTAGAGGAGTCACTCCAGTTTAGTTCCAGGTGTCATCACTCACCCAGCTTTTTTTTGCATCTAAATATCCTAGCTGGCAAAACATTGTACTACAGTATTAAAAAAACATGATAAGGGAGATGGATATGTTCTGGTCATGTGCAGCAGGATCTATCATTCAACTATTTTACATATTAAAAAAATCTAATGTTTCTCTTAATAATATTGCACTTTTAAAAACAGCAGTATTTATGACAATAAGCTGTTTACCAGCATCAGCATTCACTGTTTGAGGGCACCTGCAAACCTCTAACATGGTACAGGCTGAAAGAATCCCTCCTCCTTTTCTTCCCCCTGGCATTTGCGTTTCCCTGAAATAGAGATTTCTTATTGCATCTTCTGCACCCGCTGTGAAACTTAACTTCTGTTACCTTAGAACCAATTATAAACTTGATTGCAGCACCATCTACAAGAATAAGAGAGAGTTCCTGCTCCAAAAAGAGTTGACACTGAAAAAGGCTTATTGCCTATGAATGCAGAAAAAACCTGTTTTGACCCTTCTGTGGGGCTGCAGTAAGTGCAAGGACACAGAAAACTTCCAGCAATCCCAACCCTCCTTCTGTATGTTTTTGGTACTTAAAGAAACTGTGTAAACAGGAATAGACTGACTGGTCAGGAGAACCTTAAAAAAAATGTTTCTCTTTGTAGAAGAATAAATACTATGATCTATGAGAGAGATTTTTGAGAATTATAACTGCTGCCTCTGAAGCTGTGCAAAACTGCTTCCCCCAGCACCTGACGTGTCACCATTACCATTAATATCTGTCAGGACGGTTACAGATTCTGATTTTGAAAAAAAAAAAAAGAAAATAGCAGCACAGCAGAAGTGCTTCTGCTTTTGATATTGGAGTTTAATAGCTCCTGTGAACTGTATTTAGTGCTGTCAATGCAGGCAAATATTCACTGCATTTTATTAGAGCAGGCCCCTTGCTTCCTCCTTCCTTTTGACAGTAGGGCCCATGGATATTCCTAGCTTGTCCTTAATGCAAATACTTTGAACCTGGATGTGCTCATTTTGGGATAACTTAGATAAAAGCCTCCTGAAAGCTCTGGGTTTATTGGATTCCTTGAGCACCTCAGCTACAGACGTGCACTGGACAGTCTCTTACTCCTGAAGCACTCCCTGACTTCGGCTGTGCTGCCAAGGAAAACAGCAAAGGAAACATCTTCACACTGCACTTACTTTTGTCAATAAATAGACAGGTCCAGGCCTGTCAGCCACACAAGTTTTATGAAGCTGAGTTCAGGATCACAGGCACTATTAACCTTTTCTTAGATACTGTTGGGGCAAATGTACCACGGGAACATTATGTGAGCTCTCGGCATGTGGGCAGAGCCTTGGAACATGAGATGGAACAGGAAGAAACTGGTAAAATATTCCAATAAGATCAATTAACAGAAGGTTTTTATGTTTTTGTGGCAAAATCAGAAGTGGGTAGCTGTTGAGTCATAGATGGCATGATCAGAAAAAGAGAAGAAATCCAAAGAGTGAAGATTCTTGTGCAGATAAGCACACCCAGAACAGGACAAAGGTACAGAATAACACTTTTTTGCAGTCCTGTCATGCCACCCACAGCCTCACATTGCTGGAAAGTATCACACAAACCAAAGATAGTACAGTCTGTTCACTGAAAAAGCACCAAGCACCATGCTGAAGGCCAGTGGGCTGATGAAACTGAATACTAAGTGTGACTTTGGGCTGTCAGGTGCACCATGGAAAGGATGGATTTTTCCCATAGGCATTTTGCATAGTCATTTACACCCACAAACAGCGAATATATCACACGGCTATTCCCAGTTAACAGTGTTTTTCACTTATTCCATAAAGGCATAAATGATGACTCATGCTGCAGGACAAACGAGAGGAACGAGCCCTTTATTAGCAGCCAGATTTAGGGAATGTGTTCCCTCTTGCATTGAAATTAGTGGCTCTCTTTCTAATGACTCTAGAGCTCACACTGGTGAGGGCCCCATTCTTCCAACAGCTTTGTGAGACTTAATTTATCAAGACTTTGGCTGAGATCAGAGAAAAGCTGAAGCATTTTTCTGAGATGCCAGAAGTGAGAGCTTTTTTGCATGCTGATCTTCTGACAGATTTTCTCTGATCCAGTATCTGCCATTATTTAAACAACTCAGTTGGCATGTGTGGCATTCTGCAGGCTAGTAAGAAGTCAAGGACCATGCTCTGAGGACTTAATCATCTGAAAATTAGCATATAATTTAATGAGAAAGGACAAAATAAAGCAAAATAAATAGAAAATTGCTCCTGGGAATATTCAACTATATTTTTAATCACAGAGAATGCAGATCATTCAGGCTCCTTCTGTTTCAGATTTGTTTCTTTTTTGAATGATTAGACATGCAAGAGAGAAAGAGGTCAGGCACAGCAACCCAAAGTTCCCCTAGGAAGGATGAAACAGAAGCTACAAAGAGAATAAAAATTTTGGAACCAAGCCCTCTTACTCTCCTGCCCTGCCTCTCCTTTACGTCGCCAAAAAAGAACAAACCAGGAGATTTCAAGGGGAAAGCTTTTTCATTTCCTGAAAATTGGGGTATCTCCAAGGCGCTGCAAAACCCACTTGCCCTTTGCTCCCACCTTTCCCGGGAGATGCAGCACGGAATTGGATTGAGCCTGTGCCCGGGGGGCTGCTGCTGTGTGCAGCACCAGGGCTCACACACCCTTGGGTTCCTTACTGCTGCTGTAGGACCCCCCAAACACGCTCAGGAACCTCCTGGAACCAGGGGAGCTGACTTGTACTTCCCAGTTACTCCTTTCCCTCCCACCCAACACATTTTCCCTCCTTCTCCTGCAACACAACTCAGTGCACATTTAGCAAACGCGTTCCCACTATCAGATTTTAATAGACTTCAATTTTTCTCTGTCTTTGCATCTCCACAGAAAGTGACACGAATTTTGCTGGCAATTAAATTCTGAGTAACCCAATTAGTCCTGAAATATAGAAGAGTGAACATGGGATATTTCTAGATCTCATTTATAATGCTTGTAGTTGTTTTTTATTTTAAAAGCTTTTTTTCCTCTGGCAATTCTCTGCTGATTATTATATATTTTATAATGCTTACAGTTGCTTTTTATTTTAAAAGCTTCTTTTTTTTTCTCTGGCAATTCTCTGCTGATTATTATATATTTTATAATGCTTACAGTTGCTTTTTATTTTAAAAGCTTCTTTTTTTTTCTCTGGCAATTCTCTGCTGATTATTAGATATAAAAAGATTATATTGACGTATGTAAAAGCATGTTTATTTTATAAACTACAGCTATAGTTTTATTTCAAGGTAAATGACTGGCAAAGAAAAGGGCAAAAAAGGCACATATGTTAGAAGTATGAAAAAATAATGCTTAAACTACCAGAGAGTTGCTCCTCACCTACCCTGATTCCAAATGCAAGAACAGGGAATAGAGCTCAATTATGGGCCAATAATTTTACATATTAGGAAGTAAAAAAGAAAAGAAAAAGAAAAAAAGAAAAAAATAAGTATGCAGAACAAATTTGCTGTAGCAAGATATTTCCAAGATTGATATGGAATTCAACAACCACAGGGATTTTTAAAGGTACCTAAAATATATATATATATATATAGCATGTACCCTGTAGAAGGAACATGTACAAAACTTGATGTCTTCAGGAATTCTTCGGGCTTTGAGTTTTCACTGAAAATTTCTTAATAAAATATGGTAGAAATTGGTATCAGCTACTTCAGCATTAAATGATAAATTTGGGAGTAAAGGAGACATTTCTTCTCCTGTATATACTGTCCTGTTGGAGATACAATTTGTCTGTTTTGGTATGAATATTTTTCCTTTCTGTGTGGTTATTTTACTTTTGTAGAGAAGGCAGTAAACTGGTCCTCTTGGCTTTGGTATAAGATCTCCTTAGAGCTTCTTTCCAAGGTGGAAATTAGGTGCAGCCCTTCAGCTTGGTAAAATGAGCATGGATGTGAGTCAGCGACGAGCTGCGACCACAGGTGCTGAGGGCGCACAAGTGCACAGCAAAGCTCTACTAAAGAAAGGAGGATTCACTTGTGGGGTGGAGAACGTGACTAACGCCACTCAGTATCAGGTTTTAATTAGCAGATTTAGTTTTCGTTACACATTGTGAGACACAGTTTGTTAGACTTAAAGTAGAGCTAGCGAGCAGTGAAGGAAAAAATGTTTTGGCTTTGTTTGCTACATGCTAAAGGTATTCCCTACGCGTGGTGGGGGGATCGGAACAACACCATGTGTGAGGTCCCTTCCAGCTGTGTGCAATGAAAGCAAAGAGCTCCTCACAAGACATTTTGCACAGAGGTAAAGGCTGCTCCATCTCCTCTCTGATCAGATTTGAGGTCAGTGACTCCCAAACACAGTTTTCCTGATGGAGCAGAGGAAAGATTTTCCTGTTCCTGTATCTGTTGTGTTTTGTCCAACCTGACTTTCAGGCTTGCAATTATAATGGCTCCTATTGCTGTTTTTTTAGATCACAGAATTTAAAACAATCTAGTTAAGAACACAGACAAACAGTCCCCAAGAGAGGACTGGGAATAGTAGATATATGCCAGATTTTCTCTTATAATGAGCTTTCAAAGCTCATTTCGTGGTATAAAGCTTCCATATCAAAAAAGATGTTGCCACTTTTTCATTTCTTGTTACGGTAGGAAGAGAGTGTTTGGAATATGGAAAAACTTAATGTTGGATTTGCACCAGGAAATGAAGCCAGGGGATCTGGCCAGGAAATACGTGCTCTGAAAAAATGGGCACATCCAGGATGGCAGTGGCTGAGGGGTAAAATACTGGAGATTTTAAGATTGTTGCAGTATGAATAGCTCCATGAAATATAATGAATCCCTGACAAGTGGTGTGGTTGTTTTTTTTTAAGCAGCTCTGAAAACTTTCCAGGATCCACTTCTAATTCTGTCTATTTTGCAAACAACCACAGGGCAAATTCAGGGCAGCTCTGTTCTACAGAGATGCATTCTCCAAACGGGGCTGCTAATATTAACATGTCCCCAGTGCCAAGTTTGTGAGTCTGAAGATGCCCTTGTGAAGCAATGAGATGCTAAATAAATCAAACTGTCTATTGTCTCTATCATCTGTCCTGTGTCCAACACTGGGAGAAGCAGGTGCATCCTCTCAAAAAGCTTTCATAAAGTGTTCTTTCTCTTCATTTTTAGACACGATTACTTTGCAGTGAACGGATATATTTGTGAATTTTATAAATAAATTACACGATAGAACAATCATAAATAAATGCTAGAAGCTACCACACACGTTTCAAGAAACTATTCAGAAAAGGAATTATTATTTCTTTACTTCCAAGCAATAGCACCACGGTGTCTAAATGCATTTGCACACTTGTTTTTTCTCTTACCAGCTGTTGCCCTTTTGGACCCCAACCAGCATACTGAAGCTTTGCATTGCTGACCTCAGGGGGATACAAATTCTGGGGATCCCTGCGAAAAGAGAAAAATAAGATTTCAGCTTCAGAAATGTCCTTGTTTAAGCTGCTGCACACCTGCTTTGGAAATTCACCATGAACTCGTAAGATGCCTTTCAGCCAGATTTCAGTAGACTTTTTTAACAGTAAGGTAAGCACTATACCACTAGCAAGTGTTGGTAAGATCAAGCATTTAAGTGACAATTTCTTTTTCTTATTAATAAGAATCTAAACTTATTAGTTCCACTGCTGACTTGCCTAAGCCTTAAGAATTAGTTCAGGGGTGGCAAACAATGTAAATGTATTTATCAACACTGATGATGTCCACAAAGGATAAACAATAATTATATCTTTGAATCCTACTGCCACAAGAAAAATATAATTTTGTCTTCTTCACCCAATGGCTTTTTTGCCTCATAATTTTCCTTTGAATATAAAGGCAGAAAAGATTAGCAACTGTATGACAACTGATAGAAGCCTGGCTTCAAAAGGAAAAGCTTATATTAACACAAAATACCTATTTTTTTAGAAAATAAAATCAAAATGCTTTTCTTCTTTCATCCATTACCTTCATTTTGTAGCAGAACACAACTGACACACAGCAAATGCAATATAGAAAAAGGAGGCTTTTTTGGTAAATGTCAAAGCAGCATAATGTCATTTTCTCCCACCACAGATAACATTGCCTTAACTGTATTTATACTCAGCACAAATAATTACATTACATATTCTGAAGTCACATTGCAACAACCCTGTGTATCGTAATATCCTACAAACAAGAACTCTAATAAAGCCTGTATAAAATATGCCTCATTAGAAGATCTCAAACTGCTTTAAAAAGTAAGGGTATTATCATCACTGGTCTACAGACAGGAATAACAAGGCAATTTGAGACCAACATCACCGAAAAACAGAGGGAAGAGCCAAACCCTGACTGGCCTTTAAGCAAAAGGCCTTCTTGCACAGTGTTTTCCAGACCATGTTTTCAAAACAGAACAAAACTGAATGCAATAATTAGACAGTAAGTGAATTCTCTTTATTGCCTGTTTTGGGGCCTGGTGCGGTACCACAGTTGCACTCCAGCTCTGCTCTGTCAGTCCCCGGGCTGCACATTCCCTCTGCCCTGGTGCTGTTGTACCAGGGACAAACACAGCAGCAAGAGGAATGCTCAGAATTGATTTCGCGCAATCTTCCCTCCGTGAAAAAACTGTCGTTTCCTGTGAACTGTTCAAAGGCCAGCCAGAACCAGGGCAGACCCAGGGCGAGGACCCCGAAGGCCACAGGTTCCCCCTTCCACTACTCCTGCAGGTGGAAGCCTCACGGTAAAGCTGCCGGGTTTGATGGAGATGGGATGAACTGAGAAGGTGGAGGGGCAGAGTGGGTTGTTGAGGGACTGACACTTCAAGTCTGAGTGTATCATAAGGTGCCCAGGTAGCTTTTGTTTCTACATGCAAAACGTCATCCACAGCTGCTGCCTGTAGAGCAGAACTGTATCTTTTATTATGTTTTTTTAACCCAGAAGGTGCCTTTGTGAGCAGCCTAAAGTGATTTTTGTAAGGTATGGATAAGAGAACACATAATGCTCATACTGAGAGCAGCCACAAAATTCCCTTTCCTGTAAAAAGAGGAGCCATACAACTTGTTCTGGATCTTTTCAAGCTTGTGTGCATTAGCTACTTAAGTTTCCAGTCAGCTATGCCTGTTACGAATCAATCTCTCTGGTTAGCTATCTTGATTATCTTAACGGAGAGTAACCTCTGAGAGGAGAAGGAAAAGAGAAAAACAGTGAACCAAATCAAAACGCCTTTTGGGAAAAAAAAATAGCACTTCACTATTTGTCAAATGAACTATCTAGTTCTTGGGTTATTTTACCCATGGTGAGAAGAAGAGCAAGAAATTACAAACAGAGGGGGAAATGCGCAGATTATAAATAGACAGATTATACAAAATGTAAGAATTTAAAGCTGTAATGCTTCAGATAACACAGGTGGAGCTAAGGGACAGACATGCCAATTACAGGGAATAATCCAGACCAGAGCTCAGGCAAGTCCTGTCAGTTCTGCTCACTGCATCATCTTTCAGAAGAGGAAAACTCTAATGCAATGAGAAATGCTGCATAAACCAGCTTTGGTGGCTGATAAGACAGAAGGAAAAGCAAAGAGCTGTGCGGCAGACCAAAAAAAAAAAAGAAAAAAAAGTAAAGTCATCTTCCCTTTCTTGGTTATGGCCAAGGAAAAACAGAACTGCATCTCCTGAGTTCTTTCTTAAGTTGATTTGTATGGCTGGGAAACTTGTAGCAAAACTGTTTGCATCCATCCTCATGCTGTGAGCTATTCCCTTCTACCATAGGCTATGAAAGCAGACTAAGATCCTAGTTTTCCCCCACAAATGCTCCCGAGAGATGGACATATTCATCTTGGTATATTCTGGCTTGTCTCTCATTTTTTGAAGAGAATCGTCTTTCCTGGAGCAGCCACACTCGCTCACCCAGCTGCAGCAAACTCCAGGACCACGTGCATGGGGGCTGGGAGGACATCCCTCCTCGCCAAGCCTGATCTCTCAGGCTTCAGAGAAACTGCAAGAGTTACCCAGAGCTGGGCTGCACCAGCAGTGGCCCGGGGAAACTGCGCGGTCAGCAAGCCCAGAGGTGGCATGAAAATGGATTTCACTCACTTGTGAACCTCACTGTGAAAGATCGGATTCCCACACACGTGTTTGGGCTACACTGGGTGTGTGGTCTGTGGTGGAATATGCATGGCCTCCTGCTCCGAAAGCCCCTGGCAATCCATTTACAAATCCATTATCAAAGACTCTCAGATAGCTTTGGGTTGGAAAGGACCTTAAAGAACATCTCATTCCAAGCCCCCTGCCATGGGCAGGGATGCTTCCCACTGCACTAGGTTTCGTCAAGCCCCATCCAGCCTGGCCTTGAACACTTCCAGGGATGGGGTGTTCTCTGGGCAAATTATGTCCTAACTAGCTATAAGTTAATTTCTCTGGGCTATTATATCACGTAGAGAGAGAAAGAGGAAGGAGAGTTGCCTACACAGCTGCTCTGGGCAGGGTGGCCACAACTTTGTGATGCTCTCTTTGAGAAAGCTCTTAGTGATCATCAAACTGAAAAACCCTTTTGCAGAGCATTTATCAAACACATTTCCAATTATGTCGTGCTATTCTGGGCATTTAACCCTCCTTTGTTAAATTCCTGTAGGGGAATCAGACCAAATGCACACCTGTGTCCCAGGAGCGCTCATCCATTTGGCAGTTGCATAAATGGGGTCTCATGCCAGTCAACTTCTTCTGGGAAGTATGTTATTCCTATTAAGCTATAGTCCTCCACAGCTACACCCTTCTTTCTCCTACAAAACAGCTTGCTTAAAATTATTCTGTACTATTTTCCTGAATCAATCAATATTATGGGTCATCTCAGCCTCTCCGAAGAGCCAGTGCTGCTCACAGACCCTCATAATTAGGGCTTGTTTGGATTTGAGCCTGTCCCTTGTGAGCTCATTTGTGCAGGATGCTGGCTTGGAAACGGGCAATTCCGAAGGCAGTCTGTACATCTCTGGCTCCTGGTTTGGATGAAAAACCAGCTTCACTGCATCCTCACAATATTTTCACTATTTCCTCACAAAAAAAAAAAACCCTTAATCTTAATTTCCAGCCAAAGAAATGGTAAGGCCTTATTAAACTGTTGCCATTATTCATTTCGTCTTTTAAAATGATTGATCTTATAGCCTGGGAAAGAAGGGAATAATATGTTTAAGGGCAGACAGAAGATGGAGCAGGTGCTACATAAACTCTTCCACATTAAAATGACATTGTCTGGACCAGAGGCTGTTAAATTGCTCCAGACACAGGCGTGACTTCAGCACCATGTTCGAAAAACATTACTGAAGTAATAAATTGAGAAATTTGCTCATTTAAGTGAAGTTTTTTGCCAAAAAGTCTCCCCTCAAAATTTCCAAACAAGGAAAGTTCCCGAGTGCAAGCAGAGTGCTGACTGCCAAGTCATCTTTGCTTGCAACTGAGCTCAGAACAAGTATGTAGAATAAAACAAACTAATCAATCTTGTGTTACATGCATTTGGCTTTAAAAATTACTGTGATTAATGAGGAACTTGTTTGAAAGAGTTTGTACTGCTTTTTCTGAAACTTTTATTTCTGTGTGTTCCCTCTTCTGACATTTTCTCCTAAAGAAGGCAAATTTCCCTCAGAGGCTTCATGGCACTGATTCTCCTTCTGAACATAAACATGATTAACTCTTCTGTATAAAGTTCTTCAAAAGCAGCTTAAAAATACCCAGAAATTTTCCACTGCAATTGAGGGAGTGGCTCCCTTTACTTCAACAAGAATATTTTACAATGCCAGACTGAAAAAGTCTGAAGCTGACAAAAGCAGTCAAATTCTGGGGTATGGTCTAGGCTGTTGTTCTAAGGTCTGTTTTCATAACTTAATTGCAATTTCAAATACAGAACAACAGGATCGGTATGGAAATTCTTTGAATATGCTGCCACTGTGAGCAAAAATGCAACAATTTGCACCACAGGCTGCTCTGATATGTCCATCCTCTAAAGAAATAATATAAACTATGTACATATGCTTTACTGGGGAAAATTTTGAACCTCCTTGCTTCACTACGTCATAATTTTGGAAAACATTTACTATATAATTAGTATGTTAAGATGTCAGTAATATATAAAAGTTGAAGAAATAAATACAGCTACAAAAACATGTGGGGAAGGCAGAAATATCTCCTCTTGTTATCTGCATCAAGCCAGCACTGAATATTTTGGAAGACAACAGTCCTAAGGACATCAGCTGACAGTACTTTAAGCATTTTTTATGGTTAACTATAAAAAACTATCTATCTATCTAAATGATCTGTCTCAGCACCTGAACTCAATGTCTTCACATCTACCTCTAATAACATAAAATTGGACAGCAGCTAAGACAGATTTCTTCTTCCTTAGAAAGACAGAAAGAAAATAGAGAATAAATCCAGAAGGGCAATAAAGAACTGGAAACTTCTTAATATTAAGGGTTTTTGATGCATGATGAGAAAAAAAAAAGCAAACTGGAGAAAATTTGCAAAACCAAATAAAAGCATGTAAAACATACAGGTTAATTAATAAATGTACAAAGAACCATAGATAAGGACATGGAGGAAGAGGGAAAGATTTCTAAGAGGCAGGAATGCAATTCCTTGAGTAGCAAATACATGATTTTAATGAGTTGTTTTTAATGACCTGACACAATTAAATGACTTGTTTACTTCAAAATTCACCAAGGAGAAGACAGGTGCCATTAAGAAAATTTCTCCCCAGGAGATCCAGAGCCCTGCTGAGACTCACAGTGAGATAGAATAAAATAATCATACAAATGGGAATAAAGACTTGCCAGAACAGATAAACAAGAAATCAGACTGTTAGAAGATGCAACTAAAAGAACCCTCCTGGAATTCTAATAAAAGTGCTTAATTAGATGGGAAAGGCTCTTCCATTCATCTAGGCTCATCTACTATTAAATATTTAATTCACACACTCACACTCACACACACACATATTTTCCTTACAGCACTTTTCAATGAACAAAAGTAGAAGGAGGTGATGAAAGTGATTTGAACTTCTTAATTTCAAATGCAGATGCACATCAATTCATTCAGCTGCTCTTAAACACATCAGCGCTCACCAACCATTTCTTCCAAGACGAATGAATTCCATGGATTTAGAGTATAAAAGCTAAAAAGCAAGGGAATCTAAAACATTAGTCTCTAATTTGGCAATTCTTTTGGATTCAGGCCAGCAACATGAGCTCAGAGGTCTGCCTGTGTCTGTAACCCCCCATCAATGTAATATTTGGTACTGAGCCTGCAAAACCTTGCACTTTACTAATACCACCTTAAAATCATAGAATCATAGAATGGTTTGGGTTGGAGGGGACTTCAAAGATCATTTAGTTTCAGCCCCCCTGCCACGGACAACGACACAAAAATCAATCACTTATCAGAAAAGAAGCCACCAACTTCCATTGGTAATGGTGTAAAATGATGGCACGGATTTGCCTTTCTAGTCTAAAAAAACTGATTTAAAAGTGCTTCAGAGACTGGTACACAGCTCTGGGCTGCAGTGTTGGAGGCTGGAGGACTGCAAAACATTGATCAAAACCTCTGCATTTCCCCGAGTAAGCAAACAGTGGAAATGGACCTGGATACTGGTAACATTACTTTTAAAATGATGACATTATCATGTTTCTCATGTGACCCCTCTAAATCACAGGAGACAGAATGAATTTTTACTGTATTTTTAAAAGGAACTTTTGTTCCTGGAGTCATATTTTGTCTCCTAAAGAGACAATGAGAGGCGATAGCACTCAGGTGATAAACGCAACCACTTAAAAGCAATTTTCTCTTACTCGTGTAATTTTCTTTTACTCTGTAGAGCATTCTCAGCCAGCTCTGACCTCAGTGCTATGCAAGGCATGAGGTAAGGCACTGGATTTACCAGGGTTTCATGAGTATTTATCTACAATAGTGACATGAAAAAATGAAAATCTCAGTATTTGAATGCAATAAAGAAGGCTAGTCAGAACTGCAGCTAGCCAAAGATCAGCTATTCAAAATATGGGGGCAAAAAATGCAGGTTGAAGAGAAACAACTTGATAAGCACTGAGATGCTTAAGAATGAACTGGGGAGATCTTCTGGATGAGCCTGGGTTGAGTGTGGTTCTGAGTAACTCTGCTGATCCACAGGAAGGGATGTTTGTGATGAAACCTGAGCATTTTCCATCCAGCTGTCCTTGTCTGACTTTCAAACACTAATAAAAATATGGCACCGTGATGTGATGCCTGCAGAGAGCAATATGGGATTATTAGTACATAAAATGAGATACAGCAATGATCTCCTACCACCAGAGACAGCAGAAGTGCCGCGTTCCAGTAAGACTTCACTGGCTGTTAGGTCACACTTCTAATTGGGCAAGAGATTGATTCGTGGGCTTGTGCTCTAAAATAATTTAACAGTCTGTGTTACTTGGTTTCAAACCAAACCAGAATGACTCAGTATTCTCCGTTTTTTTTTCTTGAAAACTAATTCTTTGAGCAAATCTTATTTCTTCTCATGTCAGCAGGATAAGGAGATCCTGGAGGTTTGTGTGTAGGTTCTCAGGACTATTGAAATACCCTTCTAAACAGCCTCTCCCCACAAAGACTGTGTCATCATCAGTTAAAATTAACAAGGCCTACATTTATTTGTGACATTATTTCCATTTTTTATCAACAGTGATGTGATCACTTTTAAACACCACCACAGTTGGCCTGGTTTGGTTGAAAAGTGGGTGGCAAAATGCTCTCCTTATTCAAAGGACAAAACCACCACTCTAGCTCTGCACTTCTGCCCCATAACAGAGATGTATAAATCTGAAGTATCCACACAAGAGGGAATGCTTGCCTTTGAAAGGAGATATAACATCTGCCCTCAGAGCTCTGCACATGGAAGGTCCTTTCGTTCCTCTTATCTCCTTCTCACGTGTGACATGGGAAAGCAACCTTTTCTCTTCCAGTCTTATCTCCTCAGATTTCTAGTGGAGCATTCAGTAAATGTTAGGGTAAGGGGTGAAGAAGCATCAGGGCTGGAGTGACACAGTCTGGGCTATCAGCCAGGTATTTTATCACCTTTGCCATGAAGAGACTTTCTCAGTGGTTACTGTGCCAAGGAAAATTCTGGCTGTAGCATCTGTTTTCCACCCAGAGGTCCTCTCTTGCTTTCAAAAATATCCCCATACCCTTCTTCCCCATATGTTTTGAGCTCCATAGGGGTTCAGGATGCCCATTTCAGGATAAGAAGGCATTTTTAGGCTACTAAATTTGGTTAGTGACTACCCGTGGAGGGGTCACAGCACCAAGCAGCAAGGATAACAAGGAACCCCAGGGCATGGCTGGGGTGCACGAGAGCTGTGGCATGGACTGCTACAGATTTCTCAGAGCTGGGGCACTGTACAGTCCTCAGTGGCTGGCACAGGTCCCTATACAGCCCTCACTGTGTGACCTGAGCCCCGGACACATTAAACCCCACAACAGTGAGGAAAAGCCCATAACCTTGCAGGTTTGGGTCCTCAAAACTGACTTTTTTCAGGTGCCCACAAACGAAACAAGTCTGCTTTTTGTAGGATGCACATTCTTTGTGCTCTGTAATCAAACAGCAGAGCACTGAGAGTTTAGTGGGCTGAAAGAGTTTATCACCCAACCACAGCAAGGAATAATCAAGGCTCACCCTGCAGGGTGTCTCCACGGTCCCATTGCAGCAGGGCAAAAACAGCTTCCTGGGGAAACCTGTGTTTCTTGTTCCTGTCCTATTGGAAAGCCCATCCAGGACCTTGAACATTAGGGCAAAAATGCAAACAAAAATTCCTGATTCCCACTATGAAAGTCCACCTACAATTTTATTCCTGGAAGGTGATGCATGGAAGCAGCAATTGTACAATTAGTGGTTAGTCGGTGCTATGCACCATCATTTTATAAATTCTCTTTCACCCACCCCTTTTATCTCCCTTTTCTGTCAAAACTCTGTACCAACTCAACCCTGCTGAGTACGAACAAGGAGGAATACCCATGCCAAAGCAGCCAGTTTTTGGTGGTGGCAGCGCCAGGAAGTGCATGAACCCTCCAGCAGTGACTGGTTTGTTGGCTGACCACAGTCTGGGGTCCAGAGGAGCTTCATTCATCCTGAGGCACGAAAACATTTCCAAATGCAGACAGGTTTCTCACCAGTGAAACCTGTTTTATCCAAGATTTAGACTTTAATAGGAACCCTGCCTCCATTTCAGGGGGTGCTGTCTCAGAAAAACACAATGGGAGAGTTTGCTTCAAACCTTTCTTTTCCTTTTTTTTTGTTTTCCTGATGAGCCATAAGCTATTGACCTTTTCTGTAACATAAGGAGGTTGGTTGCTGGGCTTTTCTCTGCTAAAGTGCTAACATTTGTGTCTAACTATTAATTACCCAAGTTCTTTTTTTTTAAAGTCATTACTCTAATTCTTAATATCAAATCCTCCCCTCAGGGGACCATTCCTTATTATTATCGCTATATATGGTTTCTAAGGTGTCCACCCACATCACAACTGATTCTGGAAGAAAGAAGCATGTGGTAGGAATTGCTTTGCCTACACAAGAAAGGAACATTTCACATTAATAAAAAAAAAAAAATGCTGTGTGGTGACCAACATGGGTGAGCAAGTGGCAAATCCCCTGGGGAAATGATATGGTGTTGAGCTGCTGAAGTGGATTTCCTCCCACCAGCACAGCCAAGAGCCTTTCCTGAACTGCCTTCCAGGCTGAGCTGCTTTCAACCTGCCACAGCTTGGAAGTGAGTGATGCTCAAATAGCAGCTTTGCTTAATGAAATGCTGGTTCTTTCTTTTCAAAGAGGCCCAGAATGTATTCATAAGCAGCAAGCTGGTATGTGATTTAACCACTATTCCAGTGATTTACAGAGTGTTTAATTCAGAAGATTATAAAAAGCAAGAAGCCAAACAGCTCCATCAGGGCTTGAGCCAAATGCCAGCAAACTCAAATGAAAAATTCCTGTCCACATCAGAGGATGTAAGGTCAAGCTCCATGATGAAGCTACCAAATGTGACCATTCCAAGGGCCAGCTTTCTGTTGTCAAAATGCAACTGAAAAAGCTTCTGACATCATGAGGATGTTCTTATTTATAGTCTGGCATAAAAGCCACCACACTGTGCAGAAGTGCCTTAATTAACTACATCAACTATCTCAAAATGTGATAAAATCTATAGAAGGAGAATTGTTAGAGAGGGAGGAGAGAGAAGGAGTAGAAATAGCAGGTTCTTCATGAACTGCAGAATACATTTTTTTACTTATTTAACAAATTCCACATTTTCATTTGGTTTTACATACCTTTTCATAAAGATTTTATTTCAACCTCTACAGATCATTCTTGGGGGAAAATATTCAGCTCCTCTAAGTAAAATTTAATTAGCTGAAAACGGATTTTATTAAATACTGTACTTTTTCCTCTTAAAATGTGGGCACTAGTACAAGTTTATAAATGTTAGAGTGAAATTGTGCAGCAGTCTGCACAATAATTATTGCATACTGCCTCCATTGGGTAGCTACGATTTCTCTTCTTGCTTTGCAGATGGGGACACTGAGGCACAGGATTTTTTAATGCTACAGAAACGATGCATAACAGGCCAGATCAAGATCAAGTAGAGCAGTGTCGATCAAATGGGCAGGTGTCTGAAGTAGATTCAGTTCCCTGAAGTTCTTTTATCCACGATTTTAAATAATGAATCACAATTTCCTTTTACTGTGAACATGGAAATGGGAACATGTGCAAGGGTAAACTTCTTGTCTTTTGAAATATACAACAGGATACATGTGAACCTGATTAAACTTTCTCTAATTAACTTTAAAGCCCAGTCACTTCCTGCCAGTGGCTTGTGGAAAAAAAAAAGAAGGTGGGAAGTGAGAGCTCTGCAGAGAGATCTATAGACATCACTTTGAAAATTTACCCAGAGTGAAGCACCGGCTCAGTTCCTCTCCCTGTTATCACTTCTGTGGATCTCCAGCACGTTTTGTGCACTCACTCCACTGCTGGGACTTCTCTTGAAGTTACTGGGGCTCAGCATGGGGCACTCGTGCAGGATTTTACAGACCCCGGCAGTGCGGGCAGGAAGAGCTGAACTCAGCTCCAAGAGTGCTCCTGTTATGTGCTTACCATGTCCCTCTGAGTCCAACACATACATCTGGTAAGAAATACGGATTCTGCTTAGGAGTAACTGCACAATTCCCTCCTTCTCAAATACAGAATCAGCGAGGAGTGGGAATAACTGCTGATTTTCTCCCTGATCCTGGTAAGAACCTCTGGAAGCTCCCACTGACATGTCCCAGCTGGATGTGCTAAGAGCTCCTGCGAGGGGGTCAGCACTAATCTCTGCCACTTGGCCGTGTCCAGAGGGAAATGGTTCATGCAGAACTGGGTGAGTGCTAGGAGGTCTGAAGAAACGTATGTTTTATGCTGGGCTTTATTTTGGGGAATGCAAACACAGCTGGAAAAACTTACAAAATTTCTGCTGGCCACAGCAAAAGATAAAATACAGAAGTACCCCCGTGGATATCTATCCAAAATTAGCTCTTTCTTAGGACCTGCAGTGCCAGATCACACCAGTGGTCCAGCAGCATGCACTGGTGTGAAAACACGTTAACGCTGGTGAGGGAAATCCTGCAACTAGGGTAGGGAAACACTCTGGTCAGTCCCAGCCTGACCATAAAAACCCTGAAGAAACTAAGTTTTTTTCCCTTATTTCAGTGAAGGATGTGAATGACTGAGATAATTCATGTTGGAGTTGGTAAGAGCAACATTATTAAACTCACGAAACAAAAAACCCAAAAAAACCCAAACAACAATTTTCAGTGCCTGTTTTTCAGGTTGTTGCCTGTACTGCTAAATTTATATTTTCCAAAATTAGGAAAAATAATATTAGGAAATAACTGTATATGGCACTGGAGTTCCACTTTCCCCCAGCACCTTGCAAGAGCTCCCTGTTCCACATCTGGACGTGCAGATGCTATCTTGGTACCTATAAATTACAAGTAGTTGGCAACTGCAATGCTGCGAGTGCAACTCCGAGATTATGAGAAGGGCCTTGCAAAAATATTTATAACGGAGGCAGCTGCAAGCAGTTATCAGCAGCTATATCTGAAAAGCTGCAGCGTTCAGAGGGGAGCAGATGGGACGGGACGGAGACGCTCATGCCAGGGAACACGGGGCTGGTGCCACTAGATGGCACCCGGCGCCAGCACCGCGGTTTTGGGTGAACAGCAGGAGGAGAGGAGGTCACACGAAGGAAAGCTGAACGGAACATAACCCCCTACACACCTCCGCCCAGGAAAAAGGGAACTGCGGATCTCAGCCCGCTCCCCCTGGAGCTCCCCCATAAACCACGGGCCATTGACAGCAGAAGGCAAATGAGTCAAACCAGAGGGGGTTTCGACCCCGAATTTACCAAGTGGCTGTGAGAAAGCTGAAATAACACGAAGGGAGATATTAAATCTGTGTGATCTCTTTCTTCTACCTTCGGCTTATTTTAGTTTTTAAATCAGACCCTTTGAGTCTATGTCATTGGCATCTATTAGTTGTCCTATGGAGACCCAGTGTGGGGAGTTTACTTTGACAACAGCTCTCGTGGAAAAATGTTGCAGTCCTGTACAAAATACCATTTGGGAACATATGTACTGAGGACATTCCCAAATTGGTTCGTCAAACTTATTGAGAGCTTGAAATGAAATCTGGAAAACATTGGTATGAGCTCCTTCTGACTTCAGGCACAGCCTGAACCTGGAGAGCCCACAAAACGTGGCAAAAATAATTAGAAAATTCCTTTTAAAAAACAATTTATGCTGGCAGATTAATGCCATGTTATTTAAAAAGTGATGCCAGAGATTAGGTTAATTGGCTTCCTTATTAGTTAGCCTTAGCAGGGGAGGAGCAAGGGCACAAGCTGGTGCAAATCCTAAATTGCCTGGCCTTCCTGATGAGGCAGATCATAGCTGAGGGTGGGGAACAGGACAGAGGGAGGGAGCACAGGGAAAGTGACACTGTCACAGCCTGTTTCCAGGAATGATTGTCTGCTGAGCAGGAGGGACACTGTGCAGGGGAGTGAGTTTGTTCCCCAGCAGTCACTGCCTCGGCTGCTGAGCTGGAGGGATGCCGAGGGCCACGGGCACACACCAACAGGGTGTAAAGCTGTGCCTGCTTGCAGAAGAGGAAAAACTGAAAACAGTTTGTAAAAATGGCAAAGCGGTTGTTGCCCAGTGCAGAATTTTGTCACTCCTGTTATTGACAGGTGGAGGACAAGGATGGCTGCTGGTGGATTGCAAATTCAACCAAAGAACCTGCAAGGCCAAACTGAACTGGACCTTGTGCTGTGTCAGTGTGCTGTGTCCTGCCCTCAACAACCTTCATCCACACATATCCATCAGAGCAATATTCCTGTGTTAAATATGAAATAGGTGATGAAGAGATTTTTACCCCTTCAGAGCCTCCATCCAACAGAGGCTCTACTTTCAGCTGATGTATTTCACCCCCTGTTACATCATGTTCACTGTTCACCTCCTAGACCTGTCCTCTCTGTTCATGCACCATCCTAAAATACACACAGAGCTCCCTAGGAAGGATAAATGCCCATGTTCCATGGAAATGGCAGTGTGCTGCCCTTCCCACCGCTCACAGGCACCATGATCACCTGAAAGATCAATGAAACTGTCACTGCACAACACAGTTTACAATGCCTGTGTGCGTATCTAAAGCCTAAACTTTGCAAACCACACGTGTACCAACACGAGAGTCAGTGATGCTTCCAGCCCTTCTCCAGCTCGTGGCCTCCTGATCCACCACCACACCCTGCTGTGGGGACACCAATGCCTGACACACCTGTGTGCCTTCTGGTGTGCCCTCACTTTCCAGATCTCCCCCTTATGCTGGAAACCTCTCCTCTGACACACCCAGCCCTTCAGTTTCCTGCACCACTGCCCAACCAAACACAGAGAGCGAGGGGAACCACAGCTTGGTACACAATAGAGTTTGAAGCTGGGGGGACAAAGGAGCTGGTTGTCAGGGACAAAGAAAGATCATGCAGTAGTAGAAAACTTCTTGGACCACTGTATTGTTATTTTTTAGCATTTCTAATACATGTTCCACATGATACTTCTATTTTCTCCACCTTTGTTTTGTCTGGAATTGAACTGCGCTGTCAGTCAAGCCTTTTTTCTCTTAGCCAGGTTTTCTGCAGACACAAAGCTTATGTGCTCATGCTGTGTCTTCGTCCTGTTGCTGAACACTTTCAGCCCACAAGCTACTACTCAGATACATTGCCAGAAAGATGGAGTTTTCAAAAACTAAGCATATTGAGTAAATTCCCAGAAAAACCCCAGCCCAACCAACGAACAACCAACCAACCAACCCAAAACAAAACATAACCAAACAAAGCAAACCAAAATAAACAAAAACCAACCAATTAACAAACAAACAAAAAACCACACAAAAAAACCTACCCAAAAAAAAGGAAAGTAAAAAGCAAACAGCAGATTGTGGCAGGGAAGGGAAGAGACTGAAGAAGTCTGGAGTGTGTCACATGGACACTACAGCTTTAACAGGGTTGATGGTGAGAAATCTCCTAATTTCCAAGTTCCAACCATACATGGAAACAATTTAACATCAAGCTCATGATTTTTTGTGGTGAGTGGATCACAAGATGCAAGCTGGAGGCAAGCAGACTGCACAGGCTCCGGGGCTCAAATATTTTAAGTCATGTATATCTCTAGTACACACTTTTTTGTACAAAGTATTGTTTGTCTGTCACTAAGAAGAAGATTAAGAAGTTATTTTAGCTTTGTTGTTGTTGTTGTTTGAGAGTTTTGTTGTGTTGCAGTTGTTTTGTGGGTTGGTTTGTTTGTTTTCTGCTGTTAATTTTTTTGTCTCTGTGTGTGTGCGTGTGCGTGTGTGTGTGTGTGTGTGTGTGTGTATGTGTATGTGTCTATGTGTGTGTGTGTGTCTGGATTAGTATGCTGAGACAAACCCTTGAGGAACACCTGAATGTAGCTAGGATTTTTATGCAGAAAAAGTTCTGAGAGATGTGTTAATATCTGTACATCTCCATTATTAAACCCACTGGTTACAGTACCAAAAAAAACTGGATTGCAAAGAGGGCAGTGGACTAAAAAATGTAGGTGTTGCAATGTCTGATTTCTCGGCCTTTTGCCCTTAAGACATCACACCCGTGTTGAAAAATGATTTCTCCTGAGGACTGCCCGGTGGGAAGGCTGCTGATGCCGGTGCACAGAACAGTGGGAGCTGCAGAAAGCAGTGGGAAACACTGAGCACACAGGCATGGCCAGGACCCTGCCTTCTGCCAGGGCAAGCCTCTGGAGGCAGAGATCAACAGGTCTTCAGGACACGCTCCAGTGTTTCCCCGAGCCCCGACCCTTTTAATACAGTGGTATTGGCGAGAGAAAGCAGATAGACACTGAAAGGGGAGGTTCACACTGGATATAAGGAGAAACTTTCTGCCCGTCAGGACAGTCAGGCTGTGTGACAGGTTGCCCAGTGAGGCTGTGCAGTCGCCATCCCTGCAGGTTTTCAAAATCCAGCTAGATAAAACTCTGAGCGTGCAATGCTGTACAGAAATGGCAGAGCACAACTATATCGTCCCTTTTTTACCATTTCTGCACAGTTATCACCATTAAGATACTTAAAACACACAACCTGGCAGTAGCGTCCTGGCTTTTAGCTTCATATTTAATGACAATTAATTGAGGAGTTTCGCTGTGTAAGTTATGCATTTCCATTGGTGCTATGGAAATGCCACCCTGAAATGCTCTGTTCCAGCATATGCATCCAGGTGACTCTGGTATGGTGGCATCCCATTCCTGACCAGCTGGGCCACTGCTTGAACTGCATATAGAAAAAGAAGGTGTCTTTTAAGGGAAAAGAAGGTAGACACTAAGTGCCGCACTCTAAAGAAACAAGGCAGGTGAGATGAGTGGTTGGGTGATGGAGGTGGAACCACAGGCACCCCGAAGTCAAAGCATAAAAAGGGGGATTTAAAAAAAACTGCAACTAATCAAAGCTAAAGAATCAAAGAATCATAGAACAATAGAATGGTTTGGGTTGGAAGGGACCTTAAAGACCATCCAGTTCTAATCCCCCTGCCCTGGGCAGGGACACCTTCCACCAGACCAGGTTGCTCAAAGCCCCACCCAACCTTACTTTGAACACTCCCAGGAATGGGGCAGCCATGGCTCCTCTGGGCATCCTGTGCCAGGCTGCACCACACTCAGAGGAAAGAATTTGTTCACAATATACAATCTAAACCTGCCCTTTTTCAGTTTGAAGCCTTGTCCTATCACTCCATGCCCTTGCAGAAAGTCCCTCTCCAGCTCACTTCAGACCCCCTTCAGGCACTGAGAGGCTGCAATCAGGTCTCCCCAGAGCCTTCTCCTCTCCAGTGCTCTGGTGAGAGGCCAGCCATGGCTCTCCGCCAGACACCACCACATCTACATTCTAGACAAAAACTCTGAAATCTGGAATATGAAATTCATGTAGTCTGACTCTCTGGGGAAGCTGAGTACTTCTGTTTCCAGACTTTGTCATCTTTTGCCCAGCACACAGCTCAGTGGATGCTGCAGCAGAGAGCCAGACCATTGCAAAGGGTTGTCACAGGAAACCATTTGTCACAATACACATTGTTTTGCAGGATTCTTAATGGCTGAGTTTTTAAATGAAGACATTGAAAAATTGCTTACCCGTGAGGTATTTTGCTGAGGACATAATATGCTGTATATGAATGCTGATACACCTGCAAAACAAAATTAAGAAAAAGACAACAAAAAAAAAAGAGATTAGTAACTGTCACCTGTGTTAATAGGGCTCATTTTTTGCAAAAATAGTCTAGCAATTGTGGCTGAGAAGCTCTTCTAAACACTTCAAAATCTGTAGTAGAATAGAACAATGCATTAATCCACTTAAAGCTGTTGCGCGTTCTGTTCCTCTCGCACTTTATCACGGTGTTTGGCAGATCGTGCACACCCAGATGCTCGGTGTCGTTACCATGGCTACCAGGTCTTTGATTAAACTGGGGGCACACGGGCTCTGCAAAGGCTAAATATAGAACAGCCATTAATGAGGACACCTTGGTCAGCTGGAGACATTCTCCATCATTATAACTAGACACAACAGGGATACAACGCATGGTCTTTTTATTTCCACATAAATTAAACAGGGAGCGTTGCTGGGTGATATCAGAGCAGGTTGTCAAGGCCCTGTCAGTCAGGAAATAAAACTGTATTGACTCAAGGCATGAAGCTGACCTCATGTTTCTATGACCTGCTAAGTTGCATCCTCATATTAGTCTGTGCTCTTTGGGCCTCGGGGAGGAGCTGGCCAGCTCGCACAGCAGCTCATCTCACGGGGGACAGTTTATTACTTATTTTCTAAGTAGTAAATAATAACACCAGAGTCAATGTCAGTGATTTAAGAGGTGGTGATTTTCCGCTGGTGACAGCACAGTCCCTTGCAGTGATCACGAGTCAGGGTACCAGTGTGAAAGGTCTGAATATGAATCATTTTATACAAATTTATACAGGAATCACTGTTTGCTATTCTGTCCTGTTACTGTATGTTACTAAATAAATAAATAAATCTCCTAGCAATCATTTCATTTGCCTTCTACCTAAATTTTAAATCGTTTTTGCTGTCCAGCAGCTCTCAGAAAGCATCTTGTCCCAGAGGACAAAGCAGAAATTTCTTGAATACTTGCTTCACCGAGCAAGTTTGATCAAAATTATTTTTCCTAGGCTTCTCTGTTTTTGCACAAGTTTTTTTTTTTTTTTATGCTTAGGCCAAGAAACCACGAGATGTCCTGGATGGTGCTGCCAGCCTCAGCAGGGACCATGCCAAGCACATCATCAGCATTACAAGTAAGCATGACTCACTCCCTGCCACTCTGGAGGGCACCACTGCACAGTGGTGTCTTGAACAGCCCTGCAACTTCTGGGTGAAGAGGCAGATAAACACGAGGCACATCAATAAACACAAGGCACATCATCCTGTAAATATCAAATCAAACTTCTCTGTTACAATTTGAAACCAAACACTGAATCCTTACTCTACTGCATGAGCTCCCTGAAAAACAGGCACGGAGTTTAAGGCTTTGGATTTCTACTTATGAAATGTGGAGACTGGTGCTGGATTGAGGTGATTTCCTTCTTCCTTGTGCAATTCACTCCCTTCATTACAAGGACACCATGAGGTCACATCCCCAAATCCTATCTCCTTTCAGGCATTCAGATCCATAAGGACTCTTCACGCAAGGTTATTCTCTGGTGTGTTGATATCAGGGAAGGTCTTGGAATACAAGTGAATTCACTCCAAGCCAGCATTTCTTTTAGTACAAGTGTCCTTTTCAGATCCACCTGTGTCAGATGATGTCAAATAAATTATCATTTTCTCATCCTCATCCAATCATACCAAAGAGCTCTTGAATCTTCTGATGTTGATATCTGAGACCTGGCTGAAGCATGCAGCCTTAGAGTTTATTCCAGCTTTGATGAAGTCCTAAAACTGCTACAATTCCTTAAAGAAAAAGCACTGGAAGACTGAGTCTGCCTACAGATCTGAAAAACCTGATAATACATTGTCATTAAATACTGAGCCACTTTTGTCCTTCAGTATCCTGGCAGTAGGATGGGAAAAATGATGCAGATATATAACTATATGTAAATTCTGATCTGAGGCTGCGATGGTTGTTCAAGGTTATGTCATACTGTGTTGTCAGATACCAGAGGCATAACCCCCCCAAAATGAGTATGAACAGATGCCTTCAGGGCAAAATAGAAAAATGTGGCAGGCTGGAGGGGAAAGAAACAGCCAGGGAAGTTTCAAACAGGACACCTGCTGATGTCCTTGCTCGTGGTACAGAGTCCTACAGCCATGCTGGAGAGTTCAGAGCTGTCTTAGAGCCATTAATGGAGACTGAGGTAAAGCATTTTCTTTGCTGAGAGAGCTTAGGAGTGAAGAAAACAGAAGTTGCAGGACACTCAAAGAATTCTTTTATTTTCTGAATGTAAGTTGTCATCATCTTGGGTCTTTGGCCAGACAAAAATATCTCACATCAGCTATGCTATAGTATACAGTCTTCAAAGGCTTGCAGCTGGCAGAGTTCACTCACAGGAGCAAAATTTTCTCAGATAAATCCTTACAATGTGTAGGTTTGCTTATGTAAAAAAGAACTGCTTGCATGAGCAAAGATTTCAGGATCAGACATTTATTATTATTAGGACACAAGCACATGCAGCTCAAAAGTCCCTCTCAGCCCAACAATTTCAAACCTATTTGGAAAATACTCTCCAGCAAAGGTCCTAAGCAGACAAGAATCCAAGAGAAAAATCACTTTATGTCTTTCTGAGAAATTAAATGGCGGCTTTCCTCTTAGATATGCAAACCAAATGAAGTTAACTGAACTTTTTGAAAGGATGACTATGTTTGCTTAATATCTCTACTAAAAGTTCTGCTGGGGTCAAGATGAATTTGGCTATTCACTTAGCAGTAGGAAAACCCCACAGCAGGAAAAAGTGCAGGGAAGAGATGAGCATTCTTCTGAAATTCAAAACTAAGCCTCAGAGAATGGAGAGTACTTAAAAGCTAGTATTCACTTCATTAAACCTCTCTGTGTCTGAGGTTTGGCCAACAAAAATAGCTGTATAAACTCTGTGTTCCCCTTTTCTATTAAAGAGTGTGGTAAAAGCCATTGACTGATTTGATGCTCTCAGCCCTGATTTTTAGCTGGGTCCCAGAAGCATTACAGTTCCTCTCAGCAGAGAGGCATATGTGGGGGTAGCAGAGGTTTTGGCAGTTGTTTGCTTTGTAGATTCTGTGTTCCAAGCCATCCCACTAACATGAGTCAGAACAGGTTTGAGAGTGCTCTGAAGGGTTCTGGGTATCACCACAATCAGGTCACAGAAGCTCCCACACCAGCTGTCACCAACAAGTGCTGTAAAAGTCATTACGCTAAAACCATTGGGCCCGAAACACTCTCCCACTGGGCTCCTCATCCCAGGTCACGGCACAGATCTTGTTTACTTTCAATCTAAATTATGCTCTGCAACAGGTACATCTTTACACTGAAATCATAAAGGGACTGAGAGACAGATCTATCTGTTCCACTGAAGTCTTGGAAAGGCAATTATCTCTCTAAAATTCAGAAGAATGCAGGGCTAATTATATATGACAACACCTTGTTGTGAAGCCACTGACCTCGTTTTATGTAACCAACAAAAGAAACTTGGACCTGGCCAGATGACAGCAGAAATGGAAACACTGCAGTAAACAGAGCAGCAGAGAAAGGCATGTGCCTCTCCCATGTCACCAAATTCCAAAGGAACAGGGAAATTGTGATTCCAACAAGGTACAGAAACAAAATGGAAGAAGCAATTTCTGGGCTCTGTCACTCCAGAGCAAAGTATGGTGTGAGTGGTAATGTCTCCTTGGAAGCACTTGTTTAAGTGCTGGAAGGATAAAAGCCCTAGTTCAGCAGGGCTTACTGAAATAGAAACTGTATGTTATTTTAGCATAGAATGGATTTGGACTCATTTATTCATTGTGACTATTCATATACTTTAAATTAGAATCAATAGCTCTTGTTCTTGCCCCAAAGTAACTGCAGAAATATGTGACATAAATCCAAGAAGTTTGTGACATGGGTTTTCAGCATCCTGTGGCTGGTATGAAAGATTGCACTACCTGCTGAGGATTTATCACAAGCGTCAGAAAAAAAGAAAGAGTTTAGTTTACACTTCCATCTCCTCTGTCTGTTGGGTTCTGTCTCACTTTGTGGGCTGATGCTGGGCCAGCACCAGCAATAATCAGCATTTATGGAAAGCTTTCTTTAATGTTTGCGTGACCAGGTGCTGAATCAATAAAAAGAGGCACCTCATTTCAAGGATGTTTGCAAACAAAGAAAGGGGGGAAGAGCCCTTGGAAGAAGGCTCCCCAGATCAGCCCAATCCACTCATCTTCCGGCAGGCTTTTCTCCCAAAACAGCTGATTTAGGGTCTTACCACCCAGCATATAAAACAGCTCATGGATCTGGGATTAAACCCAGGTGGACCGGCTGCCGTGATCTCATGGTTGTTACTTGAGAAATACAGGAATAAAGCATGCTTTGCATCCATTTTCTAAATGGCTCCATAGAGCCACCTGGCACATCATACAGTAGTGTTATTTACATTAAAGAATTACCCAGAAAACTCACCAAAAAATGCCATAAAATTTAGAGCTCACAAGGGACCATTACAGGGCAGAGCAGAAGTGCAAGCTGTTTGCAGCCTGCAAGGCTAAACACAAAATTTCCAGTGTTTAGTGTCTTTCTTTTTCAGGAACCACACATTTAATCCAAAAAGTCATCCCAGCGCTCCCAAATAAAAATGAACACACCAAATAGTCATCAGAAAGAAAAGTGTACAACTGTTTGCTAAAGCCTGAAAATAGCAAGAATATATTTTAATGTAATTAATCATAAAGCACTCAGGATTTATCTGGGTAAAATGACTCATTTTTTATTCTGTAACAATAAAGTATATCGACAAATAATAGATCCTCTCAGGATTCTTAACAGACCCCAGTTGTCTCGATAATGTATCTGCTTTTACACAGTGTAGTAAGACAGTAAAAATATATCACAAGTGGCTGGTGAAACAGGAACTGCCAGATCCATTAAAAGGGTTTCCCACAAAGAGTCTCTAAAAAGACATTTGCTGGAAATAGATTATACAGCCCATTTTCCTACTTATGCTATGAGCAGACAAATCCCCAAATGCACATATGAATGTCAAACCAATTGAATAATCCCAAACATTTGACATAATTACATATTCCACCTTTCAAAATGGTCCTGGTGCCCTTAAACAGTAACTTACACTGTGATGCAAAATATGCAGGTAAAAGATGATTTGCCATTTGGCCTTTAGTATCTGTGATATTTAACCAGGCTCTGAAGCTGACAGATTAACAGGGAAGAGAGAATAAAGTAGAATGCAGGAAGGCTGCTGCTATGCATTGGCAAATAGCTCATGTATTTTGTACCCTGTTTTCTCACAATGGCTTGAAAGGGAGGGGAAAGCAAGTTCAGGAGGAAAATCACAAGAAAACATTAGCCAGAGGTTGTGTTTCCTTCTCCTGCATGGATATACCATGCGTGTAAAGGATACAAGTCACTACCACACTGTCACATGGATTCTTCTATTGGTCAGTCACCAATAAGCAAATGTGATGTTCACTTTACAGGGTAACTGCGTTGTTCATACAGATCTTCCAGGAGAGAAAAGGATAATTATTTGACTAAAAATACCTCACTGCCATAATCTGTTATGGTAGTCTGTGGAGGATTAAAGCAGGTCGCTGTACCTGTTTGCAGAATAGTCTGTATTTTTTATAAAAGCCAACATTAAAAACTAAATTTTCACTTAATCTGTCAACATCATTTGCCTTGATCAAAATTCTTTATGATACCATTGGTTTCACTGAACTCTTCCGTTCTGTCTTCTTTTGCCATTACATGTTGAACTGGCCCTCCAAAGGGATGAAAAATCCATTCCTGTACTTGACCACCAACTTCTGTGTAATGTTTTGTTCAGTTTTTGTACTTTCATTCTCCCCTCTATTTGTGATTTAGAGCACAAGGGGTTACCTCTGGCTGAGGCATGGTTAGTTATTGGTCTTTTCATTTTTTCCCTCAGTGGAGACAGAATGGTCAGCTGTGTTCTCCTCAGCCCAACTATTTTTGCAAAGGATTACAACCATTTTATTGCTAATAGGCACTCCATAGTAACCAGCTCGGAATTAGATTCTCTCAGAAACATCACGCTATCTATTCCTTTTGTGTCACTGCAATAAAATAAGAAAAACTACCGAAATCCATACTGGTATTTCGTACCCTGCACTCAGTGAAGCTCGATTGCTTGCAAGAACAAAACAAATCAATAAAGCCATATAATTTGAGGTGTCTTCAACATTCTCACCTTTCAGATTCATTGTGATACTGACCTATTTCGCTTTCTTCCAAGACAGCAGATTCTCTTTTGTCCCTGCATTGAATTATCCCTTTATACTTTATCACTTCTCCAGTACAGTCTCATGCTGTGTGTCAACCTGCTTGTACAGCCCTCTAAGGAACTTTGCCCCTTTCTCTTCGTGCCTCTAATAAATTAGAAAACCCATAATGAAAAGCTATCAATGAGCATTTCCTGAGCATTGGTTCAGCTGGCAGCCAAGAACCCACAGCTGCCATCAAACACCTGATTTGGGATGCTCTTACCCACTGTGCCGTATCCAGCTGATCAGCCACACGTGTGATGTGCTCGCAGCCACAGAAAGGGCACTCTGGCACTGCTGGGACACTCCAGGACAGCCTGGGGAGCTCAGGGGAGGGCAGAGATGGGGGAAATGGGTTTAAGCAAGGAAGGTGATGAGAAGAAGGGGTCTCTGAATCAATCAACACACAGAGAGAATTTGGCAACTGGTTGCCTGTGCTGTAATTGTCTCTGTATTCCAGAGGAACTAATATTTGTGCAGAAGGAGGAAGATGTATACCTGGGGAATGCATGTATTAGAGTTGTTAAGGGAAGTAAACCTTTTTCTTGCAAAGAGGAGGGAAGGATCCCGACCCAGCAGTGTAACTGTGCCTGGGTGAGGTGACACAGCTGCCACTAACCTGTCAGTGCCTCAGACAGAGCCAGCGGGTCCGTGCCTCACCTCAGTCACACCAGTGTGGAGCAGGAGCTGCTCCACTCATACCCAATGTCATAGGAAATCAGCAACTGGTTGTCTCCAGAACCAGGAAGAAATTTTAGCATTTGATTCGGAAGAAGGAAGTAGCTCAAGTGGCAGTGGATCACCAGGACGTCTCTGTTTTGCAAGTCTTTTAACAATTTAATCTCTTAAGACTGAAAATTAAATCATAGTTCTTGCTGTTTAAAGGACAACCAAGACAGCTCTCCAGCCATGCAGAGCTGTGAATGCCCTGCCACCCACACCACAGAGGCTTCCTTGGAGAACAATCTCGCATCAAGGTGACACGAGGAAGGGACAGCACATTCCTGCCATGGGGACTTGCGTTTGGGAAGCGTTTGTAACGCAAGCCGAAGCCGATTGTGGTGGGGTCACGTGCCACAGGCAGCACGCATGGTTAATATGTAAATCTCTCCCACAAACATCCAGAGGCTGTGCTGGGATTAGAAGCTGATTTTCCAAGCACCAAACCAAAGGTCTCTGAAACAGCAAAGCCGAGGAGTTATTCCCTCGCAAATAGCGTCGTCTCAAGTTTGCAAAACAGCCGTAAATAAGGTGTGATGGCAACATCCAGCACAGTAATGGATGGACTGCCGTGTTGTAAGGTAATGCTGCTAATTCACCTTCCACAAACTGATTATCTATCTCAGTTGTTTCATGATAATAATTCTTTATTAAAAGATTAGTTTTCAAATTACACTTTTGAGAGCCTTATACTGCCGCCAATGCCAAAAGGGAATTTCAAGGCCGGCTCGAGGATTTACGACTTTGTGGTGGCAGCGGAGTGGAGTGGATGCTCTTTTTGTTACAAATGCATCTCCAGAAGCAACTTAGGCCACAGGTATTAACATACAGCTCGTGTGCCAGCTCTCACCCCTCGGAGAGCGTTAATCCAATCTGCCAACTGCTGCTGCACTCTAATACAGCTCTGCCCTGCCAAGCAATTACAAAAGCCTCCTCTTGCTCCCGAGCCACCTGTCCCTCACAGCGCTTCGCTGGCACCACAAAGCCCTTGCAGTCACTGGCTTAAAGGACGACTGCTCCATTTTTAACTGGTAAATAAAATGGGAGCTGCAAAACACTCTGTAGGATTTATGCACCAGCCTTTGTGCACTTGTTGATGCTCAGGTTACTGGGAAGTAGCTGCAATGAAGTTATAAAGAATTATGAATGAGAGTTATCAATAACGAGCTCATTCTTTTGTTGATCTTTTTAAACTTTTATCAATATTCACATCACAGATATAAACTCCCAGGTTTCTCCTCCCATCCCCTACTCAGAAACTTGGAAATGAGAATAAAATTATCTAGTACATAGTTGTGATTCTAACACACCAAACAATATATCCAAGGAAAAGAAGTAGAAGATGAACAAACATTATTATGTATTAAGAGTACAAAAGTAGCCTGAGGCCAAATACAAGTTTTAGAAGGAGATAGCAATTATCTCCAATCCAGGAAACATAGAACACCTTTAGATCCATACAAACACACCCACAAAAACACACAATCTTGATTCTCTAGGAATATTTGGGATCATAATAATAACTGTACTGAGCCAGACCCAAGGTTCATCCAATTCACTACCGTGGCTCAGTAGCCCAAAGCCAATTCAGACAGAAGACTGGAGTTAACTGATTTACAGACATCCTTTCCCAAAATACTTTCCCAGGCTCTTGCACTTTGCAGCTTGGAGTGGCTCTCTTTGCAGCTGTCTACCTTGAGGGATGTCCCTGCCGCTGACCTCTCCAGTCATTCTTTACAAGCATTTACCCTTTTTGCACCTACAAACTCACGCAGCAACTCCCTTTTCCCAGACAATGGTGCCAAAAGCTTGTGTGGGGTATGATTCCTCTCAGTAGCCTTTGATGTCTATTTTAGCCTTAGCTTTACACCCTGAATTATGCTGTTTATAGAGGCAGCCCGGGATAGCTGGTGGAGATGGGAGTTTACAGGGTTCACATCCACATTCACTCGACTGACTCTCACCTTCATTGCCTTTGGAGTTGCAAGTCTGAGGGCTGAAGGACAGCACGAGCAATCAATGCTTAATACTGCTTTTAATGAAACATTAGATAATGCCTTCTTTCAAAGACATATTTCTTGAGCTGTGAGGACACTGACTGTGGAAAGATTCTAAAAGCCTCTTTTTTTGTGAAGTTTACAATGCAAATGGTAAAGCTTTGTAGCAATTATGTGAGAACCAAGCCATGAAAATGTGCTGCATGCTTAGTTTATCGAATTAATTTATTCATTTTTAAATAATTCACTTTAGAGGCAGAAATTAGCAACTATAGAACTACAGCATATGTTCTTTCTTTTAAAATTCACTCTTAGCATGTAAAAATTGCTTTTTCTACTGTAGCAGCTGATAATATGAATACTACAAAGAAGTTAGCATTGGCATGAAATTTTTTAAGATGGTCCTAGGCTCAGGGCACTTTCAGAAGACTCAAAAAAAGGAATCTAAAAGAAGAAAGATGAGACCACCAGAAAGCATTGGAGAGCAACAGTTTAAAAGCAGTGAAGTGGATGTGAAAGAAATGAAAATATTCAGATGTATGCCAGGGACCTTGGTCAAAAATCCTCTCTCCGTTCAGTGAAAGATTCATTTTCCAGTTCCACATGAGATCAGAAGACTCAGAGCTGTATCTCAATGTACACACAGATCTAACTCACTGGAGGAGACAATTCTATTTTCTGACATAAAGAAAACAAACTGAAATCACACAGAAGGCGGGAAGACATTTTGTGTGTTATCTTTGTGATGCTGTGGGCAACTTCCATGGGGTAGATGGTCTGTGGTGATGATGAGCATCTCTTTGGAAGGCAGGGGAAGAGCAAAGAGGACAGGAAGGAGCACAGAACCCACCCTGCTCCTTGCCTGCTGCAGAACCCTTCACAGCACTGCCATCAACAGCATCACTCTTCCACTCCTGCACAAAAAAAATACAAGGACTCACGCATTTAAAGACATGACTAAAGCCCTATGATTCGTCTCCCTTTTCAAGAAAGAGCTTCTTCTGAGCAGAGAATAGAAGAAAAAAGAATAGAAGATTCCATTTTCAAATCTGGGTCATTAGCTGCCCAAGGAGGAACGTTAATTATTGGTTTTAACGTCGAGCCGGTAAAAGCTGAGTTCTGCTGGCAGTTAAAGAGATAAAAGGCACTTGTTCAGGGTAAACACAGAGAGCCACACACTCCTTGGATTTAGGCATGTAACTCGGCTAAAGAGGAGAACATTTGCGTCAGAAGATTTGCATTTCTGAGTACAGGAACTTCATTGGGGTGCCCTGCTTAGCAAGAGCTTTTTTTCCAGAAGAGGGCACTAAATATATTTTTTTTACTATTTCAGTGATTAAAATTAAAAAAATAAAAAGGACTGGAAATCAGAAGAATTAGATTATAGACTGCTTCATATGATTCTGCAGAGACACCAGAATTAAATTCTTTCTAATTTTTCCTTTCTGAAGCTTTTTAAATCTCTGTTGTTTTCCCATTTTGCATGCTATTCCTAATATATTTCTTTCCTTAACATTTTAAAATAACCACCTATACTTATTACCATCCAGCACAAACCAGGATGTTTATTGTCCCTAAAAACTTAGGAAGCAAATTTATGCTAAAAAGCAGGAACTCTCCTCTAATGTAATTCTGAAGCCTCTCTATGTTGCAAGGAATCTAATTATTTGTTAAATTTTGATTTTTTTCAATAATTTTTATACTTATGTTTATTTCATTCCTCATAAAGCAAAGTTCCCCCATGTTTCACTAAGATAAATCCCTATACAAGAAAACTGTGATTATTTTACTGCTGTCCATCTGGTTTTGACTACCTAGGAAATCTTGTACAATTATCTTATGAAGGCTCTATTCAAAAACAAATTGTAGTCTATTTTTAAGACATTTTGTGCACCTTATTAGGACATTAATCTCTACCAGTTTGTTCAAGCTAGCTCATCTACATGCTCAGGAAGGGAAGCAGAATGAGAAATATAACCTTATTCGAGCTAAGGAAAATTGGTTATTTTTGTATCATAGTGTTTTGCCTTGAGGATTTTTTATTTTTCCTTCCCTGCTTGATGAAAATCTCATTTGCTAAAGAAAATATTTACAGAGGAAGACTGCTGATAGCTGATACTGATACATAATACACCTATGCACTTTTGCATGACAAGCTAATTATTTCTGAGTTTTGATGCTCCTCTGGTCTTCCCTGGAACTGTGGATTTGCTTTTCAGTTTACTGATGTGTATCTGTGCCTGTGAATAAATGTTGGATACAGTTTATTGGCCTTTGCTACATAAGCAAGGCGGTCCAACTTAGTCTGAAAAAACAATTTTGCACTCAGTCATGTTTGTCCAATTTCTGTTGAACTCTTCCCAGCTCAAACTGAGGTTTAGTTCTAACTCAATTTATCTGCATTATTAGGAGAACAGCAGGTGTTTAATCCATTGTTTTTAATAGGAAAGCAGTTAAAGCTCAGCAGCTGAAGTCAGCAGACTCAGTTTCTAATGCTCTGCATTTCATGAAGTTAGTATTTTGTTGCAATAATCAGACTGAACAGTCACTGGAATGGAGAGAATGGAGACTCGGTAAGAAATTGGGGTTTGGTGCAGTTTTACCAAAAGCATTGCTGTACTGGGAGCAGGCACCAGCAAAACTGGAATGTGAGGATGGAGGACTGCAGGCTGTGCTGAGCTTTGCTTCCCAGCTCGGGCAAACACATCATGTTGTGTTTTATGAATGCAGCCAGACCATCATTTCAGAAGCACAGACCTCCCCCTGGAAACATCCCCCAAACACAGGGAGCAACAGAGCTGAAGAACTGGTGTCCAGTGTGGTTTTATTGTTGGTCCACGCAAGAGCCGCAGGCCCTAGGTCACCGTAGCGGCTGCCAGTGATAAATCATGGAATGGTTTGGGCTGGAAGATCATCCAGTTCCAACCTCCCTGCTACGGGCAGGGACACCCTCTGCTAGACCAGGTTCCTTCAATGTCGAGATGATCCCAGTCCAAGAACACCTGCTGAGGGTGAGGAGAGCGCCCATTCTTTGCATTTAAGGGGTGTAAACTTATTTTCCATGGGTAATAGACACAAGCAGCCCCCACCCAGCCATTCCTCCTTGCTGATACTCAGTGCCTATCATTTCCCTTTTATTAAGAATGGAAGATGAAGTATGCAGACTTGGGACATGTTTTTATTTCACTTTTTTTTTTTCAGTTTCTACTAAGTTATAATGACAGACCCTTAATTTTAAATAAGAACCCATTGCTCCATGGCCCAAGGATCCTAACTACCAAAATGTCCCTACAGTTCACTTGTTTGACTTCCTAACACCCCTCCAACTTGTTTAAACTAAATTTTTTTTCTCATTAAATCAAGCTGTTCCAAAGCAGAAGAACTGCTGTCAAAAGCAAAGAACCACATAAAGAAACACAGTTTCTGCTGGAACTTCGTCAGGATTTCAAATGAACCGTGAGGGTCCTCCAAACCAAATTAAGAATAGGTTTGTCCTGTTTTCTTCCCCTGTGTTAGTCCAAAATCAGCCCTGAAATTTAGCAATATGAAATTAGTTTCTGTAGTTTCTCCTTCAAAAGAAAACTCTAGGACTAAACTTGTCAGTAACTATTGCTCCAATGGCCTGTAACTGTGTCTGAAAATTTCTGTTCTAAACAAACAGTGTGACAGAAATTGGATGGAGCGTTGACTGCTGAGCAGTGAGAACAAATATCCTCACCGCTTGATAACATGTTTACTCAATCAAAGTGGGTTTTCACCCTCCCACAGCAAGAACTTTTAATTTTGTAAGCGTGTGCAGCAGAGATTCGGCATCAAAAGGGCCCTGCTGCTGAAGGCACGACTGAGGACACCCGAGAAGGCAGCGTTTGCACAACTCTGTAATAGAGTTTTGAAAACCCATGAATCCCCCTAGAGTTGCGTGGCAAGCCTCCCTCTCTCTCTGTGCCACTACAGATATCAAATATTAATTAGGCTGAAACAATTAGTGGTACCAACACATGACAGCACGTTGGTACATCTGACAGAGATATTGCTACTTGTGCCTGCTCTGAGAGTCACTGGTAGGAAAATCTCCCAGCTGCTGAGGTTTCATGTATTAGCAGCTTTGGTTTATTCAGTGAAAGGTGACCATGAAGAGCTGATGTCCTGCTTTAGATACCCTCCCCCAGGTCAGACAGAAATGCAAACTGAAGTGTAGAAATGTTTTTGAATCAACCTTCTCTGATGCCTTTGAAAATTCTGTTTTGTCTATCTTGTTGAAAACAGCAGATGAGGGAATTTATTCATGGTGGGTTTGAGATTGGAAAAGATAGGCTGTCCTTCACAAAGACCAGATTCATAATCAAAAATTCCCACAACAATCTCCTTTTAAAATAAAATGTTGCTTTTAAGTATTGTCAAACAACAGCTGCTGCTTCAGCTTCAAATCCAAAGTAAACCATCAGCCACAAAGTTAACCTCTTCTATGTTCTTAGCACATTCTTGTTGATACAACACTTCTGGACACACAGGCCTTAGCTTTAGTTATGTAAATGTAGGTGGAGCACTGCTGTTCTACCACAAACAGGTTAAACAGCACTTTATCAAACCAGGTTATTTACACTACTGATCTCGGCTGTTAAAATAATATCACTCAAAACAGGACCTGTAAGAAGGAGGAGAAAGAAAGGTGGTCCCCAGCTTCAGCCCAGAAGCCCCAGAACAACCTCACTGAAAGCCCACACAGGCACACACATAAAAATGATGCCATTTTCAGAAGCTGTGAGCATTTCATTGAAATATTAAAGATTAGCTGAACGGTACTAATAATATTTATTCTATAGGAAGTAACTGAAGATGCTGCTTTCATGGAAATTTAGCGAATTATCAGATTTGACGAGTGGTTGGCCTATGTGTTTCCACTAATTCATCAATAACTTTACTTCTGCTCATTAAAAAAGCGCTGAATGACTACAATCATACAGCTCATTCCTCATTCACAACTACGTTCACACAGTTGGTGGACTGAGAAAAGAGAAGATACTCTACCTGAAGATACACACATGCACAGATGTAATAACAGAAAAACATTTCAACTCATATAAACAGTATTTGGACTGAATCCTTTCCTTCTTTTTATTTAGTAAGTGCTTTACCCTAATCCATTATTTATCCCAATAACAGTAACTATTTCTCCCAAGTATATGAAGTTACAGTGCTTTAGTCTTGAAAATGTTGGAAAAAATAATTTTAGCCACCAGCCTCTGATATAAGTGAACAATGCCCTTATAATGTGCAGCTTTCCAGTAGAGGAGTCCTTCTGATTTATGAACAATGATTCAAAACGGTATTCATGTTAAAAAGCAGATATGAAAAACTATAAACATAATCTTTTTTCCTCAATGTGGTCCCCTCAAAAACTAATAATTTAGAACAAACACCAAAAATTAAATAACAATCAATAAAACAGGTAGCATTATTTTATGACACAAATATTCTCTCTGTGCTCACTTTATTGTGAAATCACTAAATATTTTCAGTGTTCCTGAAAACAAAATTGGGTGAGAATGAAAAAAGTAAATTTGAAATATATTTATTGCCAGAGAAAGAAAACAGATTTATGTAAGCCTATTTCTAGTCCTGGTAAATCCATTTCAATTAAGCAATAAATATCATGACTACAGTCTGAGCAGTATTACTGATGATAGTTATGACAGTGTTCAATTTTCAGAGGTATATTTATCATAATAATGTTTATCACCTAGCTCAAAAGGATGTTATGAGGATTCATAAATATTTATACCCATTAGTGTTTTGGAAATAACAATAATTATATTATTTTAAGTTTTACACAACTAATTAAATTAGTATGAGGTTGTAACTGGACCATGAACACAAAACCTATTCATTCCACATAACAACCAGACTTGGAGAAATAATAAAAAATAGCAACAACAATAGTAATATGTTGCTTTCTATAAATAATGTTTTTTTACTTCATTCACACTCTAAATACCAAGTCTAAGGTTTGGTCTGGGCCTTTCTGAGCTCTCTTTGGTCCCACCACTCCTGTTACAGGCAGGGAGAATAGAAATACTGAACTCGCCACATGAACTAATCTAAAAAATAATAATTGAGTGTGTTCTAATTACAGCAATGATTAATTCTTTCCAGCCTTCAGCATTAAAAAAGAGCATTTCTTTTACTGCAGAATAGGTAACAGCAGCTGTTGTATCAGCTGCAAAAGCCTCTGAGCCCTAACTTTGTTCAGAATCTTTTGCAGTTTGGTCCATGCTAATCAGCCAGGATTTCTAAGTGTAATTGCCCTTAACTGGCACAAACACAGCAATGGGCTGGTGAAATTGGAGACAAAGAACAGAAAGTTTTAAGAAGAATCTCGGCGGCTGTAATTCCTCTCTTGCGTGACAACAACACTGATTCCTAATAAAGGCCATTAAATATTTCCTGTTTAACATGTCACTACGTCACTCCAGAAGATAAGTTTTCTTCTCCCATATTTCCTCTGTGTCTTTCATTCCATTACACAAACTCCACCGGTAACTGACTGCCACAGAAAGCTGCACAAGCTTTAGTTACTCGTCTTTACTCTTACCTCAGCCACAGAAATGCCACCGGATTTACGGGTTGCTTTGTCACTTGGCTATTTAGGAAATCCCTTTTGGAGACTAGGGAGACCCACAGAGGTGGTTCCAGCCTGAAGACCTGTGTGTCTCCCCAGGGGGCACACGGGGAGCACAGAGCTTGCCCATCAGTGCTGGTGGAGCCACGAGCTGGGCAAGAGTGTCCTTGGCCCGGCACCACCAGCGACAGCCGTGAGCCTCTGCAGCCCTTCTGCTGAGGTGCTGTGGCCAAACCCCATCTGCCCACGTGTTTTGGGGTTATAGAACCCTGTATCAGAGCCCTGCACACTTGTTCTGGTGAAGAATGATTTGAAATCAAAGTTTCTCTATGGAGGTGTTTATTCTGCAATGCTTTCCCGAAATTTCACTCTGCTGTTTCCACCTCAGGTTGCACCTTGTTTTAGTGTAGAGAAACTGAAAACAAACAGCAGAAAAACGGTAGGAGTATTTTAAGACAAAGAAGCCTGGCGCCTTTCCTGTGACCTTTCCAGAAAAAGAACAAATCTTCTGCGTTCAAGGTTAGAAAAGCTTCCTATTAGCACAAGGCTTACCCAGAATATTGCTGCCTGAAAGATTAAACTTCTGTAAATACAAGCACCGCAAAAAAATCATTTACAATGAAACCTGACAGCCAGAGCAGCCACAGTGTACCCACACCAGCCTCACAGCTGTCTGCCAAGCTTCCTGGGAGAAATATATTTTAAGGAACGTGCTTTAATTCATTATCCTTTAAAATGATGAAGCGATACAACAGGAAAACACACATTGGCTGCCTCAGTATCTTTGCAAAATAGGTGTCTGCCAGTTCAGTGCTGTGTTATTCCAATGTGGGTGTCAGTGCCGTCACCCAGACCAACACTGAGCAGAGCTGCTTCTGTGCAAATAAACAGAAAAATATAGAAGCAGCTATTGCTGGAAGGAAATGACTTTGTAGCACTTTTCTTAAAAATATTCCGCTTCATTGGAGTGACACATTGTGCTCTTCTGTTTTGATGTTTATTCCTGGCTGGTATTAAACATAGAGGCTGAATCCATTCATTTCAGAATTCAGACAAATGATTAATTCATCCTATGCATATTAAAATATTACACACATATGTAAAAGTAGCACAACTGTACTGTGCAAAAAGATTGATGAAAGATTGATGAAAATATCTATACTCACAAACAATTAAAAGGCAGCACATCACACTTTCAAATGCCAAAAAAAGAGAAACAATTTCTGACGCCTACAAAATAAGTACACAATAATTCCAAGAAGCTTCTTTTTTGAAATTGTAGAATTAAACTTTAAAGACATGTCCTCTGCCAATACATCTCCTGAAATTTCCTTTTGACTTTGCAACAAGGACAACTGCCCAAGGCTTTGCTAATCAATTTCTTCTGTTGCAGAAAACAGCGTAATTTGAATTTTGTCCAAGAATACAGTTTGAAATGCAGAAAATGTGAAGAGCTAACTAACATGCAATTATTTGTAGCCACAGTCTGCATACCAAGGGAGAAGAAAGCTGAAGAAGTAATTTAACAGTTATTGCCATTTTAATACACAGAGCCACCCATCATGGCTTAAGGCTGCAATAACCAAGACTGAACCTAACTACCCCTCTATTAGCATGCTTCAAACCAGAACAGAACAGAACAAAACACAAAACAAAACAAAACAAAACAAAACAAAACAAAACAAAACAAACCCAACAAACTTTGTTTTCTCCATAAACATGGATCTTAAAGGAATAAAAGATGGGGTTTTGTTTCGGTTTATTTTGCTTCAGGAACTCTTGCTATGTATGAATAACTGAACAATTTGCAATGTTGTCTCACACTGAGGATATGCCACATCCTGAAATGTTCCCACAGGTCATGTTTTCAGCCTTCCACCCTGTGTTTACCTTTCTGGAAGAAGATGTGGTGTGATGCAGGGAGCACCTGGCTGTGTGCTGCTCTCTCTTCTCCAGACAGGCATCTTAAGAACCACAAACTCGGTGTTTTGCCTGTACCTCAAACTCACAGGTCTGCAAGCACTGACATGCAGAGAGGAGGGTGCAGAGGAAACACATCCAGCCCATCCCTTTCCACTCTCGTGCTCCTCCTACCACACCAAGCACTCCTCCACAGACTGAACACAAAGTCTGGGCTGTAAAAGCCCCCCTAACTCTGCTTATTGCAGATCTTCAGAGTGTGCAGTCCTTTCAGTGGATAAAGGTTGAGAGTAAAAAGTGAATTTCTCATTACTGTTTTTCAGAAATTAAACTGTTGTTGTTGTTGTTGTTGTTGTTTGTTTGTTTTTTTGAGTTTTTGTTTTGTTTTGTAATTAAAGGCATTTTTCTGTCATTCTCAGAGGAACTAAGGAATCTCTCCCTCCTCAGGGCTCTTCCAGCTTGCACAGTGCATCTGAGCAGTGTTGGCACAGAGCTTCCACAGCCAAAGGCTGATTTCCACTAAAAGAACGGAATTTTACAAAACATCTCTGGCTCACAAGGCAGGGAAATTTGAGAGAAAAGCTCTGCTTGCTCAGTGACCCTTAGGCTGTCTTCCCCATGTTTAGAATTAACTTAACACTTCCACATCCATCTCTGTCTAGAACTCAGCTAAGCTTCAGGTAAGTGAAGTCACACCACCAGTAATTGCCCAGGAAAAATAATTTTGAATTATTCCTAAAGTTTCTGATACAGCTTTATTTTCCCTTCTTCTAAAACCAGGCATGCTTCTTCTGACTTTTATAGCACCACGGCAGGAATAACTCCAAAGATGATAGAAGGGAAATCAGATGAGCAACAGAGCCACCACCTCCACTACCTAAAGGACCAACAAATTTATTTTGGTTAGCAGCTGGAATGTTATTTACATTATGGAAAAAGAATTACAGCTGTCAGTGAATTAATTATTTTCATTTTGAAGAATTGGTGATATTCTAGACTATGGAAACAAAATATATAGGGCTTATAGTTCACCCAAGTAGTACAGCATAGCTATCATTCAAACATTTCAGGCCTTATACCAGCAGAATTGAGAAAGACAAAAATATTATTCATGCAGAAGAATTGCTTCCCCTATGTTTGATTCTTTGGTCATCATTTAAAAATGACTCATTACACTTTTCCCTTTTGAAGTTTGGTAAAAAATTCGCTGTAATCCAGAACTTAGTAGCAACCTAATGGTGATTTTTTACGAATGATTTATACCTAACCCTCTGAAGAAAAGGATTTATAATGAAAGTGATAGCTCAACCCTAACTGCAGCACTGGGAATGGTGACACCATAATTAATGTATTATTTCAGTTGTGGGAGACACCGACAGTAGCTTTTTGTTCTGAGGAAGAAATTTATAGGGTGATGGAAAAAGACACCACGGAAAAAAAAATCACAGAAGAGGAATAGAAATCCTTGCAGCAAAGACATGTCCTTACAATCCCCCTCCCGAAGGCTATAAAATCCTGGCAATGACAGTGTTTCCTCTACGGTTTAATTTATACCTTTCTCCTCTACTAGATGGCAGTGTGACATGCTCTCAGAATTGCTAAGTGAGGGGGTTTCTTGCTTTGTTTCATAAGAAGCAATTAATTTAAGACATCATCTTGCTGGCATAAAAGTGAAAAAAAAAAGAAAAAAGAAGTTTGCCACTGGCTGTGTATTTTGAAACCGAATCTGTTTACTTACGGGTTCAACATCAAAGGCAAACAGTGCGTATTCCCGGTCAGGTGACACTTCATACCGGATAGCCTTCAAGGAGACCTGGAAAATAAAGACACTATTGAAGCAAATGTTCTACAGTTTTCAAGCTAATGACACCTAGAACTAATTGTTACGACCATCTCTCTAAGGATGAAGAATTCTGCCGGATTAAGTGTCTTGGAAAATATAATATCTCTTTTCAAACACCAGAAATGTTATGTGGGCAACCATAAGAGAAAGAATGAATGCACTGTAACTCAGAGCATCTAGCTATATCAAAAACCCCAGAATTTTCCTTACAATCTTACTGCACAGTGGCTGGTGAGGTGGCAGATGTAGGCAGTAGTTAGCAGAAAACTCTAAAAAATGGCAATTTAATAATTTCCTCTCATTCTCTGTATTCACTGGCCAGTGCAGGAGATGAAAAACAGTAAATAGCTTCTGGAGCAAATGACTAATAGAGACACCCCTACCTCCCCCAGTTAAGATAAGATGGAGGAAAACTATTCTATTTTCCCCAGTTAAAAGTCTTTGGGATGCTGCAGTGATCTAGTGCACCCTGACCTGGGTTCTGCAAAAATCAGCTCTGTAAATCTTGCTAACAAGAAGAAATGCCAGGATATCTCAGACTTGCCAAGAATTACGTTTTTCCTGCTCCACTTTTCACTCGTCTAGTGAAGCCATTTCTCCTTCCCAGTGTGTTTCGATATAATGCACTGCTGGCACGGATGGCACCAAGGTCAAAGAGAGGAGTCACTAACACATCACTCATCCACTGCCTTTTAAATCTCACCCTCTCACCTAACAAGTTAGATGTAAGTCCTTGAGAGAGTCCCACAGAGCAAAACTGAGAGGGGAATTTGGTAAAGACAGAGTGCCCCACCGGGGAGAGTCCTCCCCAAGGCCAGCGAGCATGGATGTGCTGTGGGGGGAGCCACGGAACAGCCAAAAGCAGAGGGGACAGGTCATACCATCACAGAGTGGTTTGGGTTGGAAGGGACCTTCAAAGGCCATCCAGTCCAACCTCCCTGCAATGAGCAGAGACATCTTCCACTAGACCAGGTTGCTCAGAGCCCCATCCAAGCTGATCCTGAGCATTCCCAGGGAAGAGGCACCCACCACCTCTCTGGGACATCTAACGGGGTGATGATCCAGCGTAGATCAGGGTGGGGAGGGATGGGGGAATCTGGGAACCAGCAGTGGCAGCATGAAGACAGATTTTATTTCCTGTTATGTTAATAACACAGGGAAAGGAAAACATGGCCAAGTAGCAAAAGTTTTCTGACCCAGGGCTGGGAAGGAAGAGGAAAAACACAATGCGTGGGTAAAGTGTAATGGCAGCTCTTGCACTGGGACTTTCTGGATTAGTGTGGAGGTGACCTGCAGATTTATTTACTGAGAGGGCAGAGGAACTAGGGTAGAACAGGCAGTAGGGTGGCAATGGCATGAAAATGTGGGATTATCTTGTAGCACTGTGCTTTTCCTACAAATGACAAAGATTAAAAACCAGTGGAATAAACAGAGGCCAAATGGAAACAATTTGACTTCAACAGACCTTGACATTAAAGGAAGCCAGCCCATTCCCTAAGAATTGTAAAGAAAGGGGTTACACTCTAGTAAAAGAGGATTGCTTATGTGATGCAGCAAAGGTTGAAGGTTAAATGCAGCATGTGAAGTTTAAGGTTGGGCCCTGCTATAATAATTCAGTTATAAATTCTTTGTCTCATTAAAAGTTAATTAATGCAATTGATTAGCAGCCACAATGCTGGCTTCATCTACTACAAAAAACAATGCTACAAAACACTTCTGTCACTATAAGCAATACTCTGTATCAGATGTGAATTTGTTTTCTTTATGTTCATTTTAATAGCCATCTGCTAACTTCTTTTCACAATTTCTCAGGGTTTCTCTCCTATGCATCTCCACTTCTATTCCTCAACACTACTCATAAACAATACTGAAATTACATTTCAACCATTAGGCAAGAAAAATCAGCAAATGCACAAATTAAAAAAAAAGTTTTTGCATGGAGGAATGTAGAGAATGACAACAGACAGTAAATGATATCAATTGTCCTTTTTATTAAGCATGCAGAGATGAGAATTATGCATCTTTGAATTATATATGATATGCAAGACTAGCTTCAAATCTCTATATGATACTTTGCAGAAGTATGAGAGAAACCGAGCTTGCAGAATAATAACAAAATCTGGAGTTCAATCTCACATTATCCATCACTGCACAGCCCATTGTATTACCAGTGAATTGCTTCTTCTTGACAATACATGAAGTTGAAACCCAAGTCATTTTCTGCTTTACTGATCCAACTGCAAGAGAGCTGTGAAATTCAGCTACTTGTCATAGAAAATACTTACAATTTTTTTGTTTTCTATTAATATTGTTGAACTGTTGGTTTCGACATTCCTCAGAATCACTGTGCCATTCTGGTTTCTATAAATGAATTCATTATCTGCAAGGAGGAAAACAAAAGGTCATTAAGGAAATCTGAAATTGTCTGTTTGTGTGAAACCTAATTACGGGCTTAAACCAAAAGTACTGCTGGGAATTTCCTTCTGAAGAACACAGACTGTTTTTTGACACAGCTATCACTAAAAGTGGCTTTGAGGACAGCCATAAAACAATGTGGTTTGTCACGTGCTTGTTGTGCCACACTTGCCCCTAGGTGAATGCAAGAGTGACCTGTTTTAAATGTACATACATAGCTTGCTATATTGTTAGTGTAGAAAACAAGGTCAAAAAAACCATTCCTTACGCTTAAAGGTTTCCGAGTTCCACAGTCTCCGTAGGAGTTTAATAAGCCTAGAAAGTCTCTGAAAGTGAAAGGCAAATGACCCTCTAACAAAGCAGATTCCGGAACCTAATATTGTGCTCCAGCTCTGACATTCGTTCTGCGAACTTATACCAGAATGAGATGCATGCAGAGAAATCCCCATTTTCACATGAAACAAGGCAAATCAGCTTGTCTCTATGCACTTTGGGGCTACACCAGCCCTCAAGACAGGTGGACAAGGACAAGAATACTGGAGACAGTGTCCAGCTCTCACAGCACACAACCTGCTTGACAGAAAGGCTGGGGCAGACATATGAAAGAGACTCCAAATGAGGGTTAGGTAGCAGGTCAAAAGTTCAGGATGAAAAACATTACGACAATAAAGGGATGTCATAAACTGAAGTTCAAGTCTGATCAGTGCTTACATGCACTGCCCTGCAGATAAACCATAAAACGTAAGTCCCAAGCACTCTGCCATTAAAGGAATCAGCAGTTTTTTCTTGGCACAGGACTGGGGTTATGTTTTTTGTGCAACTTGGCTAACCTGAGACTGAGAACCGATGGATCCTACCAAACCTCTGCTTCCAGTTTCAGTTAGGGAAACGATTCCTCATTGCCTACCCTTACTGTGGCTACGCTAGGGGTGTTACCGTGATGCAACAAGCGTTAGGGACACGTGAATGGCTTAACATTATCCATGGGTTGTCCTGGGATGAGTCAAAGGTAACTTTAAATCCTGTAGGATTTGTACAAGCACAAACCCAACTCGCTGTAACCACAGCGGTGTGCACTGCCCAGTTGGGGTGGCCTGCTAAAGGCAACACTGGGTTTTGAGACTTGGTTCTTTCAAAACCTTGGTGTACAGACCCAGCATACGCCTTATCCATGTTTCAGTCTTTTATTTCCAATCTGGTGATGATAATCCTCATCACAGGCATTAACTAGCTTTATAAAATTCTCTGAAGGGGCAGATGAAAAGCTTCTACGCTCTACTTATTGCTATCAATAAAAAATCTCCTCCTCCATATCACAGATTTATACATAAGTGGAGGAAGAAGAAATCTTCTCTGAGGCTGGGATGAATCAGAGTCTGTAAGGGCAAATGGTTGCTGCAATATAGTTGATACTCTGAAAACCACAAGGTTTTAGAGACACTAAGATTCTCAGAGTCCAAATCAGAGCAGCAGCCCTTCAGACTCATAGGCAAAGTTCTCAAAGCATAACTTTTTTTTAATTATGGAATAAATTTTATCATCTACTTCTGTCTTGAATATAAAAAAAAATAAGGACCTGAATTAGATTAAGACTTGTATTTATCTTTAAAATATTCCTTCATACAATTTATGACTGAACAAACTAAGAAACTTAAACTTGAGAAAGAACTGATTGAACAGAGCTAGGACAGAAGTCAAAAAAGTCATAAGCAGTATGGAGAAGATAAATAAGGGATGCTCATTCCCTGCTTTTTCCAAAATAAATACTGGAAGGCACCAGATGACACCAGTTAGTGTCAGGTTCAAAACAAATGAAAGGGATTATTCTTCATGCTGAAGGCAAACAAACTGGAATTCACAGTCCTAGAACAGAGCAGGTGCCAGGGCTGCAGGTGGATCCAAACTAGAATTAGAAAAATGGAAGAAAAATCCATCAAAGATTATATGTCCTGAAGGAAAATACTTTTCAGGAAGCTCTTGAACCAGCCATTGTGAGGAACTAAAGGAATATCCTGAATCATCATCTTGAGAAATGTACCTGCTTTTTAGAATCTTTCCTAAATATTTGCCCTTGTCCTGGGCCGTGTGCCAGAAGAGACAATCCCTGGGGTCTGATCCAGCAGCAACTTATTTACAAGTTTAACTTCCAGCTTCTGCGTCCAGATCCTTAAGAAATATGTTTATGCCAAGAATTTAGGAAGTAAGGCAATAAAAGATTTAATGCTTTGTACACACCTGGTCGTTATATACTCAGGCCACAAAGTCTGAAGCATTATTTGTTATAAGAGGAAAGTATGCAGTCCAAATTTTTATTTTCCAGCAATATTTCAGGCATTCCAGAAACAACAGGAAAAATTAAACTGAGAGACAGACTATTGCCTAATTATCAGACATTCTGAAAAAGACTGCTGCTTTAATAATCACCCTCTGTCAACAACCACAGAATGTTTTCCAATTACACACTAAGTTCCAGAGAGAAAAATCATGTTTTAAATATGACCAGCAAAACATTTAGATAATTGTAAGGCTCTCAGGATATTTCCTAATTACAGAAAAAAGAAATAGCAATGCAACTCAGCTCAAAGTTCAGTACATAGGTAAAGTAGCTTATTAATCTAATGAGTCTGTGAAGCTGTTTCTTGAACATTGCAGGAACTGATGGAAGTCACATTACTGCCCATAATGACATTGCTACCAAATTTTATTGCTCCTTATGCTCAAAAAAAACCTCCATAGCATTTTAATAAACTATGAAACTTCAAGATTACATAAAAGTTGCTCCATGGTTGGAAGTAGGAGATGACAGACTTACCCATTATTTGTTAAACTGTAACAAGTTTAAAATCAGGTGCTAGTCCGCCGCATGTACTTTTAGAATGCATAAAAAAAGAATAAATGAAGCAGTGCTGATTGGTTAGGGCTGTAAATCTTGCCATTATATCCAATACAAGCCATCAACACACCGTCTGAACTAATGAACAGAAAATTGGTCTGCTTAAGAGAAGAACAAATTGATCTGCATTATATTCCAAACAAAACACTGTGAGGTTTAGCTGGGTCTTAGTCCTCAAAAGATGAATAGTATTTCTGGACTTCTGTTTTGAAATGTGTGATTTGTTCCAGTGCAAGAGCATTTATTTAGATGGGACATACCTCAATCAAAGCCAGAAAGCAATGCAGCAGCCTCTGTCTGTGATGAATTCTGTCCAGCAAGCTGATGAGAATTTGCTGCCTGATTTATAGTTGTCACCACAGCTGATAAAGGTCACCACTGCATCTCATTTTTTACATCTGCCTTTCTTTGGGGCTGGTGTTCACTATAAATGATGCCAAAAATTATAATTTTCAGGCATGCAGCCATTTATTCCATTTCTTCAATCTTTCTTGGATTTTTTTCCATCTCTTCTTCACCAAAGAAGCTGTGGATCCCTCATCCCTGGAGGTGTTCAAGGCCAGGATTGTTGGGGCTCTGAGAAATCTGGTCTAGTGAAAGGTGTCCAGTGGGGTTGGAACTGGATGGGCTTTAAGGTTCCTTCCAACCCAAATCTCTCTATGATTCTATGATTCAATAGCAAAGTTCACTTTGCCAACTCCTCACCCCAGGAGGTGCAGGTGAAATTGTCTGTGTGGTAGAATACATTTTCTGTCTGTGAGTGTAGACACAGATATGTAGTCACACTTAAAAAAAAAGTGACTGATTGCAAAAAACAACAGTTACCAGAAATAAAGGAGCAGCCTTGGGGCTGTATAGAGTCAGTGCAGAGGAATGGCGAGGCCTGGGGGGAAACTTTAAAAAACCTGCTAAGCAGAACAGGTGAAATCATAAACCCCATCTGCTTCTCTGTCTTGAATTCAGTCAGAAAATACACAGGCAGGGAAAACAGACCCAGTGAGAGGGAGCTCATGTCCCTTGAAGTCACAGAGCCCTGGTCAGGGACAGCACAGACAGTCAGACTGGGCACCAGATGAAACAGCTCATCACAGTGGACAAGAAGGTTTGGGACAACTTCACTTCTAGAAGGAGTAAGTTTGAGTGCTGGCAGTGCAAAGAATTTGAAGGAATTACATCCACCAACAGGAACATAGCATCAATGCCCAAAAATTTAGCACGGTACAGCTTCTCTGAAGTCCACACTACCAGAGAGGAGAGGCTGGTTTATAAGGTACTAGCAGGACCTGAACGCTTGTGACAGGAACTTTCATTATTTGTCAGAGATTATGGAAAGCAGAAAGCAAAACTGAGAGATAAAACACGAGAATAAAAAAGTATTTAAATCCAGCTCTAAAAAGTATTTTAATGAAGTTGTAGTTTTCTATCAGTTTAATAACTGATGAATGAAAAGTAGACAAAAGGAGGTTATGAAATTCACATGTGGCAAGTCAGCAGCAAGAGGTAGTGAAAGAGAAAAGGTAGAGTCAGGACTGTTAGGGCAACTCCAGTCTTCTAGAGACACAGATTTAGAGGAAAAGGCAACTTCTTGAGTCCTGATCAACAGACATCAAAGATAATTGAATGAGTCTCAGTTTGATGAAAGCCAGCATCAAGGGAATTATTGTTCTCAATCCCTAAGATTAAGGAAGATTGGTGAATAAAGGAAATTTAAGTCCTGAAGTTGTTCTAAGCCATTTCAGATAAATCAGTCTCCAGATACTAGCAGGATTGGCAAACATATTATGTTGTGTCAGGAGAGCAGACAGCAGCAGGTCCTGTGGGATGAGCCCTCATCCTGCCCTGGGGACCGAGGTCCCTTTGCACCACGTTCTGGGATGTTGGGAGTGGGGCTCTGCACTGGCACAGCAAATTTGTCAGAGGGCCACCAAGAGACCACTGGCACTCTTCTGTCATTCCTCATGGGAGGAAAAGTTGTCGCTGGGTTTTTAATGACCCAAGGCAGTCAGATCTTTGGTGTTTTGTCTTACATCTGAAAGACGAGTCTCGCAGGAGCCCGGCAGCACTGCCCACTGTGGTGCACGGCATCACTCGGCCCTTGGCCAGGCTGAGCCCACCCTCACTGAGGTGACAGCAACACCTGAACCAGCCAAGGGTTTCCTAGAGTCCTCCCACGCAGGTATTGACCAGACACACCTGGATAGCACTCACCATCTGACAAGATAACGGGCAGGAAGATTACAATTGTAGGACAGATGGTTCTCCAGACAGAATTGGTATTTTCAACAGGATGTAGTACAGTTGTATTCCTTTGGAAAGATACATGAGAATCAGGCAGTGGACTTAAAATTTTAAAAAATCTGCTTGTTTAGCATCCCAGCAAGTCTCTGAAGGGACAGGTGAGCCCCAGAACAGTGATTGGAGACCAGAGGGGAAAGAAGGGTCTGTGCCCCATGACTTGGGCATGTCACAGCTCTCATCCCAGGTCACACACACCAGGGCCAAAGAGGAGGGTCCAGCTGGAGAAAACAAACCCAGACAATCCATAGCTGACCTGCAGCACACAGGAAAAACCCACTGGTTTGTAATGATTGCCCACGTTTGCAGGACAGGGGGAGGCTGGCAGCTCACACTGCAATACGGTGGGAACAGCACCCTGGCTGGACTGGGTACCCAGGCAGGCTGTGGCTCATCTGTGACTATCAACATTCACACCCACAACCCAGCCACGCAGCAGAGCTCGAGGGGAGGGAGCAGCTCAGCAGCAGCACGGGAGGCACCAGGCGTGGATGTTCAGTACAGCCATCCCCACAGCTCAGGTGAGCAGCTCACAGGGAAAGTAAACTGTGGGGGACTCTGAATTTCCTGTAAAAATGTGCTTTCTGAGTGTCACAGGTGAGGGAATAGCACAAGCTGTGGTTAACAGGTTGCTGTGTGAGGGGCCAAGACCCTAAAAACCCTTAATCCTGGCAGATGCAGCAGAAGCACCCATCTTCAGAGACAGCCTGCTATCTTCAGGGACTGGTTTTGAGAGAGGCAGCCTGAGGTTTTTGGACATAATGGAAGCAGAGGGGAAAATAACGGAACAGGGTAAATTCACAGAGGAAATAGAAACTGTCAGAAAAAAAAAACAAACAAGCAAAAGTTAAGAATCACCAAACGAGGAATAAGGTGCAGCATGATATGAGCAGGGAGAAGGATGAACACAGGCAGGTTTATGGAAATACTTATTTCACTTTGCTTTCATTCAAGGGGAAATTGCATCTTATTCACCAGGCCTGCAGGATTATTGACTCACTCAGGACAGTATCTGCCTAACTGGAGTCAGGCAGGAGAATGGCCCCCCAAGACCTACACTCCTTGGGGCAGGTAGAATTTACTCCTCAGAAAAGCACTGACAATAGAGGTTGAACAAATGCGAGGACTGTGCATGCTCACTAACTGCTGCAAAACTTTACCACATAGATCATAATGCAAAATAAAAGCACAATCAGTCCCCAGTGGAAGCCTATTCAGGTGTCCAGAGAGATGCAATCACAAACTCAGGTGGAAATAAGGCTGTTGTGATGATGCATTTAATACTGTGATCTGTTGTTCTTTCAAGACATGCTGCAGTGCATCTATTTGATATTTACAGCATGTACCCAACAAACAACCGACTCTGAAATTCCCTCCCCAAGGCAGAAGTAAAGACTGTTTTGATACTGAGCCGCTTCCCAGAGAGAAAATGCAGGGAAGGTTTCCCATCCCCTGTCCCCTGGTGCCTACAGTAGGCTGGGATAACTGAGAAAGTGGGAGGCAAGGATCATGAATAGGGAACAGCAGCAAAACCCCATTTCCATACCCACAGCTTCATCGTGCCCTCAGTGAGCTGGTCCTTAGGGATGGGCCTTCTAGACCTTGGAATTTGTAAATTTTCACAGCCCCTGCCACCACCCTGCCTTTTGTTTCAATTCACCTGCCTCCACCAGTAACTCCTTTTGCTTCTGCCTTGCTACTTTGCCTGGCAGAAATAAATAAGAATTTCTTAGACTTTGCAATGCTGATACAAGGAGCAACAGGGGACAGAGAACAGCTTGCCTTTAACCACATTGCTACAGCCTTAAATTCCAGGAGACAACTGGAATCCCATTTTTAGCTTTCTGCCATTATGGGTCATTATCCCCTTACTATTCCCAGCACTTTTTTCCCCACATGCAAGGCTTTTTTCCCCACATGCAATTTAAAGAAAAACTTCTTTAAATAGGTGATTTACTGTAATTTAGCTAAATGCTGTATAACACATCGCACTGGTATATTAAGTAAGTGCAACATGATAGAATGTGCTTTATTATGCAAGAAGTGGTTTTAATTGCTCATCATCTCAATGCAGTTGCACTTGGTGCACCAATATAGTGCTGTCACAGTAGTACCAGTGAAATAAAACACAATTATAGCTCAGGAAAATTCCCACATCAACGTACACCTCTAGCAGGCTTGTAAATTAAGTTGTCAAAAGCTTGAAGAAGACCGAGTCTTGGGAAAACTTAAAACTATAAAAATCAGCACTGTTTCTCTTTTTAATCTAATCCCAAATCTTTCAAGATTCAAAAAAAAAAACAAACCAAAAAGAAAAAAACAAAAAAACCCCAAAAAAAACAAAAAAAAAACAAAACAAAAAAAAACCCAAAAAAGATTATTTCAGCACCAAGCCTGAAATTCGGGCAGAGCACATCTTTGAGATTTTGGTCCAAATTTGAAACCAGGTGAAATTCAGCTGCTGCCTCATTTGTGAGGCTGAACTCCTCGTCAAAGAGCCCCAGTCTGAGAACTCTGTGGGCTCAGATCACGACTCAGTGGCACAGGCATGAAATGCATGTGAAAAACCTAGAACTTCTTTCAGCTTCAAATAACTCCCTTCCCTACTTCTATCTGCTTCTATAACGTATGGAGGGAGGAAAAGAGAGACACTACAATTAGGCAAAAAACGAATGAGAAATTCTCTAGTCTAAATCCATTTTTATGGCATCCAGGGCCAACCATTGTGATTACAAAACTGCTGCAAAACCCTAACAACAGCAGTGAAACCACACACCTTGTTGCTTGCTGCCCTCAATTTATCTTTCTAATGACTGTGGGGAGGAGGGGAGTGAACCACACTGAGATGACTTTGGTGTATTCCAGAGCCGAGGAATCTCCCTCAAAAATTCTCTGCCATCTTATTTTCCTGTTCAGCAGTGCCCATGCCATGTGCTTTTCAAATCCTGGATGTTATAGAAGGAGAAGTGCAGATGACCCCTGGGTTACTGGACAGCTGGAGACAGCAGATTACACTCATCCCTTTGGTTTGCTGCTGGAAACATTTCACGTTCAACACAGGTCAGGAGCAATTTAACCCCAGACAACTATTTTCCCAGAAAATGGTCCTTGATGCTTTTATCCACACCCTACGTATTTTTCACAGGCTCATCATGCAAGTGAAGAGAAAAGTGCAGCCAACAGGCAGCAGGAACCAGCTTGTTCCAGCTCCATAAAGTGACTGGAGTGGGTGCACAGCCCCAAATACACAATGGCACAGATTTCACTGGGAATATAAAAATTCCACGGCTTTTTCTGCTGCAGCTGCTAGCTCAGATGAGAGCCCAAGATACCATTTCTGCTTGGTTGCACCCAGCTTGCCTGTTCCATGCAGGGACCCTTGCTCCAAGCACTCCCTGGCTGTGCCCCAGGCCAGCGCAGCATCACTCAGTGACCTCCCTCTTCTATGCCAAATGCTCTGGGTCTTATCTGCCTCCTTTAGTTTGGCTCCACACAGGGGAGTGCATAATCCAAAGTGTTACACCTAAATGTAATAATCCATTTAACACTGAGAAAAAAATGAATCCATGAACAAATTTTCATTAAAATGTGACCCCACAGCTCGCTTACTTAATTTTTCTGTGCATTCCCTTGCCTCCTTCCCTTTGCTCCTAACCAAATTGCACTTGTTAGTGGCCATGATGGGCAGGGAGAACACATAAAGTGTTTTTTCTTGCTTTTCATTATTATTATCGTGGGAAGATTGCTTAAATTTCAGTGCAGACTGAATGAGACCATTGTATGTTAACAAGCAGATAGGCTGTGTGTGCATCTTTGGGTAAAGTTTTAATTATCTTTGTGTGCAATATTTCACAATCGCTCTCATGTCACTCTGTCATTTCAGATCTGTCTGGCGAGGTATGATTGTGCTGAAGTCTAACTGTACAAGGAGTCTGTCCCATCAGTCCCAAGGAGTTATCCCATTACCCCGACTTCAGGCTTTTAAAAATCGAGGCAGACAAGAGACGAAATCCAAGACCCCAAGACACATTTTGTATAATTACTCTCTTTGGAGTGGTCACAAGAGGGCACCCTGTTACAGAGCCAATAGAAACACTTTCAACACTTGCAAAGAACCATTAATAAATAATTAGATGCGATGCTGAGCAGGGGACTGGTAAGGAATGGAAAGTGGGGGAGAATAGTCTTCCTGCACTCGACTGCAAGGGAGCCACTACTGGAGAAACACTTTGCAATTATACGTAAAGTCCCATCGTTTTTAAACCAGCTGATGAGGGAATGAGAAAATTACTGCCAGCTAAGTAGGGTGGTGAGGCAATAGAACAGGCTGCCCAGAGAAGCTGTGGATGCCCCATCCCTGGAAGTGTTCAGGGCCGGGTTGGATGGTGCTCTGTGGAAGTTGGTTCAGTGAATATGTCCCTGTCCATGGCAGGGGGGTTGGAAATGGATGAGCTTTCAGTTCCCCTCCAAGCCAAACCATTCTACGATTTCATGATGAGTGAGGAGCTTTTCCTTAGCACCGCACATTGGTTTGGTTTGCCTGCAGTGACTGGGTGAGCTCCTACACAGAGTCCTTCACCAAACCCCAGAAAAGATTCCTGAATTCCTTATTTCACATCTTCTTGTTCCTCTTCCTCTCTCTACCATGGAACCAACATCGTCCACCTGTTACTGCCTTTGTTCTGTTGCTCTTGAAGCAGCAGTGGTTTGTTGCTAAGAAGCCAACTGTGCCGATGCTGGTGCAGAAGCAAAAGAGCTGATATGAACACCTGGTTTAAGTGCAATGGATGAAAAATAGTTATACCAAAAGAATGACTTCTCTTTCCTTCCAATGCTCATCAACCTCCCGTCCAATAATACCTTCTCAACGGGTTAACAACTTTCAGCAGATGAAATTAAATCCAAAGAACTCCCTTATTCAACCTATGGAAAGAGCTTGACTTCTTCATATTTTTCTTTATTTTCTATCCTTACATAATTTCTTTATAACTCAGAGCAATTCTTTTTATCCTGTATTTCCATGCTTCTGTCATGCTCTTAATCTTTCTCTGGACCATTTCTATTCCCATTACAATGTATCTTTTCTGGATGGAGCAACGCAAGCTCACTGCAGTGATCAAGGTGATAATGTCCCTCAGACTGGATAAAAACATGCTGTTTTCAGTATTGTTCTCTCCCGCGTACAGTTCAATATTGTTTCTCCTAAAAAAGTTGATTGCAACAGAAAATTGATTACGCTCTCAGTTTCTTGCCCTAGAAGAAGGACAGCAAATATAAACTATGGAATTCTAATAATCCCTCTCCTGTTTTCTTATTCACAGTCTTCTGGCTTGACAGTTTAGCTATATTAGCCATTCTGTGTCCATTAGGAAAAAAAAATCAGGAATATTATAATTATTGGTATATATTTTTAAAAATATCTTCCTCTGTGAGGCATTAAAATTAGAAGATAAATAAAGAACATGCTTTTATGTTAAAGGTTAATTTGGTTTAAGGCTGTATCTTATGCCTGCTGCTGTGTTTGGTAGCAGCTTCAAGGCAAAAGGTAATGGCAAACTCTCACAAAAGCTGCCCCTGAAATTGACACCTGGAAGAAAGAAAATATGAAACACATGGAATAAATATGTATATATATGTACATATATACTCTTGGGCATGTTTTAAATAAATGTTTTAAGACATTTTTTTATGTCACAGTTCACAGCCCGCCTCCCCTGGGAAGGAGAACAAGGAAGGAAAAAGATACCTCCAAATTATTAATAAGCATCTTGGCTTATGCATGAGTATTCCATGCAATTTGTCTTGTAAAATGAGTCAGTCCATCAGCTGAAGCAGTGACAGACAGAGGAAACTGCTGTCCATGGCCCAGCACGTGTGCATTAACCCCTCTGTGGGGTGATGGGCCGGCCCAGCCCCGCTGGCTCTGCTCCCTGCCGGTGCTGCCAGCGGGTGAGCATCCAGAGCCAGCTGCAGGAGCAGGCCTGGGCATGGGCTCCTGTCCACTCGGAAATGGGAAAATTGACTGCTGAGCAGAGAATAAGTGTTTATTAGGATGGTAACAAATTAGAGTATTGGAAAAATTTCTGGACACTGTCCGGGCAGATTTGGTGGATTTTAGATGTTTGTGCAAGTCTTGATGGTCCTTCTCAGTCTGCCTGAAGGTACCACGGTACTCAGATCTTCCTACAGTGAATGCAAGGCAAGGCCAACACTTCCAAGCAGACCCTGGAATGGCTTACTCTGCATAAATGACCACATGGAACATAACTGCAGTAAGACCAAAGTCTCTCTGAACTGCTGGATTCACCACTGTTCACTGTGGAGACAATTTTTACAGAGTCAAGTGCATGCCAATATAATAATCATTTATCTAACAGATCCAAACTTTTGCCTCTTAAGGAGGAAATCCTTCTGAGCTGAGTTTTAACTTTTCTTGGCTTGAGCACTGACATTTCCCACTGCCTTCTTACTAGACTTTGTTTACATTTTTTTCCATCCCTCTCATTCTGCCTTCCCTGGAAAGCTAAAATGCTTTGAAGATGACTACCCAGATTTTGTCAATTATTATGAATCCTATGCATTGGAAGACAGGTATAAGCCTTTAAAAGAACCTGATAGTTTAAAAATATCTTTTCTAATGAAATTAAACATTGGATTGTCTCCATTTACCTTCCAAATAAGTTTAACATTTGAAGGACAATTTAGAAATAATTATGATAATATCTCTGAGCACTAAAAATATGTTTACTTATTACATTGCTTTTCTGAATCAAAGTACAGTATTTTTGTGTGCTACCTGTCCCCAGAAGCTGGGACTTTAAGTCAAGTAGCGAAATGAAATGTTGGCATCATACCCAGCAGACCCAGTGCAGATTTCACAGGAAGCTATGAAGCCCTGCTGGCGACCTGGATCACAAGATTTTATGACATCATGATTACTTTGTGTGGCATGATTTGGCATAGGGACCTATAGATTTTGCCTCTAACACACAGCAAAAGCATCTGGCTTTTCTTCAGGGTCAAACAAATTATACTGCATGCATACACTCGTCTTCAAGTGTCATGAAACTCAAATAATTGGAACATTTTTGAGAACCCAGACACTTCTGTGCACTCCTTGTGCGTAGTTCCCATCCCATCTTCTCTAAAATTATATATTAGAGGTGGAAAACATTTGTCCAGGGTTCTGATCTAAGGCTGACCAAGCAAAGCAAATAGAAACGAGCTCCCAAGAACCCTTCCTCTTGCAACAGGTCTTCGGTCAATGAAACTCGTTGATGAAAGAAATGGTGGATGCAACAGGCTCTGGAGGACGCTTAGAAAGTGTCTTAGAAGAGAAAACTATTTTGGGCAACTAAACAGAAAATATACAAGAGGATCTGAGAATTCTCTGAGCTAAAAAGCGCGTGAGGCTCACTGCCCTCTTGCTCATTCTTGTGCACACGTCTTGCCTCTCATGGAAACAGGATTTTGGGCTGGGCAAACCTTTGGTTTCCTGTGTTCTTAATTGAATTTCCACTGATGTGAGATTTTAAAGTATAATTACATTCCCTTGATCAATGGTAATTATCTCGTTCTAAATTCTTTTAATGAATTATATAAGTCTGCTACTATTTCTTATATTAAAAAAAAAAGTGCTTTTCATACATTCAACAGCTTAATGCAGTCAGGAGATCCAAGCTCACGGGGGACTTTTTTCTTAGATAAGTAAATCTTTGCCTGCTAAATTTCCAGTCACAAAGACTTGATATAAAGTTTAATCACCAGAAAAACAGTATTTCCTGTCTACAAATTATTTAATTATGGTATCTCAGAATATATTTATTTAATGTTCATTAAAAGGAACAAGTAGAATACATACTGCTCTAATTAATCCTTGGTAAGCATTCCGTGTTCCACAAGTGTCCTAGAGCAGTGGAGCAAGCTCAGGGAAAGCTACTGAGTGAGGAAAATGTGCTTTGCACCAAGTAGAAATCTCCAAGAAGGAATCAAAGTTGGGCAGGAAAGTGTGAAAAGCAGAAAATTGCCTTGATTAAATTTTTTTTTTTAAATTCAATAAAATTTTAAAAAGTAAGCAAATTGCATCCTAGGGAATGGTGGGTTCCTAGAGATGGACTGTGTCAAATTACAAACATTTTTGGAAATCCCTGCTGAAGGTGTCAGCAGTGTGTAGTAATTAGGTCGATGGCTTAACAGGAGGCCTGAATACCCTGAAGAGTTCTCCTTTCTCCATCATCCCTTTACAGTCCTCCCTTGAATGTGCTTTTTGCTCTGTGTCCTGCAATTATACACCTCATTTCTTCCATCTGTGCTTTCCTGGGTGCTTATCTCTTAAGTGCCTCTTTCCTAAAATGTTTCTACCCTTAAATCAGCCTGGCTGTTAGGAAAACCTTCAGCAAGTTCGTGCAAACCCTCTTTCTTGACCTTCTTTACCTAGTTCAAAACTGAGTCTCCTTCCTATCTACCTACATCTTCTAAGCAGTGCTGGATCCAAGCAAAATAAAATTTCTTACTCTCTCCCAAAGCAATCCTGCTCATGTGAAACAATGCCAAGCTCCTGGGGAAGGGAGATCATCACCCTTAGCTGAGCCCAGCTTGCTCCATCACCCAGGAGTAGGGCACAGCTCTTGTTTCTCTCCCTCCTCTTGCCTGTGTTACATTCCTCTGAAGAGGCAAAGGAAAAAAACCCAGCAACTTTATTTTAGTACAAATTCAACCAGTAGGGTGGCAATTATGGCCATCCTTTTTAAGGCTTATCACAGACAATTTTTGTCACAGCAGTGCCCCTTTCCCCAAGGGCTGGGGACAGCTGGGAGCTCACCCTTACCTGGTTCACAGGTGTCAGCTGGGGAAGAGCATCTCTTGGTGCCACACTCTACCTGTAGGTCTTCACATGGATTCTCAGCTAACACCCACTGAGAGAACACCTAATCCCTCTCCCAGTTAAACTCTCGAAAAACCAGTGCTTTTCCTTCGGCTCTGAAACCAGTGGGGTTTTGATTTCAAGCCACTTTGAACAAGATGAAAAAAACCTGATCCTTTTTCAGACTGGCTTTAAACTGTTGAGCACACAGACAGGACTGTGCATGTGGTTCTGTGTCTGTGGTTCAGAAAGAACTCTGCAGTGAGCCACATCTTCAAAGTCCCCCACAGATGCTACCGCTCCCCGTGGCAGCATTTCCTTCCCACTTCCATCCCTTCTGTTCTCCTTTTTTTATTTATTTCTTTTTTAATCAAAAGGCTCCCCACTGTGAATCCAGTGTCATTGCAGTACGTCTGCCTGGCTGGCAGGTAAAAGGACCCAGCACTGAATTTATCAGCTTTGCATTCACCACCAGGAACGCTGAGCCCAGAAACACTGCAGTGCACTTTAGAGCAACACGAAGCATGCTGATGGGGAGGAGCAAAGGGGGCAGCTTCTACATAATTCCCAGGGATTTCTACCTCAAATCTACAAACAAATTTAACATGCAGAGGAGCCCAAATTGTTCTAGTTTTCACACGCCTTTTACAACTTCAAATTATTCCCTGAAGCTGCTTCTCGCTGGCAGACACAGTCACATCAGGAGGCATTGCCTTGCTCCTGAGCTACTTTGAGAGAAAGCCACTAATTTTAATGGAGTAGAGCTTGAAATGGAAATGGGGAATCTGTTTTTGTTAATGGCTATAAAAAGTCTAGGAAAGCAGCCTGCTGGTCCAACATGTGAGAGTCGGATGTTGCCTGTTGGGGGAAGTTTATTTTTCCTCTTTTGTTTTAGAAAAAAATCAGTGTGAACAGAATTAGGCAGTTATGGGCAGTAGGTGTTAGCAGAACCTAGACAAGAAGAAATGAAGTCCAAGGAATTCTCCTGCCTCTTCCAGCCATCTTTCACTCACTAATTGTTCCCTTTGATACTGCCATAGCAACTGAATGTATTTTCCAGCTCTTCATCATAGGCCATTAAGCCATTTCTCAGCAGTACTGACTTCCAGACTCATTTTCACTCTTTTCACAACTCCAGCTCCTGCTCCACCTGGAACACCCCCAAGATCCTTCCTGCTTGCCTGGGCTTCTCCCCTGAGTGACTGCAGCCAGTCCTGCCTGTGCAGCATCACGTTGCCTGTATCCTCCTCATCACTCATTCCTTGCATCTAACTTCTCCCAGGTGACCTTCATGCTACCAGCCCTGTCCCTGGGCCAGGCTCTTCACTCCTCCTGCCAAGATGCAGAGACATAACAAATGGAAAGCTATGGCACTGAATGCCTGAGGCCACTTTTTAACGCATGTGGGTTTTTAGATGTTCTCTAACTAAAGCCATATGTTGATACCTCAGGAGGACATTTGACGCAGAGGCTCAACAGCAGTCATGACAAGCAGGGGAATGTTCGGAGTTCAGCAGGCTTTGGAGAAATTAGGTTACCTATGGAGGCTTCTAAATATAGGGTTAGGCTCTTATGGAAATCTTGACCTCCTCAAGACATCAAACTACTCAAAAACACCACAAACAAACGCCCTATTTGACCATTACTGTGTTACTTCTGCTTTTCCAGGGTGCAATATTCTTCCCAAACACAACTTTATCCAGCACATTTCTCCTCCTAAATTCAGAAGTTGCTGTAAACACCAAAGAATTATTTTCTGAGTCCAAAAGCAGTACATGTGTCCCATCAGCACTTCAGCACTGCAGAGAAGAGGGCACTGAGGCACTGCCAAAGCCTCTGCATCACGCTCCAGCTTGCTCCTGAAGACTGTATTAATTTTTGAAAGAGCCAAATTGATTTCTCATTTCATTCTCTCTAGCAGTAATGAACAAAACAGCTTCATGGCAGGAATGCTCTCCTCCATGGCCTATTATAGTATCTTAAAAAGCCATTAATTCCCATGTTTCCTGTCTTTAGTGAACAGGTTACTGTCACTGCTGAACTCGGGCAGTTGCCCAGAAGCTGAAAGGCAGGAGTAGGACAAATTCTCTTCAGTGCTCTCACATCACAGATCCACAGAAATCTCTGAAGAAGATGATTCAGAATGGGATCTAAAATCAAAACTGTGGTTCAAATGGTTTAACATATTCTTCACTTCTTTCTCAGTGTGGCAGTCGTGACAGAGCAAGATCTCTTACCTACTCGGCTTTGCCCACACAGGATGTCACTTCACGAAGGCATTTAGATTAATAGGAATCAACCAGATCTAAAGTACATGGGCACTTCCAGTGGCACCAACGCTACCCAAAAGCTCACTTAACAAACATCCATATCTTCATTAATCATAACAGAGGGTTTCTGAAAGCCATCTCCAGCAAAACCATGACGTGCTAGACCAGAAGAGCCTTAGTCCTTCCCCTGTATTTTCTTCTGGTCCACACAGCATTTTCCTTTAGTGAGGGTGTCTTTACCTCAGCATTAGGTCATCCTTACAGGCTCTGGGGCTCTTTGCAATGGGGCCTGGAAGTTCACTGAAACTTCAGACACCACAAATCAATGTGCTGTGCACCAACTATCTTGCTGTGTGTCTCAGAAAATATTTCAATAAGATTTCAAAAGCCAAAACACTCACCAAAAAATACGGCAGAAACAAGATGCCAAGTGCTTGGATGTGAGGTTTGACAGACCAGAACTCGGAATGAAGAAAGTTTTCTTTGAACCATTAAGACCAGTAAACCCATTCATTTAAGTCTTTTTAACACACATTTAAAGCATATTGAAATTAATGGGCTAATATTTCTAATTAACAAGGTGGGCAAATATTCTGACAGAGTAAGCCAGTCTTCTTTATGCCTTCACCAGCTTTACACTAACAAAACCACCTGTGAGCATTTTCTACCTTACATTCTTCTGACATAAGACAGGCACTGGGGTGGCACTGGGGCTCAAGGGTGCCTGAACATGGAAGCAGCTCCTTCCTAACACAGATCCCAAACATGCACAAGAGTGCAAGCTGCAGTCTCCAGGGAAGACAACTTTGTGCCTCGGATGGCAAACAGAAAGCTGAGTTTTCCTTTCCTGCTGACAGCCCAACCTTGCCAAGGGAAAGGCTCCTGCTGCCTTACAGTTTGGATGGTCACTTGCGAGCTGTCAATTGCTCTCTGCAACTCCCTGACAAGAGGCTGTAGCGAGGTGGGAGCGGCCTCTGCTCCCGAGTAACAAGTGACAGGACAAGAGGAAACGACTTTGAGTAATGCCAGATTTAGACTGCACATTAGGAAATATTTCTTCACTGGTCGAGCACCGGAACTGGCTGCTCAGGGAGTGGTGAAATCACCGTCCTTGGAAGTGTTCAAAACCCATGTCAGTGTGGAGCTTAGGGACACGGTTTAGTGGTGGACTTGGCAGTGGTGGGTTAATGGTTGGACTCAGAGGTCTTTTCCAGCCTTAATGATTCTACGACTCTTTTGGCCCATGGAGAAGCAGCCCAGAGAAACCTGCACTCCTATCAACCATTCTGTAGCTTCTGTGAGGGCAATTTTAGTCAAAGCAGCACCTTAGCACAAACCTTTTTCATAATGACAAATATTGGCACTCACAAAGTTCTTAATATCTATGCAAAGCAACCTACAAATAATTCATTTACTCCACACGCATCTGCATCATTTGAAATGCATCAGTGCTTTTATCAATACAGTGCAATGGATTTACACTGCAGAGAAGAGGCTTGAGGGCATTTGGGCTATCTAAGTGTTGTTGATCTGAGCATTATTACTAAAGGTAAACTGAAATAAATTACCTCAGTTACTACACGATGCTTTTTTCAGCATGGTAAATAAAACTTATTAGTTCTAGGCCATTAAATTCAATATTAGACTTTAAAAGAGCCCAGAAATTCTATGATGTTATTAGCAAAACATGCAACAAAACATATGTGCTTCAGTATTAAAGATAAAAGAATTACTCCATTATATTTAGATATCAGTTATTAGTGTATTTTTCAAAGGGACTTTTGAGATAAAAGCCCAGCTGCCATTCTCAGAGGCGAGCTGGGCACACCATGATCCTGGCTCTCACTGAGTGGCAGGTTTCCAAAAAACTGAGACATTCAGAAAATGTCATTTGGAGCCTCTTGCTAATTTACTCATCATTCCTCTTCTCATAATAATAAATATTATTTTTCCAATATTGCAGGTGAAGTGAGTGGGCAGGGACCTTAGAGAGAAGGTTGATTTTCACATTTTTTCTTAAGTTCCTGTGATCCTAAATGTATCCTTTGGTGTCCTGTACCTCAGTGCTCCTCACTACTTGAATATATTATACTCTTCATTTCAACCTTTATTCTTCCCATTTGGCTACAACCCCTCTGCAAAGACTGTCTCCCCATGTCTGCCCAGTGTCTAGCCCAAGGAAAATGCACTCCTAATTAAAACCTCCAGTCACTTACCTACAGCCCAAAATCCTGACAAGAGCCACTGCTAAATATACTGTCTTGCAAGACGCCAACAGCAAGGCTGGAAAAACATCCTCTAAGAAGTAAGGAATGACACATTGCACCCAATCCATTGCAATAACCTCTGTCAGGATATTAGAGGCTGCTCTGATGTTTTTCTAACTAAAACAGCAGCCAAGTACTTTCAAAGTGGGCAAAATGTATTTGCCATTTAAGCACAAAGACAGAAGATTAGCATAAGTCTCCACAAGTGGCATATTCAGTTCAGTCTCCACTGTTTTCTTTTACATGATGCTCCCTCCCCATGAGGAAGGAATGCTGCCAAGATGCTGGGGGTCAGATTCACAGCCGGCAGGAATCACTGCAGCTCAAAAGGGCCACAAAATCAGAATGCTTAACTCGACTGGCTTCTCAGGTCAGGTCTAAATAATGACTATGAATTATTGTTTGTAGAAGAAATCAGATGACCAAGCTGCTCTTCAGCACTAAATTACAACAAATTTCTTTATCCTGTTTTTTGTCGAACATTACAAGAACATTGCAGCATCCCATCGAGCTTTTCAGAAACCTGAGCTAAACTGATGTGTGAGAGAAATTACAGGAAATGCCCAGTAATTGTGAAGCCTAATTACAAGGTAATGTGGTGCTCATGAGCAGAACTGCTAAACAATTAGAGACTAGACTAAGGATTAGGCCACCTGTCAGCTGGGAGAGGGCTGACGAAAGGCCGGCACAGGACACTCCTGACAGGCTATGGAGGGGGATATGAAAACAAGGAAATGTTCAAATACCACATTTAAGATGCACAGTATGGAAAAAGCCACTGATTGGAGCTCATATGCTTGTTAAGCATAAGGACAATATAATTGTAGTTGTACGGGGAAGGGAAGTTCAGCGCAAAGCGCGAGGCACGGAGCGATGAGGAGAAGAGCGCAGGAGAAGGTGTGGGATGAATGGGGCTGGAACAGAGACACAGCTCAGGTTATTTCCACTTGGACTGACAGGCAAAGGGGTGCCAATTAATCACCAGCAGAACCCCAAACTTCCTGTACTTCACTGCTTTACACCTACTGTAATATAACATATATGCTATGCTGTCCTGAAAAACGAAACCTTCACAATAAAGTCAGCATTTACTCACACTACAGGGAAAACATAACCAATAGCAGTCCCTGGAAGTGGATCTAGAAATAAACTCTGGAGCAGTCTGCTCTACTCACAGAATCATAGAACCACAAAATAGGCTTGGTTAGAAGGAATTTTAGAGATCATCCAGTTCCAATCCCCTGGCATGAACAGGGACACCTTCCACTGTCCCAGGTTGCCCAGAGCCCCATCCAGCCTGGCCTTGAACACTTTCAGGGATGCGGCATCCACAGCTTCTCTGGGCAACCTGTTCCAGTGCCTCACCACCCTCACAGTAAAGAATTTATTCCTAATATCCAATCTAAACCTACTCTCTGTCAGTTTGAAGCCATTCCTCCTTGGCCTGTCACTGTGTGCTCTGTGAATGCATCGCTCCTCTCTGGATCGCTCTTGATGGGGTCAAAGACAACAGTGGTCAGGGCAGTAGAAGACAAATGCCAATTAAACAAAGTATTCTTTCCTCTTCCCAAACCAGTGGATAAAAATGCAAACTGGAATTTGAAATTACAGTGGCACCACAAAAATTGTAAAATGTTCAAATTTACAACTCTGACACATCTCTCACTTCGTGCAAGTAAATTTAATTGCAATTCCAATAAAAAAAAAAATGCAAGCATATCCACAAATGAGCCACAAGTTGTGACTGAAAGCTGAGACAAAGCCTATAATCTTTACACTGAAGGTGTATTTATGTCAGCTTTGAGAATGGTTCTTTTCTTTTTTCCTAGCTCCTTTAAAATCAATAGAATGACACAAAGCTATTGAATAGAAATATGTTATTTTTCCACATGCCCACTGAGAATCAAGAAAATACTAAAACATGAGCTCATCCCATCAATTTCGTGGAACTTTCAGCATAATTTTAAGTGTGACCCTGAATATAAATACTTCATTTCTTGAAACACTTGCTCTAAGACTCATTCAAGATAAAGGAAAGACCTTCCTCAATCAGAGTGTTTGAATCAGCCCCTTGCTTACTGGGATGAAGGCAGATATTTTACTGACTGAATTATTTTGGGAGCAAATCCCCCAGATTATTCAAATACTCCTAAAACATGCAGCGTGCTTCATCTGTGGCCACCAACCTTCCCTCTTCTGCAGTAATATAGAGGGAAAGAAAAGAAATCAAGCTTTGATGAGCCAAGAGGACTGAATTTTGCAGAGCTCTGAATGACCGTGATATTTTGCTGTATGATTAACGGGAGAGGAAAGAGAAGAAGGACACACAACAGTTACCCATATTTTAATAATTGTGTGGATCCCTACAAAGCATCAGCTGGGTTTGTAAGCTGACATCCAATTTTAAATATGCTGTTTTAAAATAAGTGATTTTTTTTTGCTAAGGCACTCCAGCAATCTTGTTATACTAAGTTAATTAGTTTGGCTTTGGCATTTTTGGAGTCTTTCATTTGCTTACTGAAAACTAAGCGACCAATAACAACATGTGCTTAGGAATCTGGCTACTGCTCTTTCATCTTAATCACAATTTCACCGCTTAGCCAGCTAGAGAAAACTGTGAAAAATCCAACTATAATACAGAAAAGCAATTAATGTTGTAAAATGGCTTTGGGTCCCTGGATGAATGACATTGTAGATCAGCATCTTGCCCTTTAATGCAAAGTCACCCTTGGGTAAATCTTCAAGATATCTATTGATTTCGTAAAATCCCTTTAGATGTATTAAAATCAGTGTCAGTGTTTGTCCATATCAAAACAATAGAGTAAGTAATTCTAAAGTATCTGTGTATGTTTTTACAATATGTCTTTGTGTTTTGTCTCTTACAGAAACAATATTTTAGTGATTTCAGACATGGCAAGACTGCACTGGAGTCATTAAGGGTACATAAGACGACAGAGATGGATTTTAAAACAGTCAAGATCAGAGTCTTAATAAAAGGTTATACGACTTTAGCATTTGACCATAACTGAAACAGTAAGGGAAATGCTGTTTTTTCACAGCAGACTGCAGTTCTGTGGAAAACAAGCCTTATGTCCACATCAAGTGATACTCATCAGTGGGGGGATATTATACCCAGCTCTACAGCAACACTTCATTCTCTGTTCCTGCAGAAGTTTGGTTAATTCATTATCATTCCCTCCACTATGCTTTATTTGCTATATTCTAGCAAATAAAGGAAACAGCAGGCAAGGTCTCAGTAAAACACCTTTTCCTTCATTAGGGCCATCGGGGATATATCCATGCTAAAAGGAGAAGGATGCTAGACAAAAAGTCCTGAACCGCAATGCAGCTAATATTTCCATTATCATCATTCCCAGAAAGTGGCTGTGGGGAGCACCATTCCCACAGAGAACACAGCCTGGAAAAGAGCTCCTGCACTTTGGCAGGTGTGTTTGTGAAGGTGTTTATTGTCTGCAACTGCTTTTCCCTCTACTTGAGTGGGTGGCAGAACTTGCAGCTGGGGAATGTGTTAACTCAGCACTACCCTTTAACACTCTCTCTTTTCATTACAGGTATTAAAATTGTTCCTAATGGGCACAGCAGACAAGGAAAGCTAAACACGAGGAAGGACTTGATCCAGTTCCCCATTAAATTCAAAAGAAAAGCTAATAACTTCCGTGATAATACGAGTTGGACTGGAATTCACATGAACAGCACACCACAAATCATTTTATTCTCGCCAAAGCTTGTTCCGACTGCGGCAATTTCTGGTGAGAGCTGGAATCTACATCCCCCAAAGTAGCTCCACTCCAGCAAATACAACATGCATTAATTCAAGCATTATTTGGTTTTCCCCTGACTGGAAAATGTAAGGCAGCAGAGGGTAAAAAGAGCACGTGGCTCGTGTGCAAGCCCCAGCCCAGCTGCTGCTGTACCACTGTTTGCCTGTTGCTTAGCATTGCTTCACCTCTCTGCCAGGAAGAAATGGATTTGATGAGGGAATATAAACTTCCAGTTTTGTTTATGGTAAAGTAATCACTGATGGTGCTCCAACCACTTCTTCCAACCATGTGTTTCATCACTTACTAAGTCCTGCATGCTCTTGGAGAAAAAGGCTGTAGTTTTCCATGCCTATCTATGAGCCCCCTGGGCAGCCCTAGATAAAAGGTTAGAACAGTGGTGTTTGCATGTTTAAAGGAGAAAAACTGGAATAGGAACTGGAAGATTGAAAATAGGAATTTGAGGGCATGATTCTGGGTAAACAGCTGTAGCTACTGGAGCAGAAAATTGGGCAAGATGATCTCCAGAGGTCCCTTCCAACCCCAACCAGTCCTTGATTCTGTAATTTCAGGAGCAAAGTAAAGAACTGGAGGAATTAAGAAGGACATAAAAAAAGCAATGTCCAGGGAGCAAGGAAGCAAAGCAAAGATACTACAAAGTGCTTGAAACTCACCAGTTATCCATTTAGCCTCTGGGTCATGAATCTTGAAATCATCACTGAAGAGATCTTCCACTGTTATCTTCTTCTTCTGAGACAAGCTGTTATCTTCGACTGTAAAACATTCACAAACAAACTACCATTAATTCAACTTGGAAATGCTCCTGAAAGCACAGCAACTGTAAATAGTGACATGTCATATCTCATTTGGAAACAGCCCATGTTAAGCTTTCTGTCACACACAAATCCCTTCCCCCTGTCGGTGTTAGAAAAGGACCACCTAATGGTTCACTAACCAACCCTCCTTGCTATATGTGCCTGGTCTTACCAACTACAAAAAGACCAAGAAATGGTCTAAAACACACACTTCCAGACATGACATGATCGAAAAAGAACTTAAGTCATGCAAACACACCTATAGGTGTCATAGTGATAGATAATGCTGACTATTCGACAGCTAAACACGAAAACATTTCTGAAATCATGAGCTGCATTTTAAAAAGTATTTTAAATGGCCGATTTTTTACAGCTTGTATTTTTATTTGCTTAAAAATTGTGACATAAAACCATAGCTGGAAAGGTGTTTAACCTTATAAGGGCTCATACAGATTCCTTCAAAAATTCACAAAAGATTTTCCATGGGAATCAGACACTTGGTTGCAGAAATATTTTTGAAAAGTCTATGAGATATAACCCTAAATCCCTGGGTGTTGCATAGCTGGCCCATACTAATTTTAATTTTTAGTGAAAAGATAATACAGTTTCATTTGTAAACATGGCAATATGAAAGCTGAAAATTTTAGAGAGAAACCTAACAATTTTGGAAACCAAACAATTTTGATTAATATGTTCCCTCTTTCCTTTTCTCCCATCAACTGTAATTTCTTTTTTGTTATGACAAGCAGTCATCCTCTATGAATAATTTGTTGTCAACATTCAATTTTTTGCTGAAATAATATTTTCATGGAAACCTTTCAGTCAGCTTTAAATACATTTGCTCTTTTAAAGAAAAGAGGAAGCCACATTCTGAGTATTTCTACAGCAGGAATGTGTGTTTCAGCATCTTTCCTCATGACAGTGTCCTCATGCCTGAGGTTTATTGGCAGCCTTAGCTATCTTTAATATTGTTTAGTGCTAAACTTACACTGAACACTTATGATTAGAAAAGTGGAATCAGACTCTGAAGGCATTTATTTGTGGGAAAAAAGTCTGCTTTGCTGTACTAAATTGAAGCCCCTGAGCTACCTGAGATGACAGAAAATTACCTATGAACAGTGTTTTGTTCCACTAAAAGATGTTTCAGAACAAACTTTCATTTTTACCAAATTAAATTATATTCTTCAACGTTCATACTTTTCCCTAGTCTGGCAGAGCCTTCAATCATACTGTTCACTGTGGCTTCCAAATACCAAAACCCATTAATACAAGTCCTCAGCCAAATCCCTCTGTGTGACAGCATTGTGCCAAGTTATTCTGCATCATTTTATTTATTAAAATGGAAAATATACGTGACAAGGACCCCAGGAAATCGTTCCAATTAGTTTCCACCATGGTGCAAGTCCCCAGAACTGGATGCCCAGGGAGGTCAGACGGGGCAGAGCAGGAGGTCAGAGCCCACACACAGCCCTAGGCTTGTGCCTGTTCCAGGAGCTGCTTCCCAAATGCCCTCTGGAGGAACACAGACACCCTCGTCCCCCCATGAGGGCATAAGGACAAGCACAAGCAAAACTCTGTGCTGGAGATTTGGGAAGAAGCAGGGTGGGAAGCCCTTCCTGTTCCTCCTTTGTGTGCAGGATGGGGACAGGCAGTCTGGGAGCTGCACCATCTCTGTTCCTCCACAGCACTCCAACTCCTCCTGAGGGACAGCAGGAAGAGGGAGAGGCAGCACCTGGGCTTTGCACACTTGGGAGCCTCTCTAAGGGATGAGGTGAGATTCCCTTCCTGTCCCCTGCCTTGGGCTGTAAAAGCTGCAAGAGGTCCTCTGCTGGACCATGGGCTACCTTCATCTCAGCCACAGAGCTGGGGAGAAAACAGATAAACTAAATAATAAATCCATCAATGAATTTCGGTAATACAAAAACAAAAAAAAAGATTTGCTGACCTCTCCTCTAATAGACAGGTAGGTCAGAGGGCTTATTAAGAACACCTGCTCCATTCCTCTGGCCCTAACGGAGACATTTATGGAGGAAGAAATGCAGTCGTGGGATCTGAGGCAGCCCACCCTGTCCTGAGCAGCAGATTCCGGGTGTGCCTCAGGGTGTCTAAACCAGCTGGTGGACAGGTTGTGTCCACACCCAACTGCAGGGACCTCGAGGCCTCTTTGGGCTTATGGAAGGACAGGATTAAGCATGTTTAAAGGATTAAGCCACCATTTTTAATTTTGCATTCAGGTCCCCCAGCCCAGCAGATCCAGATGGCAGCATGGCAGCCGTGCGAGTGGCACACGGACCTGAGATCTGAGTGCCAAGTCACAAACCCAGCATCCAAACATCACAGCTCCGTGCTGAGAGAACCAACTAGAAACCATGTCCATATTGGTTTTGATTCAATACTAGAGGCATGACAGGAACCCTGTGTTTGCGTTCATCTGCCTCCTCTTCATCCTTGAAGTCAGTGCACCCAAACAAACCCGGGCTGAACTGACAACACCCAGCTCTCCAGAGCACAAAACGAACAAAGATTCTCCACAAATCCAGAAAACTCAAACAAAGAGAAGCAAGGAGCTGACCTCACTGCCTGTTTTGCCTCTTCTCTTTCAAGCTTTTTCTCAACTCCAGCCATGCTCAGAGGCTGCTTGATAGGTCAGAAGGCTACAGCCACCTTTGGGTGCCCACCCTTCTTTCCATCACCCCTGAGGCTCAGCCACAGGCTGGTGTCAGATGCTTTCCTCACACACCTCCTGGCCTGTTGTGCATTGCATGTGAGTGACAGTCTCCATCTCTTTGTGGCCAGCACACCAGGATCTCCTTTCCTGCCTCAGCATACCTGCTTGATCTCTGGGCAGACCTAATCCCTCTTTTTCCCCAGATGACCTCTCTGTACCCAGTGGCCAGACAAGGCAAGCAGGCAGCCTTTCTTCCTTCTGTAATATCTCACCTTTTCCTAGTGGTGTAAAATACACATTTATATATAACTATGGTTAACAAATTGCTCTCCTGCACAGCCGGTCAAAGGATAGTTCCTTGCTCTGGGTATCACAAATGCTACAAAGCTTCCTAGGCAATGCCTTTGACTGTGAGACAGCACGCTGTGAATTAATGCTATGCAATGACTAGGTCAGTACCACTTCTGAGAAATGCTTCTTATGGATATTGCAAAAATTTTAATATGGATTAGGGTGTACTTTCTTTTTTCCCAGCTAAAAGGTCAGATTTGAAAGGAGCAAATGTGATGTATATCTCCAGAAATCTTTAAATACCAGGAACAGATGTACGAGAAAGCAGCCTCTTCCTAAGCAAAATGTCTAATGGTATTTGGGGAAGGCTTTATTCTACTCAAAATTTTTGTAGGACAGGTTCCTCTTTTCAGCTTTGCTCTGTGTGTGTGTGCATGGGCAGACTTCTAGAAAGTTTTGCATGTCTTTATATAAATACACAAACAATGGAATGGGACCCACACAGGTGCCACGTGCTGTGACAAGTGAGCAGCTGCCAATTAGGAAAGGCTCAGGCCAACACTGTTATCTTTTGTATAAATAGTTTAACATTTTTCAAAGGTGGATGGAATGGCAGGGCTCACACACACATGAAATTGGAGAAGCTCAGCATAGGCAACGCTGTGCGTGTGGTGTCCTATAGTGTAATTAAATGTAAACGTCCACCAGTTACCACTTCTTTTGAGAATGTTGTTCTAGAACATCAAAGGCTACACAAATCATAGAAATGTTGAGATGCTTTTAGGATTTTATAAAATAAGACATAAGCATTAGCTAGGAATAGAGCACTGCCACCGTAATTACAGTTTCTGCTGAATTACAGTTTCATACAGTTTCTGCTCCCAGTTTATGAGCTAATCTTGAAGCAGGGTGAGTACCTGACCCTGAGAAACTCAAACCAGTAGGGATTTCAGCCCTTCTGCAGCTGAATCCAGAGTTAAAACCTTTAAAGATTTGGGCTGATTAGAAAAAGAATCTGGAAGAGACATACAAATCCCTCTTTTCCCCAATTATTAAATACCTTAATCATTATCTACCCTGCTATGCAAATATTCCTCACTTCCCACTTTGCCTGTTGTTCCTGCCTTTGCAAGAGACTACCCATGAGATTACCCAAGTTTTCTCAGTGTTAGTCCAAGTTATGGGACCGGGTAACCACTTTTCTTTGTCTGAGCATGGACTACATGCTTGCATGCTGCACTCTACCCATATATGTCCAAAATGACTCTCTGGAATCAGGCATTGAATGATGCTGGTTTTAGAGCATCTCTGCATTTCGTGCCTTGGTGCTGCACTGTGAAACACGCCTTCAAACCAACACCAAAATACTGACAAAAAAATGGTTTCCCGGACAGAAAGAGGACTGAGACAGGAAAAAGTAAGAGATTCAGAGGTAAAAATGCAAAAGGTTATTTGTACTAGTGTGACAACATCAGGCTGGACTCCAACATTATCACTGGAAGGAAGAATTAAAAACATTTGAATATCCTCAAGTATTTTGTCCAATCCATGCCAGACTGCATCACCCCCTTCAAGGCCTTTGCAGTGAAGAGGGATTTTTGTTTGGTTGTTTTGTTTGGTTTTTTCCTGATGTCACTCTCATACTTGGCAGCTCCCTGTGAACATCCACAAAACTGCTCCGTCTCCTTCCCTCACTGTGCTCCTGCCCCTTCCTCACCTCTTGTTCACGTATCCATCACTTAATTTTCAGTTTGGCTACCAAAAGATAAACATTTGTTCTTCCAGAGAACTATTTTATGGCAGGGAAATGCCATAAACTCTGCCTCTGCTTTTGGACAGGCTCCTCCACCTTCCCCACTCCTACCTTGCTGGGACATGCTATGCCCAGTCGGGATTAGCAATGTGATATTTTTACGTTTGTCAAACCAGTCTGAGAGTCCCACTTAGCCCATGAAATGAGACTCCTGTTCCCTTCTGTCATAGCCCAACCTCATAACAAGTTCCAGGGCCAGTGGCTTAGAAGAAGACTGAACTCAGCTGCTGCCAAGACACAGCAACAACCTAAGGTCTCTAATTTACCCATGGCAGTCTCACCATGAAGCACTTTGGATCCATAATAAAAACAGGAGCAGTAGTGAGATCAGAGTTTTTGTATTTACATTTAGGACACAATTCTGAAACATCAATAGGGGAAATAAAAAACCCAAGCCCAGTTTACCAGGTAATTAGAAATCTCAAAAAACATGAATGGAAACTTCAGCACAGAAAATGACTTTGCATATTCCTAAGTTTTAAGCACAGAGACCCTCTCAACAGAGTTATCTGGAGGTGTTGCTGGGTATATAATAAAAACTGTGATTTATGTGTGTGTGCACGTGTGTGCATACATATCCCAAAGGGAGAATATCTTTGTGCATGCATATGAAATATATATATATATATATATACACTTGTGAATTTTATTTATAGCTGAATGTGAGTATTTCAAGAAGGAGAAGAAGGAGGACCCCAGAAACTATAGGCCTGTTAGTGACATTTCAGTGCCTGGTAAAATTATGGAGAAGATTATTCTGGGAGGTATTGAAAAACACCTGAAAGAGAATTCAGACATTGGTCACAGCCAGCACAGCTTCATGAGAGCAGAGTCCTGTTTATCAAACCTGATTTCATATCGTGACACGGTAACCCACACTGATGATCAAGGGAATTCAGTGGATGTAACCTTTTTGGATTTTGATTGAAGTGACACCCATGGTCCCACCTAGGCAGTGCTTTAGCTTCAAGAAAACTTGTTGAGGCTCACAGGTATGGACTTAGGAATCTAGGCTTTCATGTACATCTTTGAAAAGTCTGTGCTTCTGTAGAACTGAAGGCAACATTTCCATATCTAATAAGTTGTCCCTGATGTGAGTGTAGTTCACACACCATGCTCCAAAATATCTCAGAGATGGACAGCACTGTCTAAAGATGCTGAATCTGAACACCAGCAAAATTAATTTAATAAATGATCTTTAATTAAGTTTAACCTTAATTAATTTAATTACATAATTAATCTGGCATGACCACACGGTACTTAAATTTACATTGAAAACTTCGGGATAACATGAAATAAATGGAATATGGCATGACAATAAATATTCAAAAAAATAATGTACTGTTTGTTTCACTCATTTTCAAATTAACTCAGTGCACTCCTGTGTTTCTTGGTTTGTCACTGTCTCCCATTCATCACACAGCAGGACCATGGGATAAGAATTTTGTCATGGAAGATGGCCCAGAGCTGCTGGACTGCATGTAATTTCACGTGTAATGAGCTGGAAATTTTTGCCCCACTACTTCCATCTCGTTTTTCTACTTCACTACCCTGTGCTCTTCCACTTCCTGAGGTTTCATTTCTCTCTTGCCTCCATTCTGCTCCTCAGCTCTGTGCTCTCTGTCCTGCTGCTCCCTAGATTCTACCACTCACATGCACTCATCCAAGGAGTCCCTGTTCTCCTCTACATCCCTAAGCAGGGGACCTTTGCCTCCCCCTGTGTTTTGCAGCTCCTCACCCTTTCTGACACTGAATTCTCTTTTCTCTGTCTTGTCTCTCATTTTGCTTGTCTTTACATATTCAGTTCACAATCTTGTCAGTGCTGCAAAAGCGCTTTATTTCTACTCCCTAAGCAGGCATGGAAATTTACAGGGCTATATAAATATATAATAATCAATAATCATAATGTTACCGTATTAAAATTCAAGCCTACAACCTCAGCAGCTACTGTAAGAGAAATAATTTACAGAGGTTACATGCATAGAGCTTTGCTGAAACTTGGTAAGGGGATTAACTTAAAGAATTCTTTATTGGGAAGTTACTAATTATTATTTAGTAGATAAGTACTATCTGGTATACCATTATCTGAAGTTGCTTTGGAAACACTGTGGTCTGAACTAAAAATCAACCCAGCTGAATGGAATGGGATTTAGGTGCCAAGGCACAGGCATCTAATGCCATTTCCAGTGGTCCAGGATATGACACTCAACTGGCAACTACTGCTCCACGTGGACATGAATTTCAGGAGTTCCTGTGTCCTCACTAACAGCCCTATGTGGGTTGCTCCCCTACCCTGACACATCTAAAATGACACTCCCCATCCATGTTTAGGCAATCAAGTTGCAGCCTTATGCCCTCAGCTCAGCAGCCTGATCTCTGAACTGAAATGTAAAACTCTAAAAAAATCTACCTAAGAATGGCCTTCAACTCAGCATCACATTGAGATAAAGTGAGGAAGGAGGATTCCTTTGATGTCGACTTTGCAGTTAGTTTGCAATCCCTTTGCTCTTGGAAGTGTAAAATAACAGAAGAAAAACAGACTGTAAGTGAGTTAAAGGTTATAAATACCTGGAGTCAGGAGTATGACAGAGGTGACAATCAGCGAGCAGATAACGAGAATAACAAGTAAGGCAATTGCAATTCCTTTCCAGTTTCTTTGAGGAGGATTACTCCCCACCAGCTCCTAGAAACATCAAAAGAAGATGAACATTTAGAAAAGGGCACTTAGACAAGGAAACAAGCACAGAATCCAGGCAGCAAGGTATGTCTGCAGAACTACACCCTGTGACCACGGTGGGTGACGCCCTTGAGCTGAACACAATCCACGCCGTTGTTATTCATGGTGGCATTAATTGAATTCACCCCGAATAATTATACAGTGAATAAATGCAATGCACCCACAGGTGGCTCAGCAGTGGAACCCACACTCCCCCTTACCTCCTGGCACCAGCCCCCATCCCAGCACTCATCCAAACTCACTCATCAACGCCGATTTCCTACCAACCCTCATTAAGTCTGGGAACGAGGAGCTTTACAGTAACTTTCAAGAGACTTTCATAATAAGATGTCAGAGAGGCATACAGGAAGATAAATAATTCACAGGGGCATGCATAGAGATAAAAATCAATAAGGATATCCCCCTGGTGAACTTTCCTGCCTTCCCAGAAAACATGACATCTCCTCAGGGCGTACTGCGTGCACTCCTAGGTTGGTAGGTCTGAGGAACTGAAGACAGGCTTCTCGTCTAGCATATACATTAAATTTAATCACGTCCTTAAAACTTTAGAACAAAAGCTCCATCACCACGCACTGATTAGCTCTGACTGCACTGTGGTTGCACCATATGTTCTGCCTACGATGTATACAGCACCCCTGCTCTCAGGACTGAGGTTTTTATGAAGTGCTGTGTTCCCATTCACGAGATCTTAAAAATTTATTGCACTTTCATGCGTTTTGCTGGATTCCTCTTAGCATTTTGCATTATATGTGATTTCATGCACGCATTGAAGCGCCCACAGGAACTGTATGAAATATTAGTGCACTCCGCTTTTCTGGGAGGCTGAATTCACTCAAGGGATCTGGTCTGACAGCCACAACAACTCTGGATGCTCCTCATCCTTGTCAAACTCATCTATTTAGGACTTTTGCCTAATTTCCTTTATTATGAGGTATAGTGTGTCTAAAACAGAGCTGCAGGTACTTCTTTAAAAAACTAATTTATTTTTCCATTTTAAATTTTTTATGAGAACAAAAAGCTTTATAGTAGACAAAGTTCTGTTATTCAGAGTTTGTTTCACTTCTGTTTCTTATATACAGCAACAGGACTGGAACAGGGAAGTCAGGAAAACCTCACAGTTTTGTTTTCAGAAGATGCTGGGAAGTATTTTTCAACCTTTCCCTAGAATTCATTTTACAGAAAAAGATAATGTCTAGACTCACTTTCTTTATGTTTGGGGGTCCAGCCACTACAAAAACTACAAATCTGCAATGGAAAGCCAAGTTTGAGACATTAAACCCCTGACGCACTCCATCATTTATCCTAGTTCTGGAAAAGACTTCTCTTCCTTCTGGCAAAGAGGGGAAGAGGTGAGCACACCCTCCCCTCCTTGTCTCCCCCTTGTTTGTACTTGGCTTTCATTTGAAATTAAAAATATTTAGAAGGAACAAATTTATAGTTTACTATCATTACTGGAGAAAAATTTGAAAAGTAGGTCAGGAGCTTTGAGAAATGCAATTTTGGCAACAAGCAAACAGAATAAATACTTCCATTTCTACAGATTCTTTATCCTAAGTATGAATACAAATGTTAATCAATTTAGTCTTCTAACACAATTTTTAGGAAAGTGTTACGGTCTCCAATTTTCAGGTGATGCAAAAAGGCACAAAAGACAGTCTGTGACTTTCCAAGGGAAGGAAATTTATAAATAAGCCAGGGAGAGAATGCAGGGCTTTTAGTAAGTGGTAGAAATATTTTTCTTTCGCGGGAGGGTACAGGAGGGTATAGAGAGAGACAGGAGAACTGGGGAGAAGGTGAGAAACCCCAGCAAGCCCTCAGAGTGTCTTGGGACAGAGGTAAAACACTGACAGTGTTGCAGAACTGGTGGCAACAGTCACAGTCTTGAAAATAATCTAACAACACTCTCACCACAAATGGTCAGAAGTTTTAAAATCGAAGAAAAAATTAGATCATGGACTTGAATAACATCTACAAACCCAGATGTAGTTGAAAAGCTTAATAACACCTTGCATTAAGTGTGATTTCCCCATCCATGAGTCCCACTGCGACAGAAATACACACACATACTTGAGCTTTCAGGACAGCTGTACTTGCTCTGAATCCATTATCAAGTCAATCACATTAATTCTCCAGGCATTCAATCAATAGTTGAGCAAAATCTCAACAAAAAAAAGACTGGGAATTTCTAGTGTATCAAGAGGAGGAAAACTATTCATAAGCAAAATATTGGGGTTTAATACACTGCAAGGAAGTAGAAAAGAATATTTTCACTTTCTTTCAAAATTCCATCAGGAAATTTTCCCTGGTAAAAAGCAAGGAGGAATAAATGACTTTTCAAAGAAAGACAAACAGTTTTATTCAGCACAGGTTTGGAAAGCTGCTCTTTTGTTCTCAGTCATTTGAAGTCTCTTTTGATAGAATCACTCACAGCAAAACTGCAGACACATCACACCATATTCGTGATAGCACTGCCACCTCAGATGATTCCTGTCTGTATTTCTGTTAATTCCAGAGGGATGTTGCTGTGTCAGTGTGACCAGCTTTTACCTCCAGGGGATTACAGCCTCACCAGCCTGTGATACCCCCTGCCCTTGGCAGCAAACCCCCACCCTTCACTGGGATTTCCCAGCAGCAGGCATCAGCCGCTGGTTCACACTGCTCAGGGGAGCCTCTGTGCTTGGGACTGAAGCCAGGAAGGTGTTTAATTCAGCCCAAGGCAGGTACTGATTCAAGCACATAAATGATGTTCTTGAAGTGGCAGCTCAAAGGGTGCATTTCCAGCACAGAGCACATGGCTGGATTTTGCCTGCTCCTGAAAGACCTAGCCTGCAGAGATAAACGTGGAGATCTAAACCAACCAGCAAGCAGATGCCCTTTGTGTTAATCCTAAAGATCCCAAATTTGGGTTTCATACTGAAATCTGAGCATATGATACAAAGGGAAATAAACCAAGCACATATGGTTTCTGCTCTGATGAAAAGGACATGAAAGAAAACATTGAAGTCACTCATCAGTAGGAACCACCTCCCCTGCCTCACATGAAGCACTAACACAACATCCTCATGACCTCTGCAAGCAAGCTAAAGCCCTTCAGCCTGGTTTTCTCCTTCTTTTCCTTTGCTGTTCGTTTTTCACCTTCTTCTTCCTGTTACAGGAAAACTAAATTGATTTTGGGTTCGGAAAGTAAACCAGATGTTTCCACAGCTTTTTCCATAAGCACACTTCATTGATGCTGCATGTTAAAAACTGCAAATGCTATCACTTACATCTTCATTTGTGATTGAAAAACATCGCTAGCCACCTGTGAAGTTGATTTTGGAGCCATTAATCTAGACATCTACAGTATTTTAAGATTCTAAAATTCAGATCTACGGTGACATATTTTCCTGCCTGTAAAGGAATCACTGTGCTGACATTTTCTGGATGAAGGCTGGATGTGCTCCAACCCAAGATGCCGTCAACAAAATTATTTCTGGCGTGTTTATTTGAAACCTGCCAAAAGCCTGCCAGCACAGTGGTCATATTACAATAATATAACAGCTTCTTAAAACAACTCATCAAGCACAACTTCTTTTTTCTTTTTTTAATAACCGTGTCTACATGGCTGAAGGACAATAGAGACATCACATGTCAAATATAGGTATTATTTAATAAAACTTATACATCCTGGACCAAAATCTTTGAAGTATCAGCAGTGAGATAGTCGTGGTGGGCGTCTTAGTCTTTTTCAACACAGAGCTGCCACTTTTGTGCAATAACAATAAATCTCAGGTGTGTTATATGAAATATATACATTCCAAATACAAGTGCTGCATTTAGAGGTTCCTTGCAGAAGCAGGTGACACTGGGCCACAGAGACTGAGCTCTGGACTCAGTTACACTGGTGTAAATCTGAAGCAAAAGACAAAAGAAAATCCAAGAAATTAATGGTATGAAATAAAAGCAGGTGCAAGATGTTTCGTTGGCCTCAGAGGTGGCAGGATGGGGATTTATAGCAGTGGTTTTGTGGTTTCCATACTTGCTACTTTCACAAGCTCTGTTTCTTGCTTCTTTCTGATTTATTTCTAAATTTTGACCTTAAATATTACACTTATAAACACAGCAAAGAAAAAATTCTTCTAAAAACTTGTTAACATTGTTAATTGATAAATGTGTATTATATCTTTCATTCATGCCACCTGGTTCTGAATTAGGACTTCGGCCTGATGAAATGTGGGTGAGTGTGGTGTCTCTGACAACTCAGCTCACCAAGTCCAGAACATGGCACAGAATAAAAAGGTATGGGAACACTGTTTTGTCCAAGACAAAAACTCCTGTGAAGTTCACTGGAAAAATAATCTTGCTGCTAATTAGTTCTTTATAGTACAAAATTGCAGCAGATTATACCTGCTGAATAGTACAACAAATGAGCTGAGGAGTGGGTAACCCATACAGTTATTAGATTATTAACCTTGTGTTGCAAAAAAGAAACACTAATTGCGATGATAATGGCAGTAAACTAGATGAATTGCAGTGGTTACAGCAGGAGGTTCGCTGAGACTCCTGGTTATGCTGCTGATTGATACTGCATTACTGTCTCCTCACAATCCTCCTGCCCGGATCCTCCACTGCTCCCTTGCCTTAAACCTAGGATGGAGGTTCTTCATGGGCAGGAATCATTTCTGATACCCTCCTTGGCACAGAGGAAACTTCAGTCGCTACAGAATTTAGGAAGTATCATAACACAGATGAACAATAATAAGCATGTAACTGCATCATTCTCACCTCCGAAGTCAAGCTGAATTACTTTTGCTTGGGGATATTTTATTTATTTTCTTTCCTTTCCTTCTCCATACTTGCCTCCCTCTCCTCTGCTGCTGCAGACCACCCTGAGCTGTGCTCCAGCTGGAGTGTGATGCTGAATAACAACCAGTCTCCAGATAGACAGAGAGCCTGAGCCTGAGGCTACTGCAAACTCAGTTGTTCAGATGCTAAAGGTGACACTTCAGAGTGAGAGGAATAAAAACTTGCTCTGTTTTTACAAATGAGGCATGGCATGTATGTGGGTTTTCCTGCAAAACCCCAACAGAAGTAAGAGGGATAAAACCATCTGCCTGTTGTGGTGGTGAAAGACAACTATGTTATGTTTTTCTTCATCTTCTGTTGATGCTTTTCCTAGTAGGGAGCAATGACTTAGTAACAGCGAACATCCTTGCTGCCTACTCCCCAGCACTGCGAGACAAATCTTTTACCCTGCACACAATGCAGCACGTTCTCCTGCCCTGCATTTCTGGAAGGCTCCTTTATGAATGCCCTAAAGCCATTCTGTTTGGTTCCATCTCCTCCCACCTTTATCTGCAAAGTGCACACAGGCAAATGTCCAGAGGCTGGGCACTAATGGCGTGTGTGAGAGTGAGCGAGGAAAAGGCTGTACCCGTAACTCAGCTCCCCGTAAAATTAAACCTTGCATGTTTTATGCTTTGGTAGAGCTTTCAGTCTTGCATGTTTCTATTACAAAGCCAATAGGAGAAAATGAATGCCATCTGCATCCCCCACACCTAAGTGTAGCTTTAACAGATGACAAGTCTTCCATACTTTTAGAGCAGAAGGCACCAGATCCTCACTCAGCATTGACTGACATAGATCATTGGCTCCACTGGAGCCATGCCAGTCTATGTCAGCTACAAATGAAACCCAGTGCTGCTTTTAAGTTAAAAGAAAAATAAATCCATAAAATGATTTAAATACGGTAATATCTGGAATTTCTAGCTGTTCTGGATTGCAGAAATGGATATTTAATAACTTCCCATCATTTTTATAGGCATTATGATGAAATGGTTTTGGATCATCTCCAGACCGTGCAGCACTAAAAGATTAATTTAGCATCTCTGTGTTTTGAACTGGCATTTCACATGACTTTTGTACCCAAGTAGAGTAACCACACTGCAACACCCTCCTGTGCCCTTACAGCATATGTAAGTAAGCACCACTGCCATTTGAAACATTCCCAAATTACTCCTAGTGCTTAGGGACAGAGTGACTCCATGGAACTTCCAAAATAAATTAGAACCTTGGAACGTGGACTCAGAAATTCCGCCAGAAGCCTGTTCTCAAGGTGACAAAATTCAAGCTGCAAACACCATCTGGACCTGTTGCACTAGGAGTGGTTCCAGCCCAAGGCACAGTCATGTTATGGCCACGGCCAGGAGAAAGGACACGGCAATACCGGACCTGTGTACGGCACGGGACATATGTGACTACAGATACTTTTAGACAAGAACTGTGTTGGCCTTGATTGAATGTCATTTTATTAATCTCCTTCACTTTCCCCCCATTAGTTTGGTTCATTCCAGTGCTGCAACCCAGATGTTTTTATAGCACCTGGCACGGTGGGGCTGTGAATCCCGTCAGGGGCCCTTAGCTGCTACTGTAATTCAAGTCATAATTAAAGATCCATTCCCAATACTGACAGAGCCCATAAAATCAACAGCATTTCTTTGATTTTAGTTCAGTGTTTGATATAAGCACACACGTTCACCCGCTAAAACAGAAGCAAATCATCTCCTGGAGTGAAATATCTGCCACGGCACCAGTAAAACTCGGTTTGATGCTTAGGGTTTTATTCCAGAGGAGTCTGTGTGTTCATCAAATCCATGAAAATGCTTGGCAAGCCCAAATGCCACAGATTATATCACTGATCTCAGGACTCCTCTATGCCACAGCACTTGCCTAGCTCCAGTTTTTCCACTACAATGCTCTGACAGCCTGGCTCCCTCCAAACCGAGACACAACACACGCACACGAGCCCTGAAACTGTTCATACCCATGCAGAAAGCATCTGCAAAGAGTGGTGCTGCCAAGGCATGCCAAGGTGGCACCTCCCTACTCTATTTCTTGAAGAATTAGGATCTCAAGAAATGGGAAAAGAAGCTTTCCTGAAAGATTTGAGAGCTCGGCAAAACAACCTCTCAGCTTTGTTGTCTACCCACAAAATGCCATTCTGCTTACATTTGTAAAAAGGCAATTGCAAATTTTAGTGAAACTGTATTTCAGTAAAAAAAATAAAATGTCATTCAACTTATGACTCTGAACACCAAGAAGGAATTTGTGATAAGGGAAATAGCAAGGTGTTTAATCCCCCTAGGGAGAAAGAGAGCATTAAAAGTTCTGTTAAATCTTATATTTTATTAATTCCTAGGCTTTTTTTATAATTTAGTTTACAAATAATTTGTTTCTAAATGGTACAGGAAGGAAAACATGAGGCAAACAAAGTTTAATTCCTAAATAATTTGCTTGGGAGCAATGTGAGGAAGGGCTATGAAGACAGCCAAGGTTTGAGGTCACTGTGCTGCAGAGACAGTGGGAAGAGGAATATGAAATCCAGATGTACAGCAGGAGGGGAGAAAATGGATTTTACACAGCTTATTTTCAAAAACTAATTATTTACAGTTTTGAAAAAGACAAATTGTTTGATGTATGGATGTTTCAAAGACAATGCAACTGCATTATTCATCATTGTAGCAATATTTATATGAAGATGATACTTATAATTTTACCTATAAGAGAATCTTAATTTTCTGTTGTTTCTAGGATCAAGTAATTTTTGATATGTGGGTCTCTAATGCTGCAGTATGCAGCCAAGATTTTAAATAAAATTATGGAAAGAATATTCTTCTCTGATACAAATTTTAACTAAGTCGAACAATGGAAAAAGAACATGTAAGTGTAGGCCTGCATTTTACACAATTCTTTTAGATGAAAAGACATTAGAAACTGCAGGAGTAGGATCCAGTATGGAGGCTCTTCTGTCCCAGCTAAGTGGTTTTCCCCCCAGTCTGTAGAGCCAAGAGTTTTTGCTTAGTCTCCGTCCCCTTCATTTCATCTCCTGAAACTTTCATTCCTGGTTTCACAAGTAAATACAAACCAGTAAATAAAGTCACCCAAAATCTGTTCTCTTGTCCCAAGGGTGATTGGCTGAGCACTCCTCTCACCCAAAAGCCAAACCCCCCGATACTGGAGTGCAGCACAACCCTACCACAACTTCTTTAGCAAGACAGTCCCTGGCCCACTCCGTCCACCAACCTTTTCTGCATCATTCCTGTGACTGTCCTGCTGTAATGGGCCAAAACCACGCCTGGGAGCATGCTGACAAACCACACCAGTGATCAGCTATGCTTGGTCCCTCCTCCCCTCCAGGTTACTTCATCATAGAAATGCAGCCCTAAACTCCATCAGCATCCCAAATCCAAAACCTTAGCATTAGTCCCCAACTCCCCTCCGTTGTGTAATTCTTACACTTAAGGAAAATCATTTGCTTGAGCCCACAATTTATTGAGAAATAAATACCAAGGGACACAACAGTGAAAGGACGTTTTTTGTATATATTTTATAATGCTGACTATTTCTTTCTGGCCAGCAGCAACCTGTGCTGACATCCACAGGCATCACTTTGATGAGGCAGGAGGCAGAGTCCACAGGCTGTGAGAGTGTCCTCAAAGTAGCTGGGAAACATCTCACTTCTCCCAACGGGACTTGCTTGGGCATTTCTCAGATATTCTTGAACCAGAAACCACTTCATGGATCTCTTGATTTGATGTTCATGAAGTTTTTTTCTTTAAAAAGTCTTAATTCCCCCAGGCCCTTGTCCAGCACTCTCTTAGGACAACTGTGGTTAGAATTACAGCTCTTTGAAGGGTGCTGTAATTCTTGGTATAAAATGCCAGCAGCTGGCTCAGCACCCATGCTGCTGTCAGGAAAAGTGACTCCAAGGTCTCCAAAGGTTTGCAAGTCTTATGCTTGGTCTGTTTTAATTGATTTCTGTTTTTGCTGGGGTTCTCACAGCACATTACAAGGCTTTACAAAGTCGTTTATTTTAATTTTCAAAACTTTCTGGTTGACAGGAAACACAACCAACAAACATTAAGTCATTTTTTCTTGGGAAAGCAAGATGCCAAATTTCCCATACTGAGTTGTGTTAACTGTGGCACAACACTACAGGAGCATGACTCCTTGTATAGAAAGAACACTTTGGTTGCTCATTTTTCATTTGAAAGAATTACCCTTAATTCAATACTATTCTGAGATTCAGTACGTAAATTACAGAATGAAATGGAAATATCCACATTCCCACTCAAAAAAGAAATTAAATAAAAAGAACCAAAACTGATTGAGACAAAAATTGCATTTTTTTTTCTCTTAGAAGATCTATTTTACAATGGTCACTGCCACCAGGGCCACCAGCAGTAAAACCACTGCATTATCATGATCATTTCTAATCTCCCTGAACAACTCATGTTACCATCTCAGGAGCACTGACAAAAACACTTCTGATTCATGCAGCTGGTTTATTCAAAAATGCAGGGATATAATATTGAAATAAACATGCTGTAGGATTTGAAAAGAGAAAAATCACTCATGTAGACTCAATGACTTATGTGTGACAGGTTCATTGCATCCCTTGGAAAAATACTCCAGAGACGGTAAGAAAAAAAGTGTCCAAGAAAGAAGTTCCTTCTCCACACCTCACCGACCTGTTATTCTCACGAGAAGCAGGGTTTGGCTTGTGAAACTGAGGGGTTTATCAAACCCAGCAGGCAGAGCCATGCCCACATTTCCCTACAGAGCTCAGCACAGCTTCAGAACAACTTGTGATCTAAGGACACCTTAAAAAGGTCCTCTGTCTTCATCTCCCTGTCCATCTCACTCATTTTGCAAGACTTAAAGACATCCTGATGCTGCAATGAACCTTCCACTATAGACCCCCCCACCAAGCACCCAGTCTGAGCCCTCTCAGATGTGGTGCTGCAAGCAGCACATTGCACCACGCACGTGCCAGGATCCTCAGAGCTGTTCAGGTCCTTAATTCCCCGTGGCTTCACCAGGATTCAGGCACATGAATACTCCTGAAGACCTTTGCCTTGGGGCCTCTCTTCACCTGATCTAAGTTAAAAGATAAAACTCCTCCATAGCTAACAAAAGGGTTCAGAAGTGATCAGACACGGAGCAGTGAGAAGGTAAATGACAGGGGTTGGAACACTGGTATTTTTAAAGATAGATGAGCATTAGCACAGCCAGGAATTCATTTACCATGTGAAAAATCTATTCAGAGCAGAATGGGAACTCTACCAATTAATACATTTCACAGATGTATCTCTTCAATAAGCAGAGTTACAGAGATCGTTTTTCTTTGACATACACCATAAGGGAATGAAAAGGTTAATGTAGTGTATGTGAGAGCATTTTTAAAAATCAATTTAAGGGAATTTTCTCTGCTGTAAATTATGCTCTGGCACCAGGGAAAGCCATCAAACTCAAATTAACAAAAGGGACAAAAGAATTTAATCTAAAACTACATTATGATTGTATTGCTCATTGGTGCACACAAAAAAATCAGCAACATACATTTCATTTTTACCTCCTTTGATTACAAAATGCTATTATCAGTGAAAGATAATGTTGAATCATAATTAAAAGCAGGACTCTCCCTCCTACCAGCCTGCAAAGCACAACATTTTCTGTAATGCAATATAAAGTCATTTTGGTTAGGAAACTCATTTGTCAGCTCTCCTCACATTCACCAGACTGTGACCCTTCTACCTCCTCTTGCACACACTTCTGTAATCTCAGAAAAAGCAGAGTTTGGCTTCTAGACTCCACTCTTCCCATTCAGCAAGACCTGACGTTGGCCTTGCAGCAGCTGAAGGCGTGAAGCTTCACTGGACTCATGGCATCTGTCCAGAAGGTCTGAAACAGTTTTCAGGTTTCCACTAATTTTAGCAGAACCAACTTCTGCCCTGGCAGAAGAGCAAACGTCAGCTGAAATCCTACTTTTTCAAGAGATCCAAAACGGTTCCTGTAACCTCATGGCACTGCCACAGGCTCTCCACTCCCCATCATCTGACTTGCAAACTGTGGACTCCTCTCCCCCTCACAACTGTACACAGGGTACCTTCTCTACATGGAGAGGATGCCGAGCAGTGCGGTGACATTCACTCTCAAAGCCACAGTCAGAACATGTCTTCGAAGTGACACAGCCCCACACTGTGTTTCCCAAAATTGTCACCTGTCATAGCCCTTGTGCTTTTCTCAAGTGACATTTGCTGTCACCAAACCCAGGAATTGAAAGGTGGCGCTGAGGACTGCAAGATTTTATGGCATGTTCTGCGTCAATGGAATGAGGAGAGAACATGGCACAACTGATCTGTGCTCGTACACTGGCTGCTGTGCTGGCTGCCAGAAGATACCACAGCACAGTGAAGGAACAGACAGATCCTATGGGCTGCTCAGGATAAACCAGCTGCATTATTTTCCTTCCACGGCACTGGCATAAATATCTAATTTGTTCCCCTCATGTATTCAACAGCTTTCCACCACTGAAACCTCCCCCTGTAGAGAGCAGATAATGGTCCATGTAAAGAATCTCAGTTATTTGATCTTCATTCATTGCCAAATGAGGAACAGAGGCCACGGTTGTTTTGCTGTTGGCATTCTTCACCCCTGGAGTGCCCCCCACGTTGAGGATCAGTCTCCACATTTCCCTGCCTGCGTCTTCACAGTACCATGGGATTTTCTGTCTCTACTTCCAGAAATTTTTCATCTGTTGGTAAATAATGGCAAGACTATATGAATAGATATAACTGTAGTTTTTATGTCTGATGAGGCTGCTATGGACCATTTATTCCCTACTCTTACAGCTGGTTTGATCTATCAGTGAAGGGACTGTCAAGTGGTACTCTTGGTTGCCAAGATAAAACACAAGGTTAGAGCCACCATTTCACCTAAAAATTGAACATAGAAAAGGAAGTGAGCCATGGTACTAGAAAAATTGCAATCGGTTTTGTTACATTCATTTGGACAAGGGGTGTGAGGGAGTGAGGATCAAAGAAACCCAACCAAAAACAACTTGGCTTGCACAGATTCATTCACTGCTTTATATTGCTACAGCAGTGAAGTATATATTAGTGTGTGTATATATATATATATATATACACAAAGACACATGTTTTTTCTCATGTCTTGTCATGGAAAAGCACAGACTCACCCTTTACACATGCTTAGCTTTGTACCAGAAGTAATTTCTTTTTCGCTCATTACTTTTTATCTCCTTTGAAATGTGAAATAAACTGTCCTTCCACACGCTGAGTGGAGTTGGGCTTTGGCTCCTCGAAGGAACAGCTCATGAATCAACAGCTGCAGCCTCCTCCCCGTCAGGTAGGACAGGCAGCAGTGGAGAACAGCAGCAGTTTCATCACCTCACCTAATCCCATCCCCATATGGTCAGGGACTATGACTAGTGAATAATTAATTAAAATATGTCTGATCAAAAGTTCAAAAGAATCTGAGGAACTGAAGTAAAACCCAGTGGCTTCCTTTTATTTTTTCTTCCGAATTTTCTTTCTTTTTTGCCATGGGCTTCTTTGGGTTCACAGGGAATAAAAAGACCCTTAGAGGTTGTGTAGTCCAAGTCCCTGGAGGTGTTCCAGACCAGGCTGGATGGGGCTCTGAGTAACCTGGCCTAGCGGAAGGTTTCCCTGCCCATGGAAAGGCGTTTGGAACAAGATGGTCTTTAAGGTCGCTCCCAACCCAAACCAAATTCTAAATCTGAAAGCTCACCCCACCCCCGTTTGTGCTCCTGGCAGCGTGGTGGCTGTTGGTGTCATGTGTCTGCCCTGTGCCTCCCAAAGCTCACGAGGGCACCTTGAGCTGAGCTGTGTTTGGAACTTGGACCTGCCTGAGAGCTGGCAGAGGGGCTGGGGCAGTAAGTGCAGCTGCACCGTCCTGGGACCCAGTGAGACAATTTAGAGCTATCACTTGTGACAGTGACTGCAAAGCAGAGATGTTTTCATTTACTTTTTAGTTGTAGGATGGAGGAGAAAAAGAACTTATGTTTTAAGACCTCTCCTTTTTAATAAGAAATATGTTAAGACTGTGCCTTAGTGCCCAGCTAGGTTACTGGAATAGAAAAGAGGAAGCATTGCTTTTTTGTATACAGTATTCTGCCTTTTAAAATATTGCCTTATAATGTAAAAAGTCATATTATGTACAAGAAAACTCACAGCAAACTAATGGGGCACTACAAACCTAGGATTGTTCTTTTTTTCTCATTTTATTGGAATGGATTCAAAAACATAATCAGAATCTAGTTCATTCTCTTACATAACCCTTTGTGAAGGACTCTTAAAATTCACATCAACAGCATCTCATTCCCACTTTCCCCTTAATTTCCATTTTGTTTAATGGCTTCATCACCATTTATTCGTGATTTTCGTATTTTTTTTCCCTCCTGTGAGAGAGAATAACCTCTCTTGGGTAATAGGACAAAGAGTTGGAAGCTGTTTGCTTCTCTCGTGCTTCTGTAAAAAAATACATTAAAAAAAAATTCCTTTACAGGGAATAAGCCCAGTTCTACTTTTTTTTCCCTGGGGTCTGGTGACACAATTCCAGCAATGCCAAGTCCAGCTGCAAGTGCCACGTGAGGAGGTGCTCTGAGTGCAAGCCCCACCACTGCACAGCACATCTCCTTCGCAGGCTGAAGATGTGGAGTGCAAAATAATCAATCTTCCAAGGCCCCAGTGAGCCCCTGTGCTACAGCCTGTACCCTGCCATCAGCTTCTAGAACAACAAAATATGCCCAGCACAGACAGGAAAAAAATAGCTGGAGGCTTCTATCAAATTTCTTTGTGAAATTACAGGAGGTACTTAACATTTGTCCTACAACTTTTCAAGGGAAATGAGAACATTTGCCATTCAGACAGGAAGTCATTATCTCCCATGGGAATGAAAGACATCTTGATTTAATCCTGATCCTTTAACAACAAGAATTCTGAACTCAGAAAATCTCAAAAGATGAGCCTATGAAACTTCTGTGCTTGGTTGATGCTCAGCATGGACTTCACAAGAGCCTCCTATATTCTATAGCATCCACACTTACATATCTCTTAATTACAACACAACTAATTTTTCACTTACATTAAGCCTTATATTAAGAATTAAAATTCCTAAACCAGAAAATGCACCTGCTGGAAAAAAAAAAAAAAGTAAAAAGTGGAAAGACCAAACGAGAGAAATGGTTGAAAAAAGTTTAATTTTTACTGACTACTTCATGCTTGTACTAGTTAATTTTTCTGACTTTGAACTAATCCCTCTCCCCATCAGTTGGTCACTCCATGGTAGAAGTGAACCATGCAGGGTGGGAGTCCACGATATGGATCCAGTTTTTGATCCAGTAATGGACAACTCGTTAACCTCACTCAGTAGCAATGCTGATCCCCAAATCTGCATTTTCCTGCTTCCTCACTGGTTTGTAGCTTTTGCTGCCACTGTTTTGCCAATAATTTTCCCTTCCATAGTATGAGGAGATGAAACACCCTCACTCTCAGAACAGATTTAGGGAAATATGGAGGGTTTACTAGGTCATCTAGGCAAGATATTTGGGCAATTGCATCGAAAGCAGGGTTAGGTTGTTAAAAGTAATTTAAGTTCTTGATTGCCCTCAGTTGCCCTGCAGGCAAGGCTCCCAAACATCTGTGAAGATTCATGCCCAGTCCCTAAGGGATCCTCTCCATTTTAGTATCGTTTAAAAACCATCTTCCTTTGCCCACATACAGCAAAAAAACCCAATCTCCCACAATAATTTTGAGGTAGGGGAGCAGCCTTGAAGTTGAGCCTAACACACAAGAGGTTTTCCAGGCAGGGCACAGAGGAGGGTGCAGCTCCCGTTATTGCTGCTCAGCAGGACAGGCCAGAGCTCACCCGCTGCCTGCTCAGCTCTCCCTTGCCAGCAACGCCCTCTCTGAAGCTGTGCCAGGTAACAAAACACATTCCCGAGCTGCAGCTGGTCTCGCATCCATGCCCAGGGGCAGCACATCTGCAGTGTGACCAGCAAGGCAGGATGTCAGGGCAGAATTTCGAGTAAGAGGAGCAGGAGCTAACATCTAATCAGCTGTTTCCATCGCATTGTCAGGACAGGAGCATTTGAACTTGGCTTGGAGGACACCATCGGGTGTGCTGTCTGTTACCTGCTGCTCTGCACAGGTAGAAGCAGTCCCCGTGTATTTTGTTAACTCCCGTTATCCTGCATGAATGGCTATGACGCATAGATCCAGCTTACTGCTTTCACCATCAATTACTGAAACGTTTGTTGCACAGGGAAGAAGAATCCCGTTTCCCTGTGCTGCTGCTGGGATGATTGTAGCAGCCACAGCAAACTGCCTGAGCATCCTCCACAGAGCCTGATTTGGCAAAGAACGCTGCCATGGGCGGACATGGGGTCAGCAAGAGGTGGGGATGCTTGGCCTGCCTGCTAATGGAGAGCACACTTGGAATCAGCCTCTGGAAAAATGCTTCCCATGTCCATTAGGGATGACATTTACCTTAGTGCAGATGGCACTCACCACCCTTTGTGCACCAGCTAAGCTCTGAGCTCAGGGGGATGGTGTGTGGTGTATGGGGATGATGCAGTTACAATCTGCAAGTGTCAGCCATGTGTGCATGTAGGCATTTTTTTTTAAAATATATATATATTTTTAAGGGAAATGTGGGCAATTAAGCAAAGGAATAGAAAATAGGTAACTTCCAGAAAAAGTAAAATGTGACTCTATCATAATTAAGCTTTGCTTGTCAGTCAATGTTTCATTAAGTAACTGTACAGCGTGCCTCAGAGTATTGTTGATTTCTTCATCCAAATACAAATTTAACACTGTATATTATGGGCTGCTCCTAAAATCACTAGCTGTATTTATTACTTTACTAAATCTTTTTGGTACAAATAAAGAAATGCTGCTGTCAGGTAATGCGTGATCCTGCACAATGGCTTTTCTGTCTCCTTTCTCACAGGATGCTCTCCTGCATCCACAGGGAAAATATCACCAGGAAAGGGCAGTGGTTTCCTTTGGCCCCACATGCCCACAGGTTCAGCTGTAGATGAATTCATGAAAAGCATTTAATAGGATACCTTTCTGTAACCATCTAGGGTTGTGCTCAAGTCCCACGTACTTCAGTGGGATGCAGACAGGAGTGTTTCAGCACTTCCTAGACATTTTGGTGTATGACTCCCCAACATAAATATTTGCTCTGCAGAGAAAGACCCAAGATCCAACACAGATGTCTAGACAGGGATATCCTTTCCCTGGCAGGGGGATGCCTGCCCTGAGCACAAACTCCTGCACCACGTCCCTGCAGCACCCAGCCCTCTCTGTGCACAGTGTGGGGAGCTGAGCCCAGCTCGTGGGTGTCTGTCTCAAAGTGGATCTGGCCCTTAACTGGGAAAGGGAATTAAGTATTGTGGTGTTCCACGTGTGTGGTGGGCTCACCCTGGCTGGATGCCAGGCACCCACCAAAGCCACTCTAGCACTCCCAATCACAGCCGGACAGGGGAGAGAAAATATAACAAAGGGTTCATGAGCTGAGATGTGGATCGGGAGAGGTCACTCACCAAAAACCATCGCGGGCAAAACAGACCGAACGTGGGGATACCAACTGAATTTATTACCAATAAAATCAGAGCAGGAAAATAAGAATGAAAATAAACCTTAAAAATAGCTTCCCCCCACCCCTCCCTCCTTCCCGAGCTCTACCTCCTCCCCACAGGCAGCACAGAGAGGTGCTTGGCCAGCGGTGGGTCTGTGCTGGAGCTGCCTCGCATTGGCTCTGCTGGACATGGGGGAAGCTTCCAGCAGCTTCTCACAGAAACCACCACCAAAACCTGGCCTCTCAAACCTAACACAGCACGCTAATGGCTCAAGAATATAAATTGTATTTGACACAATATATTAAAGAGCTCATAAAACTTCATCAACATGGCAGAATATATCCTGTGGTGTCTTGCTTTTTAATAATTCTACTAAATCAGATAAAAACGATGCCACAATATAACTATTAGAAGAGAAGATTATCAGGAGTGTAAAAATGAGAAAAACAGGGTGCTACCACAAACTTCAGAAGAAAAAACACAACAAGGTGTTTACAAGGTTGGGACAGAACACAAAAACTCCAATTAAATTTCTATGAGTGATGCTGCAGGTCTAACTACTCCATTACAGAAGCAAACCAATGACACAATGGTATGTTTTCTTTGCCTTGCTTTAGCCTGCATCTCAAGGGGGCTTATAAATAGTTAAACAGTTATATCAGAATTCATCAGTTTTTAGAGAAAAATTAAACCTCAACATTGATATCTATGATATAATGACTTACAAGTCACTGCATAATTAATCTTGATATTAACTGCGTGCACTTGTGATATATGATTTATTATGGGTTATTAATCTAAATTCTTCTAAGGGTATTGCTTCATGCACACACAATCTAATAACTTTCAATGCAGTAGCAGGTGCTACTTCATAATCAAGACATTAACATATTTGGAAAAAACACTTCTATATCAATTGCTCATACTCTGTTTCACTTCTCTGATGGACTTGATAGTTATTAAAAACTAAACCAGCAATATAGATCTTGTACTTCCATCTTCATCCTTCCTGCCCTTTTCATCGCTTTTCATACCGCATTTTTCCTGTTTCAGAACCATTTATGTAACTGTAGTTTCACATACCTTCTGAAAGGTATTCAGGAAGAATAACATATGACATTCTCTATTGCTGCCTCTGTTTAAATCAGGAGTGCTCAGAGAGGATGAAGCATTTCAAGAGGCAGCTCATTCAGTTTGACTAACAAGGCTCTTCTGGATGATGCTGTAATACATTGTAGGATACAACCATCAGTTTTATTTTAGTTTGTAGCTCTAAATTGTCTTTCCCCCTACTTGAATGCCAGCTACTCTCAGACAGATGGTTCCTTACTCATCAAAGCAGCTATCAGAGATACAGTCCCTGAGATAGACAGAGAGGTCCTTACTTGTCTTTGAGGCATGTTTCCAGAGAGAGCTAAAAGGGAAAGCCCAGCATGCATCAAATAACTTGAAAAATGCTTGAAAATAAATGCAAAAGTAAAAGCATTCCTGCAGCAGCCAAGAAGTATATGTGGGAACAAAATGTAATGACCATAATTGACCGCAATTGACCACAACAGAAACATAACTATTCAAAAAGGATATTTCCTATACTAACATCACTTCTTTACTCCTTCCTCAGATGTTATTCCTCCTCAGACTATTCATTCATTTACAGACTCCTCTAAATTCAGCCAGCCTCCCAGTGAGGCAATGGGATGACTGGATAAATTTGCAGTTACCAGAATTTGCTGCAGCTTCCAAAGAAGATAGTGATACTTGGGTTGGCATTGCCTTGGCACGATTTGATGCAGACATTAGACATACTCATATACCCCACAAATAAAAGAGAATTTACCAGTGGTGATTATCACTCTGCTTAATAACCAGATTTTCCAGTTCTCTTCAATCTTGGCAGTGGACAGTACATGTTCTCATCAAAACGATGACCTCCCTGTGTTAGAAATTATCCTGACATTACTTGTAAAGGGCTTAATTAGAAGAGGCAATGTTGACCCTAAAGCCCCTGCTAAGCAAGTCACTGCTGACAACCTGAAATGTTTTAGCATCATGAGTACACCTCTGACACAGCCAGCAGACAAAACCCATGACATTCTTTGAAATTTTTAAGGTGATTCTGCCAACCCTATGCATAAGAAAGGGCTTTTGGAGTCTCCCTCTACCGCTACATATTTCCACAATGTCAAAGAGTTAATTTGTTAATACGAACCAAATCCATATGAATCGGGAGCTATTTCAGGAAGCTCTGTCTTCTGCAACCTCATCCTGCCTCAAGGCAATGCCCTGCAGCAGATTCACACCTGAAAATTCAGTATTCTGGCCACAGCAAAAAGCAGCTACACTCACCATATGTTTACTGGTTCAAATAAGATCCTTATTTTATCCAGTAATTTTATCCACACATGTGATGGATATCTCCTTCGAAACAGGCAATGAGCTACCACAGTGATGCACAAGTTGGTAGCAACCAGGACAGCACCAAAGTCCAGTGAGTGGCACCACCTCCCGTTGCTCCCCTCCCTAGCAGTGTGCGCTCACACACACAAAAACTGGGCTCTGTGTCCCACAGTTACTCTTTCAGGTGAAAACCCACGAGCTTTCCAAATTGCTGGGAAGTCCAAAGCCAGATCCATGCTAAGTTAACAGCTGTTTGCACATGACACCCTCAGGAAGGAGCTTGCTGTGCTGTCACTGCTAATAACAGACAATTGCTTTAGTTTGGTCTTCTATAATCATTCCCATCAATGCCTCAGAGTTTAAAGATCTAATCCTGTTTGCAAAATTCAATTAGGTTTTGCAGAAAAACAAATAAAAAATCAGTCATTAAAGTTTTAGATAAGCAGATCCTAACTAAGGACAAAGCTGCACCCCTACTCCTGTGAATTTCAGGATTAAAGAAAATCAATATACTGTGTCATATTCCTGTAAAATATTATCTGCAGTACAGCTTGTTTCCTCATTTGTGCATGAAGTTAAAATTTAAGTACAGTTTTCAGTGACTGCTTATGCAGTATAAATATTAAATAAAATAGTAAAAGGAAAACCACCTTGTATACCTGCAGGTTTCTTTTTAGAATAGGTGCCTAAGTAATGCCCTGACCTTTAGAGAGACACAGGAGGCAGAAGCCCTGGTTCTGAACAGCCACCCAACGGGGAGGCAGCCCAGTAGCACCTGCCTTTCATTAATCTAACATACCAGTGCACTGACAACTTGCACTTGCAATCAAATAAAAATTATCCAAGCTGCATTTTCACTTGCTACATCTCCTTTGCCTGTTTTTTCTGCTTTCAGGGATAGCTCAGTGTGGGGAGAAAGAAGAAGTTTTGGGGGGAGGAGAGAGTTGCAAATGGTCCCCTGACTGCTGGTATCTTTCAAACCCCAAGTACAGAGGTGGCACAGCTGGGTTTTGCTCTCTCTTCTAAAGCCTGTACGTTAACAAATGTTAATTTTATCAGACTGTGTCTACAAGGTGATTTTCAAATTCCTGTTGATTTAGTAAAGAACTTGGGTGTTCAGCACTTGCAAAAACACTGCTGTTTCGATAGACACCTTCAGACAGAATTAGGTATTTAACCTGAAGAGTCAACATTTGCAGCTCTCCAGCAGGATTACCTGGGCTTTCAGGGCCAATTTCGACATCATCAACTGCTCTGCATGTTGTGCTAACCTGGATCCTTGCCTGGCTCCTGTACATGTACCCATATGAAGTTTGTTGGTAGAGATGTGAGGTTTCTGCAAACTCAGGAACAGATCTTTAATGATCCAGGAAGTAAGGAAGAAGCTCTTTTATATTTCTATTTAATTGAACGTTCGCTCTCCTTTCCCATGTTTCTGGGATGCTTTTCCAGAATCAATGTGAACTTTACTCCGAGAACAATCTGATAAATTCCTAAAGAACTGATAAGAAAATCTTGGAAGAAAAGAATAAAACCCAGCTTTTTTTCTTCTAAAATATTTAATACCTGGAACCTATAAAGAATTGTTGAAGATCTGCCAACATTTCCAATGATTTTCAAAGTCATACCATTTTTAGTTGCTCCAGAACTGCTGATATCAGCAAGCATGCCCTTCTAAATAATTTATTGGCATTTCTACATAAATTAGATACTTAAAGGTGAAGATGCCATGAACCTTGTGGAGGCTGAGTGCTCACTACATGGACTATAATCCATCAACCCAACAGACAGATTTCCAAACTGGCTTAAACCTCAGCAGGCTCACTGCTTGGAAATAGTTCAAGGACTCCAGAGACTGCAATACGCTCTTGAAATGTCACTTGCAGTAAAACTACATTCTACACAAAAATAAATCACCATAAAATAAGGTAGAAACCTCAGAGAGTTATAAATTGATCATTTAAATCACAAGTTAGTTACTGCTCACAAAAATAAGCAATGCAAATATACGTTTACTTCAGCTAAGGACAATGTATTACAAAATACAGGGCAAAACCATCAGCTAAAACACACATTTGCATAAAGTTAAATCCTTCAGTAAAACACTTTAATCCTGTCTATCAGTTTCTAAAGTCATCATGGACTTTTTTTTTTAAAAAAATGTATGATTCTGGTTTGCAAAATTTAGCTATTGGAAAATGTTATGTTGGCATTTTACCTGTAATTACTGTATTTATAAAGGCTCCAGACTGCAAAGAAGGAAACAATCTGAAGAAGAGGGTGGATGATATTTCAAGAAGAATGTTGGCGATGAGAAACTGATGAACAAAAAATGCTACCCCTAGCAAGGAGCAGATCAGAACCTTAAAGCTTCAGAATTCATTTTTAAATGAAAAAGGAAAAAAAAAAATATCAGAGAAAGAAAGCTCCCATCCTGGCTAGAGAATCACTGCAACCAGGGGTGTGTTGGTATTGTTAGGATGGTCCATCTTTTGAACAGATCCCTGAAATACAACAGTGTTAGGGGATAAGAAATGCCAGTTATGAATTAAATGCTAAAGGGGATGTAAAGATGATAAAAACAGAATTTTCATCAGAAACCATGAGAGTAGGAGTGGTAAAGTTTATATCTGAGATACAAACAAACAAGATTGAACAAAACTAAAATGGAAATAAGCAGGACAATCAGCACAAATATCTCAAGCTATTAATTTGCAAAGAGTGAAAAAAAAAAATACCACCGGGAGCTCAAAATAGTTATGAAATCAATAGTGATGGCCTAAAAGTCACAGAAAGCCTGAGCTTCAGCAGGGGAGGGGGAGGAAACTGCTGACAACAGAGATAACAAGTGAGTGTCAGTGAAGGTCATTCCATCTCCCTGGTCTCTGGGTGACCAACCCCAGCCCACCAAGAGATGGGACAGCAGCGCCAGCCCTCCCTGTAAGGACACAGGGGCAAGGGCAACAATTCCTGCTTGAGTACAAATCCTGGCTGCATTTGTTAAACAGGCTGATGTTCTCACCATTGGAATTCACAGGAATGCACACAAAGGAAAATGCCAGCATAGTGAACTTTTCAGCTCTTAGCCAAGTAATTCTTTGCAGGTGTGTTTTTTTTTTTTTAATCTAGTTCATAGCACAAACGCAGACTATGTGGGGACACAAACAAAATGAATAAACTAAGTGGGTGATGATCATTGAAACTAGGGAAATTTCAAGCATAAAAAGAATTAATAGATTCTCGGGTCTTTCCTACTTGTTCTCTAAAAGTCTATTTCGACAATGAATTATAAATGTTTCATTGACCGTTCTTATTCTGTTACTACCAAAAAAAAAGGAGAAGACTAGACATTTTTGTACTTGCTGCAAACCCTGAGTTTTGCCTTGCTCCCAAGCTCTGTGCTCTTTTCAGTATTTGGTTTTGATTCTGACAAATCAGCTCTCCTAGCACTAACCAAATTACGGTTTTGAGGCCTAACAGAAAATAAGGCTTGGCATCATCTTCCTTGTGAGAAGAGATGCAGCAAATCCATTAATCAGAATTCAGTCACTGTAGCAATTTTCATCATGCCTGACTTCCTGCCTTGCTGCTTGCCATTCCTACCATTACTACCTGTCCACCCAGAGGAAATTTGGATCTGCTTTCACATTTACACAACACCATTACTTTGCCTTAATGACCAACACGCCCTGTTTAATAAAACCCCGGCATCAACTTTATTACATCCTGCACTGCTAATGACTTGGTAGTCACTTAACGCATTAATCTTGATTCATGGCTCGCTTGAAATATTTATATAGTACAAAACGCTTAAGTGGAGGTCAGCTGCATGCAAAGCTTCAAAGAACAAATTGCAAGACTTTGTGTTGCCTCTAGCTCCTCCTCGGCAGGAGAACACGCCTTCCCCCAGCCTGGGCTAGGGCAGGAGCCAGGCAGCAGCCAGGTTTGGGAAATGATCCAGCAACTGTGGGCAGCAAAATCAGCCATATGGCCACAAGCATAAGATCTTATTACTAAAGAAAGGACCTTATTTTCACTGCTTTTTACATTTATAAAGGAACAAATGCTTTTAGATGGTTTCATCATCATTCCCTTGGTATTAAAATTATGTGCTGGCCCGTGGAAATTCAAGCTACAGGACATAATGCAGACAGCATGGGACTTAGAATAAAGGCAGACAGATGAATCTCTGAATTAACTAGAAAGGCCTTTAGAATCATAGAATCATGAAGGTTGGAAAAGATCTTTAGGATCATCAAGTCCAACCTTCAACCAAACACCACTGTGCCCGCTAAACCATGTGGTGAAGTATCACGTCTGCTCATTTTTTGAACACTCGCAGGGATGCTGACTGTACCTTCTCTAAGTACAAAAGCAGTTCCTAAATCCCAAACCGAGCTGCTTCTGCAAGCCTCTTCCCCAGCCATATGAGGCAGGTGAGGCTATACAATGTCAGAGACTGCTAAGCCTGTAACTTTTTGCCCCTTTTCCAGTCCGTACCTCAAAGCACATAGGAAACGCCAGCACTGCTTCCAGCAGCACTCACTTTATGTGCTAATTCTGCAGGTGGTACGTGGTTTTCTACTGGAGCATTTCACCGTGGGCTGATGGCTACAAGATGCTGTTGAGGCTGAGAGTTGTCTGTGAAAGCTGGGGTTGATGAGGAAGAATCCGACACAACCCTCATTTTCTACACTTTGTTCTCTTTGCTGCTGTTTTTTAGCTCCCTGTGCACTCTCTGGTGACATGAATCATGGAACAGAAGGAACAATTTAATCAATAACGTGCTTAATTGCAAAAATTATTCCACAACCGCAAACTCACAGCCAAGAGACCACGCTATCTGTCACTGAAGATGCATTATGAGGGAGAAACAAAGAGGTTTAAGTGTCATTAGCAAAACAATAATAAAATAACCCATAAAAATTGAAAATATGACTTAGTGAGAGCATATAAACATAAAACAGTGAGGTTCCCAAGATGAAATCATACTGCATTACAGATAATTCCACATAATGTGGTTCAAAATGGCAAGCTGCATTTGTGTTTTAAGGTGTGCAGACATATTTATTATGAGCAGCCAGTTTACTCTATTGCTTTGTGAATTCAAGGAAAAATGTAGCTTCCATCAAATTGAATTGCATTAAGTGGTCACTGCACATTGAGAAGAAGATATTCTGCTCCTCTCAAGTGGAAGAACTATCTTCAAATATATATGAGAATAGGAATTTCTGTGTATTAGACACTGTGTCATATAGCAGTGATTAAAGTGAGTCTGTTTCAGTTCTGATCCTTCATATGCAATGCCTCCTTGAATACTTACTCACTTTGCTAGGAAGATATATGTGAAGAACCCAGTGAAATAATCTGCCTCAGCACTTCTGTTGTAATTAAATGCAGTCGCATGTTGGCACAAGTAATGACCACCATCTGCTCAGATCCATGGCTGGTCTGTCCTCCACCACAAATCACACATCTCCACATGTCCAGCAAAGTACCCATTACCAGCTGATTCTCCAAAGCACCACACGAATAATCTGAATATGCAGCATGTTTGTTACAGATGAGCGCTAATACATTTGGCCTACAAAAATGCTCGTCCAGGTTTGGATGCTTTAATACTAATACTGTTAAAGGCTTAAAAGAAAACATACTAAATGACCCAGGTTGCAAAGTCAGGTCTCAGGAATTAGAAAAAGCCAAGACTTCTATTTTCTCTTCAGGCTGTAAGCATTTGGATACACCACCATACCCTGGGTTTAGCATATCCTTGCCTAAAACTCTCCTTTATTTCACAAAACTTGTTTCACACTGTGGGCATGCTCAATGCTACTATTTCATTGATTATTTTTATTCTATTTCTACATCTCATCTTTTCATAACTCACCACTCAAATCTCATTACATGTAAAGGTTATTAACTCCCTTGGAAGTTTTCCATTAGTATTTCTACCCCCTCAGATGAGGTCCGAGTACTTTGTGAGTTCTGGGCTCTCCCACTGTTCACATGGTGGATTTGCACATCCTCTGCAGCAGCCTCCAGGACAAAGCTCAGCCCTTCAGCGCTGCTTCAAGCTGTCATTCCTGCCTGGAAGGACTGGGCATGGCTCTGTCACCAGCCTGCCTGGACACTACCTCTTCTGAGACTTGCAGTCTCTTATGGAATCTTTCTTCCTAACAACTGTTTTTAAGGAAGCAAGAATTATTATCCTTGTTTTACAAATGTAGAATTAAGCCTAGACAGAAGAATGTCCAAATTTACTTCTAATCTGAGATGACTGATCCAAAATCCACTATGTCAGTCTCACCTTCTGCAACCAATCTTGAAGAAAACTTTACTACGCAAGCTCTGCTTAATCTCTGAAGTCATCAAGCTTGGAGAATGAATAGGATAGAGGTTCCAGTGTAAAAGCAACCTGGTGTGAACATTAAAGGCTCTGCAAGGATACCTGTGTGTGTAAGGGACACTTTCTCCTTGCACGCAGCCTGATTCTGCTGATCAACGTACAGGCAGCTTCCCAGTGAACGCTGCTAATGAATGGGAGTGTCTCTCAAGCTCCCGAGTCTTCTTTTCTTTGCTTTTATGGACCTTTGTTGAACAGAGAAAGATTTCTTGGTACTCCTCTCATGTGCAACAAAGTCCAAGAGCAAAGGCCACGAGCTGTAACATGGGAAATTCTGATAAGACATGAAAAAGTCATCATAATAGGAGCAGTAGATCTTTGCAACAAGGGCTAGAGAGGCTGTGTCATCCCCACCCTTGAAGAGTTTCCCAGCTGGACTGCATGAGGCCCTGAGTAACCCGATGTAACTGCAATTCAGCCCTGCTTGGAGTGGGTTTGGGCCACCTTTCTGCAGCAGTACCTCCAAGCTAAGGTTTTCTGTGACCGTCCTGTGGTGTCTCCACACAGCTTGTGCTGCACAGTGGGGTGCACTGTCCCCCCTGCACTATGGACATGCTCATTGCTCAAATGAGAAGGAAATAAATGGATCACACTCGTGACCCACTTCATTTTGCAGATACCACTTGTGCAATCATATGGTTATTTAGGCATGACCCCTTCTAGGTCTCCCCACGACTGAGCAGCCATCACACAAATCTGTACTCCCAATGAGGTGCCACAGTCTGGCTGAGGCAATTAGATCATCATTACCAGAAATAGAACTGAGCTATATATTGTCTGACATTGGTAAATTCAAGGGAATGAAATACCTTGTTCCAAATTATAGTATCATCCATCTAGACTTTCTGATAGTCCTGAAAGACAGATGGTCCAGCAAATGGCTGTAATCATCATACGGGTACAGTTTAACTCCCTAAGACATGTTAAAAGAGCAATATTTGCAGAAATATCAACCTGCAAATGTGAATGGGGCCTTCTGACTGGGTAGGTTCAGTGAAACATTTCAGTAAAATTTCAGAAGATATTTCGTTCAGATATTCTTCGCTTTCAAAAAGTAATTTAACAAAGAACTTAAAGGTGACCGCAATTAACAGATTTACCATTAGTAATAATGAATATGTCAAGCTTAGACTTCATGATCCTTAGTTTGAAACAACTCTTCTCTGAGACACTTGAGAAGCCTTTTCTTATGAAAAACACGGGACCAACACGTGCCTAGGTAAATGATGTTGAAAAACTACATTTTGTTCAATAAAAAAGGCCAGAACATATCCTCTGTTTCAGAGGCCAAAACACGATGGTCATTTTTGGAAGGGTCACAGCCCCCTTGTGCCCCAAACTGTTCCTCTCATGTTCCTGGGAGAGCACTGACTGCCATGAGCCAAAAAAGTGCCGAGGAGCAGCCAAGGGGAGCAGTACGGGCAGTGCTCAGTTCTCTGTCCAGCCCCGATATCAACTCATTTATTCATGTGGGTGCTGCAGTGTGTGGGTTTATGAATATGCCTGGGAAACACTTTTCCTGCTGCACAAAGACCTCACCAGTGTTCAGTGTTATTTACGTCTGGCAAGGTTTTGTGTATTGTCTGCAAGTGCAAAACATGATTCTTGACATTCACAAAGCATCATCTGAATTTATCACCCAACAACTCCAACAACAAATAATCCCAATTAGTTCTCAAAAAAGAAACCTCTGGACCGCACTTGTCTCAAAGGGGAGGAGTTTCTGGAAGCACATACTGTCTCAAAAAAAAAATGAAAACCAAGAAGTTAATCCTGACATGATTTATTACCCCTCTCACCTCATGCAATACTTCAGCTCTTCTCTGTGTCATGGTCTGATCCTTTAGTCCTTTCTCTTCTAAATCACCTTGTTTTTAGCAAAGGGAGATAGGTCTGAAGGATTAGGTCCTGAACTCCAACCAATATTCTCCTCAAAGGAAAACGATGCATTCTGCCTGCTCAAATTGCCATGATAGTAGGTGGCATAGGAAAATGTCAATTTTTTTGGTAACTAAGGTTAAGGTATATTAATTCAGTTTTTCATTTGAAGAGAGCAGAGAATTTCCTTCTCCCAGTTTTAATGGATTCAGTAAGTTAGCCATGAATAGAGCATGTGGGGAGGGGATGCAGAGTATCTGTGGGAAGATCCATATGAAACGTGCAGATGGGATTAATCTACTCATTCCCTAGTTGTAATTGCAGTTTCACAGAAATTCTGCTAAAAAAATACATTTATTTGGCAGCAAATACGATGACTAATTGCAAAGGATAGCTGCACATAAATTCCAGACTGAATTTTTTGGCACACTTCTAATTGTCATATAAAGGAAAATGACACACTCTCTACTCATTTTTCCTAATTAAATGCAAAATATGAAATTATTCCTACTACTCTTATTGGTGGAAATGAAAGCTGTTTCAATTTAACTATGAAATACAGCATATGGTTCCCTGATTATTGGTAAATTGTGCAGCAGAAGTCCTGGGCAGATGATTCCAGAGGAGGATCTGGCCATGCCTGCACTGAGACCCATATAGGAGCTCTCAATCCAGACTTGAAAATTGTTCTGTAGAGAGTTCTGTGAAGGATCCATGGCCCTAAATTAATGACTACAGGATTAGGGTTGTTTGGTTGGGGTTTTTTCCCCAAAATTCTCTAAATAAATGTCACATAAATTTAAAACACAAATTCTGTGTGATAATCAAGGTGCTAGAGCAATCCTTACTTGCCTGTGACCTGCTTATAGCAAAAGGCTCTTACAAACACTCAGCACCCAAAGTCACATAAAACATATTTGGCAGCAGAGGATGAACTCAAATCTTTTGTGTCCCAAGCCAGTGACAAAACTGACTCGCCATATAGGATTACTCATACTAGCAAAACGGGTAAGATGAATTATGTAAAAATAATTTCCTGGCAGCTTTGACTAATAAAACAAAAAAATCCTTTAAAATAGCACACAGCGTAAGATATTCCAATATATGTGGCATTAAAAAACTCCAACCCTGCAGCAGCAGTACAGTGCAAGTCTAGCACAGACCAAACATGTTTCAGCAGTGCAGAGGGAATTAAATGTTGCTGCCTTTATCTGCACACACAAGAAGAGCTCTGTCATTCTGTCCACACAATGGGATGCAAAATATGCCAGTTTATTAATTGCTTAACATCTACAAAGCAGCACAGTATTTCCCAAGTGGGAAAACACATGCTAAGAGGGAAAAAACCCCCAAGCCCCACAACCAAGCTACAATTTAAAGTGTAGAAATTCTCAGCACTGGACATAAAAGAGATTCAGTAGGAATGCAGTTGGTTGAACACTGTCACTTGCCCTGACTGTGGGCCCTTCTTTATGCATGAGGATTTTGAAGTCTAATGAGTATGCACAGAGCATTCCCACTGATTCACCACCACAGAGAAGAGATTTGGCTGGGATTTCATCCAGAAAACAGCTAAGAAAACAGAAAAATACAAGTATGGGTAAAGCTCTGCTATGGTCAAGGATTCTGCCTTCTTTCCATAACACAGCTACCTTGTATGACTGCAGATATTTTGCCTGCCTTGCTGCACATAAACCTTCCGTAAGCACACTTCTGACACTTTTCTCTTAGCAAGTTCTGCCATATCAAAGGAAAATATGCTGCAAACCAGGGCTCTGACTTGCACATCTCCTACACTGAACTCCTCTGCTCTGCACAGGAAACTCGAATGCCAGTATCGTGGTCAAAGATAGATATACAAGAACCATTCTCATGTTTTTTTTCTAACTGAGCTTTGCCAACTTTTCAATAATTAAAGATCATCGATCAGACTCAAACACAAACCAAATTACGAGATTACTTGCAAAGCCATGGATATTTTCAAACGGGAAACCTAGAATTTATCATTAGCTTTCTGGATTTGATCTTTCCAATCCTTTTGTTTCAAGGGGTTTTTTTGTTCACTTGTTTGATTGCTCTAAGTTGAGGTCTGCATGTAGCCGCTTGCCTCCTGTAGCAGGGACATGAAGAGAAATGCCAAATATTGTGAAGAACTGTGATAAAAACTGTGGCTTACAACCCAGCTAAGCCTCCTCCTCCACTCATGTTTTGCCAGAGGGAGACAGACGAGCCCCGGATCTGCCACACTCTGATTCTCACGGGAAACTTGTGGATATGTTGGTGGCTACAGAACATCCTTATAGTGGGAGAGAAGGCTGCAGCATCTGTAGTGGCAGTGTGTGGTCAGGGTTTTAATGACATGGGCCAGGAACACAAGCACCAGGGAATTGATGAGAAACGGGCCACACAGGGACTGCTGAGAACACAACCTTTTACTGTTTTTCCATGCTCGTGAACACATCTCAGCACTGGGCCCTTGACTCATCAGTGCCAAAGACAAAATTTTGGATCATGAGATCCACATGGTCACAGTGACAATCCTGAGATGCCGGCTACCCCTGGAAAGTGTAATGTCAAACTCAGTCTCTTCAGCTCAAAGATCCTAATCTCCTTTCATTTTCTGCTGCTTAAGGAGTGTCAGTGATGATAGGACTGCAGGACACAAACCCTAGATGTTATTCAAATATATCAATTTAGGGGAAAACATCAGCAAGATATAGCAACCATATGAGCAGCTCTATCAGCCAGAAACATTTTATATCTAAACCTCAAATTCTCCACAGAAATCTTCAGAGTCAAAGAAACAGCAAACCACTGTGTAATTCATCTTCATAATCTTGATGTGTGATTCTTATCACTGACATACTACTACACTCCTGGCTTTTATCGTAGTCTGACTCCTGTTAAAGGTGTCCATTTGGTCTTATTGAGGGATAATGCAATAAAATCACCTTTTCCTGTTTATTTCTTTTGGAGTCAGTGAGGGACTCAATGACATTTTCCAGGTGGGAAGCTAGAAGCTAGATCTTATATTTGTTTCAGCAGTGTAAATCTATTGCAATACCACTGATTTCAGGGACATAACATGTGATTATATCTAGAGAAAGCTACATTTGATGGTGCAAGCCCTTCTCCCTCTATAGCTGGAAACCAGGAAAATTTGTTTTGAGAAAATACAGTTGTGCATTTCCCTTTTTTTATACTCTTCTACAACTGTCTGTGAGCGAACATTGCCTGAGACAAGGCACTACACTAGAGGGGTCCTCTGTCTGCTCCCCTGAGGTCATTCCTATGTTCTTTGTAGAGCAAATATCTCCAGGAGTGCACCTAGCCTTCTCAGAGAGCTACACCTCAGGAGCCATTTCTTTAATGGCATAAAATATTTGGGTCTTTTTGTTTTAGTGGAGATAGTAAATAATGCACTGTATAATACATTTTAAAAATCACCTGGTATTGAACAAACAATTTAATTTAACTTGGCTAATCTGGAATCAATATTATAATTAATTTTCTACTTCATATGTCTTTTGAAGTGGTGGAACAAACCAGTTTGTGTCAGTTCAGCCCTGCAGGATTGTGTGAAATGCTGGGGCTGTAGCCTTGTTTACCCCTGCTGAGTAAGACTGATCAGTGGAAGGGTTCCTTGCTTCTAGGAATGAGTTATAGAAGCAATTCATGACAAAAGAAAACAAAGTTTCACAACTTCATTTATTGCATTTGGTGTCTGATTTGTTTTTTAAATCATTGGTCAGGCTGAACTGTACTAGCTTCACTTTAGGCAAATCATAAGGAATTGCCTGCCCTGTGTTCCTGTGGAATGCTGAGGTACTCCTGGGCTTACTTTGCTTGAAGGAGGCTCAAAGTACAGAGATTAATAAGAAAAAAATCATGGTCCCACTGGGTGCAGTGAAGGAGAAGTCTAACCTGCCAAACTCCTCCAGTGCCTCCCAGCACAGCACCCAGGTCTCCAGTCAGCATCACAGCCACCGGATACAGCCTCCCGCACCTTTGAGGAGGAAAAAAACCTCTTGGATTTACAATACAGTGCACATTTTACGTGCCAGCTAGGGCAGCAAGTCTCCTAGAAAAGCAGATTGTCACCAATCCTGCCACTCTCTTGTCTGTTAATGACCCCAAAGCTGAAGGATCATCAGAAATCCTGCTCACACTTCAAAGGTTTTCCTAATTACTGGTCAGCCAGACACAGGACCGGAGGGAACATCCTCGGCTGAGAGCTCACAAACACAGCCCACACTGCAGAAAGACCAACTGCTACAGAGGTTAAATCTTTCCCTGCAGTGAAGAGTTGCTCTGCAGACCTTCAATTCCTTGTGATGTCCAATTCAAACACGCTACAGGTGTATTTTTTAAATCACTTTCCAAAAAAGTGTTTATCTGTCTCTCCCTTAGCAGAATGACCTTCCCATCCCACCGGAGCTGTGCAGTGAAATGGGAATCAGGACATGCTGGAAAAGTCTGCTTTTCACTTCTACCCTAACAGCAGTTTTAGGGGTCCACTGCCCAGCCACAGGCACGGGTCTCTTGGTTCAGTGTGATATCAAGCAACAAGTGAAAACCTGTGATGTGTAAAGGGGCCAGAAAGCTGTAAATAAAATGGTTAGAAAATGCAGGACCTCATAGAGATATCAGAATGACTTAATGACTCAAAACTTCCTTTCCAGAGTCTTCCAATTCCCACAACTCTTATTTAGCTTAATAAGAGCTATGAGCATGCAGTATTGGCAAACTCTGCTTCCTTTAGCCTTGTGATGAATTAAAAATGCTTCTTTTTAGGGGAAAAAAAAAAAAAAAAGGCTTTTATGGTCCAGGGAGTTCATTAACATGATTTGAGTGATCCCTTAGAGATTCAGAAAGCCAAGCAGTAATTTAAGACAGCAAAACTGTTTAAATTTCCAGATTTCTAGGGCAAACAGTAATTTCTTGAAAACTCCAATCATGAGGCACTGGCACAGGTTGCCCAGAGAAGCTGTGGATTTCCAGTCCCTGGAAGTGTTCAAGGCCAGGGTGGATGGAGCTCTGAGGAACCTGGTTTAGTGGAAGGTGTCCCTGCCTGTGATTTATAAACACCAGAGGCCAGCATCTCTGCGATGATTAAACCCTCTCTGATGCTTACTTGACCAACACAGTAAACACATATTGGTCTCTCAAGGCAAATCCCAGTGAACACTGTCCTGGCAGCTGGGCTTTCTTTGGCTGGACAAAAATATGTAAAAAAGAAACACTGCATGCAACAATATCAGTTCCCTGCAGTGTTACTGCAATTTACCAGTGTGCCGAGTGTGGTCAATGTTCCACTCATCTCTCGGCACAAGGCATTGTGACCTGCTCTGGTCACTGCCCCAGCAGCTGGATTTCTCAGGAGCCCTCCAGGAACTGTAATGCACTGCCCATAGCACAAGCTGGACAAGGGAAAAACAAGTTTGCAGTTGAATGACTTGGAGATCTTGGAGGCTTTGTCCTTAGCATCGTGCTGGTGGCAAAGTCACACTCTTCTAAAGCAGCAGATCATCAGAAATGACAAAATCAGAACAGACCCCTGATTAATACAGTTTGCCTCCTTGCTCTTTACTGTATCTGCAGTGACAAAAGCTGAATGTGGAGCTGGCTTTGGGGAGCACCTCTGAACCCAGACTGCATTAAGAAACACATTTTCCCTTTCCCTGAAATTCCTACTTGCATGTCTCAAACCCCTCTCTGATCAATGCCATCCTCCCATAACACATTCCCCTGTAATACATGTGCTACTGCAGGTTTACTGATTAAAACAGCTCAAAGAAAAGTCTGTATGACTTGGCTTTTAATAATTTCATTTAATAAGAAAGAAGAAAACAACAAAACAAAGAACTCCCAATACTTCATCTATTTGCCTCACTGGATAGCAATTTTTGGGAAGTGTTGTTACCCAGCTGAATTTGCCAGCACGCTAAGCTGCTGCACTGCTGACAAATAGAGAGCACACTTGTTATAACAGTGTTAAGAATGATGACAACAAGTACCCAAGCTCTTCTCTGGGAATTACTGGGAAACTTGTGCCCTTTTGACAACTGAGATCTCCAGAGAAATCCCCTTGTGCCTTATCCAGTTTATATTTTTAAGATGAGCTGCAGCAGGCAGCAGAAGCAGTAGTCAAATGATCTTCTTCCCACACTAGCCCTGCTAACTTCAAAGGAGATTCACAGGGTACAGAGAACAATTAAGATTGGTTTTCAGAACATTCTGACTCAATACAGAGCATCATTGCTAAATTTTGTCCAGTAGTATAACCTCAGTTACAGAAATTTTCAGAGACTTATGAGAAGCAAACAGGGGACATTTGATAATTAACCTTTCTGAGACCAAAAGAGATCAAATTCAAAGCTGAAAACAACTTAAAAATAATTCTATTAGCTAAGAATCCTCTTTGAGCAATATTCTTAATGTAGTTTCCACTCCATTGGGAATGCAAAGTACAGGATAGCTTGAATATACACTGAAAGTGATGTCATAATAGTGTTTGGGTATATGAAAAATACTCAAAGTGCAAAAACCAGAACTTTGTTCCTTCCTGTATGTATCCATAATGCATAATCGTCTCTGGGATCTTTTTCTGGCATCTGGTCCTTGTTTGCTTTTTGAATTAGGTATGACAATTTCATCACACTGGATTCCTCACTTTGGCCTTTTTTTGCACTACATGTGCTGATAAAATATAGGGGATTGTGAGCACTTTTGAGGCAACAAACCTAGAATTTGAATATCCAGAAACTACTACATTTGGACAGAGAAATAGCACATGCTATGCCTTACACTAAGAAAACATCTCACAGCTTGCAAAAGGTGTAATATTTATCCTCCCAGTAAAAGGGACAGAATAAGTTAACAGGCAAATATTTTTCATCCTTCATCTTCCAAGGTTCCTCTGGGAGGGAAAAAAAAAAAACCTGTGGCAGAAGGTCTGTTTAAATAAATATTTCTAACACTTTGGACCTAATCAAATTTTATGAAACAAAAGTGTTGACCCTGCCACAATCTAGTCCCAGAAAGTAACACTTCTGCTGGGAATGTGCTAATTTTGATGAAATCTTTAGAAAAGGTGTTTTGTGCTTAGAATGGTCTGAACATGAGAGACACCATGGGCAAAGGGAACAAAGAGAGGTAAATCTATTCAGGGGACTGAGACCAACAACTCAGAAGTAGGTCAGAAAAATTTACTTTACCAGTTTCAGAGTTGAGAGCTGAACTTGGCCACTCATGTCCCAGGTGAATGTCTTTATTCTGCACATGGCCAATCTGTTTTCCTAGTCCAATTAATATTTAATTGTTTATGCAGCTGCAGCAAGAAAGGCTGAGAGAAATCCAGCCCGGAGCAGCTAGCTGCTGAATGGTTAGCACGTTCCTTGGGGAAGTGGGAGAATGGAAAATGCTCTCAGCTCTTTGCGGTTTGCTTAGAAGCTGTGAGTTTTTTTACCAACGACTTGCTCAGTTCTTGGGTTTTCACCCACACAAAACAGGAAAAAAGAGCATTTAAAAAAAAAAAACAAACCCAAACAACAAACCAAAACCCCCAACATGAGCAAACAAAAATACCCAAACAAATGGCAAACTTGAGCCTCTTTGCTAGACAGAAATATTTCTTCCACACATATCCACAAATAAAAAGTGCAGTGTAACTTTGGTCCCTCAGGGACTCTCAGAGTTGATGAGACTCTCCCCATTTCTGCTCTTCATCAAAAGATCCACTTATTCCCCCTCTTTTCAAGACACATCACAGCAGGTTCTGCACCAGTAGCACTTCTACCCAGAGCCCAGCTGGTTTTGGCAGTGACACTTTTCTCTCTGAAGACTGAAACCCAAGATTAGTAGAAGTGATCAGACTGGTCAAAGATTATCAAATCTTAACAAAAGAAACAAATATAAAAAACTGAATTAAAAAAAAAGAAAAAGCTTTAATACAGAGAAAAAAAAAAAATCTGTGATGTCTCATTTACCCAAGCCTTTTATGCAGGCCATGTCTACCCCACTCCCTTCGAGATGGGGCAACTCTTTCCTTCTCTCCTTTTCACCTCCTCTCACCTGCCCTTTTGAAATGCCTCCCAAGGTCACTGTCTGTGTCTTGTCAGCCTGGTTAAAGTCCCTCTGCAGTGCCAGAGGTGTGTCAGAGCAGATGGCTCTGCATGGCCTGATATCCCTGGAAACCTCAACCAGGATGTGTGATGCTACCAACCAACACAGTCCCTCCCTCCCTCCCCTTTCTGGGTGATTTTTATTAGCAAATTACCCAATGTGTGCCCTGATGCAATCACTGCAGTAGCCACTCAACACATTGCTTTCATTACTCATCACAAATGTTTCTCCTGCCGTTCTCGTCCGCCAGTGAACCGCAAACCGAAACAGCACAACTGTGACTAATAAATGTTTCTTCAGAAGCTGCTCAATACACTGAAGTCACAAAGGGATCTGTGGGAATTGAGTGATTCGCACACCTCCCACAGTGCTAAATACCAGCAGCCCATGGCTAAGTCAGCCATTCCAGCCATGGGGCACTTGCAGGTGACACAGCCAGGGATACAGGGATATTCCTTCAAGAAACCACGAGCTATGTGGGGAGCTCCTGCACTGCAGAAATTAGACACTGATCTGTGCAGAGTCTAAACCTGCACCACCTCATGAGAAAATGGCTCTTCTTCTGGCACTGCAGTAGTCAGTGTGCAATGGCAACATGTATTGACCTATCCATACAATTGATGACACAATTAATGGCAATTTGGTTCCAGTGAAAATGCATGTGATTGACCCTACTTCATTAGTCTGGAGAGTATTTTAAAAACTGAGAGCAAAGTGCTGTGATTTAACAGATGAACTACAATACAGATTCATTTAATCTTATTTCAACTCTGACAAACCCAGTTACCTTTCAGAGATAATATATTAATGAAATACCCAAGTATTGGTCCAAGATTAAAGAAAGCAAGTGCCTTTTGCCTGGATTTGTATTTCAAATAGATTTCCATGTGCTTAACTTTGTTGATTCAAGAAGTAGGTATATGATTAGACAGACAGATACATGGAGTGTTTCAGCTGATCTATATTCACGACACCACACAAAAGCAGTCAAACAGCATTTTAGCTTTAATCTCAGATATCTGACACCACATAAATTCTTTTTCTAAGAACATCAGAACATCAATTTATGAAGCTGCAGCTGGAATAATGACATGGAGGACAGCAGGACACCTTTACTAATGACAAACAGCCTAAATATCTTGTAATTGTAGGCTATGGTAGGATAATAAATAAGGCAGGTTTTCCTAGCCTCCTGCACTGGTGAAGGCACAGACAAACCCTTGTGGGTTCTCAGAGAAGGACTGAGACTGCAAAGCAGCTTTGACATTGTCTTAAGTGGGCCAGAACTCCAGTCCCAAGCGGCAGGGGCGCAGCAGAGCTAGAGCCAGCCAGAGCTTCGGAGACAAAACACTACATTAATAAGAGCAACAACAAAAAACATTCTGACAAAAGGTTTCTGACAAAGCATTTGATTAATAGAAAGTTGATTTTTGGACTTGTGATGTTTTCAAAATGAGTCTGCTCTTGTCTCTTTTCAAAGGTATGCTCAGCACAAACCAAGACAGACAACAACCTTTTTCATTTGGTTCAAAGCTATTAACTTTTCCCCAGCCCTTGGGAAAGAACCATTTTTCATTTTTGCTTTGGAACTGCTGTAGAGAGAAAAAGTGATCGCTTGCACAGCACTATGGATGTGGCAGGCCTTGGAAGGGGAAGGAGCAGGAGCAGATCCATGGTCCTGTGGCATTCCCATACCTTGGAGATTCAACCAAGCAACATGGGAACTGAACTGCATGCAGTTCACACTAGGAGAAAACACACTAATTACATCCGGTATTTTCAAAACACCAAAAAAGAAATTAGGGAACTAACAAAGCTGCCTCATTCCCCTGGGCAATATGATAATCCCAGCTTGACCAGAAGTGTGAGACAGTACACCAAACAAACTGCTATCCCTTCTGGGTCTGTCTGTCAGCTCTGAGAGCTCAGCATCTCCACAGAAAGTCAGAGCTGTTTGGCTCTCATTGAGGATCTGGCCCAAAAGGATTAACTTCAGTTAAATATGCTCCATTTTTAACATTATCTATGTACTTTAAAGGAAAGGAAAACCTAACTCAGATCACACAGTTTATATGCAGTAGCCTGTTAATACAACATTCACTACAGGACACGATCTGAATTAGGAACCCTATCACTCACCCTGACTTGTCCTTGATCACACCTCCTTTAGAGACTTAGAACAGCTGCGAGGAACAGTCATACTGAATAAACTTCCAGAAACCTCCACCAGCGAAAACCAGCATCGGTCCTTTCAGGGCTCAGGCTCCTGTGGGGAGTGGGAGGAGGAAGGGCACCAGCTGGCACAGACTGAAGCAGGCTGTTGCTGCAAGGGCTACTTGCTTTCACCTTCTCCTCCTTAGATTTTGTGAAGACACTTGTTATTTCTGCCTTCAGCATTCGTTCAACACATCTTGCTGGGTTGCCTTTCTATGCCGTTTATTTTCTAACGGATTCCTCAAGCACATAATTAGCCCTCAGGATGAGTCAAAGCAACAGGCAAATTAGAAGCCTAGAGGAATTAGGAGCCAAAAAGGCACTTGGAAAGGAGCACTGAAAGGTATTCAAGCTTGTCTCAGACCCTCACACATCCTTCTGGTGTTGCAATAGCCCAGAGCAGATTGTTCTGCTCTTTTCTTATGAAGCTGAGGGATTTAATCTTATCTATTTTCTTGCACCAGAAGCGTATAAAGCTTGCTAAGGGTCTGTTGTTTTCTGTAACTTCCATTTTACACTCCTGTCATACATCATCTTTACCTGCTTGCTCAGTTTTTTTTTCTTTTTTTCATTTTTCTTTTATTCTTTTCTTTCCTTTTTTTTCTTTTGAAGAGAAGCTTTTTGCTGGAGAGAAGTTCAGCCTGTGTTGATTAATTCAGCAGTTAAGTCTCCTTTTGTTTTTCTTGTGAATTTTAAAGATGTAGACCGGGTTAGTCTTCCATCGATGATGTTATCGGGATTTTTTTTTTTTTCGTTCTAAAGCAAGCAGTAGCCCATTGCTGATTTCTACCACAGAATCACCAGTCATTCCTATACAGTTCGGCTTTAATGGACGGAGTCGTTGGCTGCTTTTGTCTCTTACATAAAAGAAGAATCGGCCTCAGTAATCAGAGCTAAATCTCAACACTAGGAGGAAAAAAAAAAAAAAAACCCACTCTACTTCCCGGTGCCAAATCCCCACATGCCTACTGCATAAAGAGAGCACTGTTAAAGTCCCTTAGCCAATGCCTAATAACCAAAGATCTTTTAATCTGGTTAGAGATTTGACCAGTTCTTTGATAACAATCATCAGAAATTCAACACATTTCACCCTATTCAATTACCATGGAACTGCCCCTAAATTGTCCACAGGAAAATTCACCTGATGGTTTCAGTCATTTCTCATCTTTTACCTTTTACCATCTAAAAATGTTCATGTACAAGTTGTCCCATGAGACAAAAGACATTTTTTCACCTGATCCTATAAATTCCCTTTCCTGATTATTGCAAGATGCTAAAAAAAACCCTGCAGGTTTGCCCTTTTCTCAAATCTATGCTTTTCCATACTCAGACTAAAAGTTTTACCTATAAATGACAGTTTTGCTGTGTTTCAATTACACTGGCATTACAAGATATACTTCCCCATGACAGGTTCATTTGTCCACTTCCTTGTATCACCCTGGTGCAAAATATTCTGTAGGAGAGCCAGGTTCATGAACTTTATCTCTCAAATACATTTCTCAGTATCATCCTGCTGTGTGAAACCCTAAAGTTCAGCAACAGGGCATAGGAAAGGACACAGATCTAGCCCAGTGCTGGAGAAAAAGCACCATCTGCTCATTGGGGTGGCTGGTTTTATTTTAAGTGGAGGCTCCTCTTCTTTAAAACTTGGGACAATAATTTCTGAAATCCTTGCTACACAGAGTATTCAGGAGAAGAAGGGAAATTAAAGCAGGCTGCTTCAAAATTAATGGATAGAGCTCGCAGTGTTAGTCAAAGGGACAACGTGATCAGGACTTCCTACCACGAGAGAAAAGCTCAGTCATTCCTGGCCAGGCCAGTTGTTGCTATTCATGGAGATGCTCTAAGTTTTGCTCATGTCCTGCAGGTATTTTAAGTGGTTTTAATACATTCAGTTGTCATAACAGAAGAATCAGGTTGGAATTCAAGCTACAAGGATGCAGGGCCAGGCATGAAAGATTGCAGCAAGCCAGTGGTCCAGGTCAGGACTCTGGCACAATGGTTTCCTACATCTCCCATAGACTCAGGTGTTCTGGAATTAGACCTTCTGAGAAAAAAAGTATTTGTTACTCCAGGGTATAACAGTTTCCTACCAAATGAACTCACCTAGAAGACTGGAGGGTTTCAGAAAAAAATTATTAAAAGCTCTTCAAGACAGAGCAAGAAAAAGGAGTTATGCAAGTAATGGATTTTTTGCCCTTCTTCTGAATCTCTGGTTTCTAGACAATTTTGGCTGGAAGAAGTTTCGATCTGGTACACGGATTACACTACAAGAGTAATCAGTGACAAACAATTTCTAGTAGTTGAAACTTGCCAAGGTGGTAAATTGCTATTGTATAACTCCAGTCCTATTTACAGAGAATCTAGGTTGTATTAGCAGTACTGGAACGAAACCAAGCAGGCATGAAAGCATCAATTCACGTATTCTTCATGGATTTCTAGAGAGAAACTGAGCTGCACTACAGGAATGAAATACAGACACACTCCCTGCCCTCTAAATAGGCAAAAACCTCTGTAGGTTTTCTGTTGACCTGCACTGCCAAAGGAAGCATCAGTGTTTCAGCCTCTCAGAATTACCAATTATTATCTATAGAGCGGACAAAGCAGAGATGCAATTTTACAACTGTTTCTGTATAAGACACAAGGGAAGAGTAGAAGAAGAGTTTCTTTGGTAACTAATGACCAAAATAATTTGGGCTTCTATCTGCTGAATATGAGCTACTGATGCAACAGTTTCTGAAAAGCACAAAAAAATGACTGAATTTTAAATATGATCAAATACCAAAGGAAATCACTGCAGAGAAATACAGCTGGGGAAAAAAAAAAAACCCTAAACAAACAGAATATTTCTTTAAAGGATATTGAGTTCACCTCCTGCTCCCTTCAATAAAATGAATGAGACGCCTTCTCATCCCAAAATGAGAACAAGCACAGTAGCCTGAAAATCTGCCACAAAGGATCTGTTACAATGCCCTGGCAATGCTTTGTACATGTAAGAAGAGTTTCCACTGCAATATTATGTCTATTGCAAAAGGTTCTGGTCGAAATTGCTTTCACGGTTTCAGGCATTGCGATTGATGCATCACCCCAGCTTAAAGACAAGTAGAGTTTTATTTGAATTACATGGAATGACTGAATATGGAAAAGAAAAGAAAGGAGAAAGGTGACAAGAATAGAATAACACTGTCCCATAGATGCACAACCTGACCATCTTCAAATTCAATGTCAATACTATTACAGACATGAGTAGTCAAGTAATTAGTTTGTAAGATTGACTCCCTTCTTTTTGTCTAAATTAACATTAACGGAAAGAAAAAGATAAGGGCTCAGCTATATTTGTTCAGTACAGGACCTCTCACTACAGGAAAGACATTGAGATGCTGGAGTGTGTCCAGAGAAGGGCAACAGGGCTGGGGAAGAGTCTGGAGCACAGAGGGGGAGCAGCTGAGGGAGCTGGGGGGCTCAGCCCGGACAAAAGGAGGCTCAGGGGGACCTTATCACTCGCTACAACCACCTGAAAGGAGGCTGTAGCCAGGTGGGGGATCGGTCTCTTCTCCCAAGGAAGAAATGTTAGGAAAAGTGGAAATGGCTGCAAGTTGCGGCCAGGGAGGTTTAGAGCGAATATTGGGAAAAAGTTTTTCACTGAAAGAGTGGCCAGACATTGGAATAGGCTGCCCAGGGAAGCTGTAGAGTCACTAAACTTGGAAGTGTTAAAAAAATGTCTAGATATGGCACTTGGGAACACGGTTTAGTGGTGGACTTGGCAGTGCTGGGCTAACAGTTGGACTGGATGGTCTTAAAGGTCTTCCCAACCTTAATGATTCCATGGTTCCATGATTCTATAGGTGTTTCAGAGAGAGGTGAAATTTTCTTCAGGATATTGTCCCAGTTAAGAATTACACAAAGCACTGAGGAGTCAAAGTGTGAGATACTGTTTACTATGCATTGTCCAGTGGATCTTATAACAGTGAAATATATGCTAGAAATTACAGGCCCCAGGATTTACCAGCCTATTTTTTCTGGTTTTTTTTTGTTTGTTTCTTTGGGGGTTTTGTGTGCATATTGTCTGTTTGTCTTTCTAAGAAATTTGGTTCTCTGTAACAAATGGTTAGATCTTGAAAATTCTGAGATTGCATACAAATAATCAAGGATATCATCATGCTTAAGTTACATAAATGGTTTATCAATTTCTCTGTATGGGAACGAATTCTGTTCTGCCTTGATTTATGTGTCAGCACAAATTTTCAAAGAGGTTCACATGGGTGATGTAATAGTTTGTGTCATGAGATCATTTAGGAATTAACCACTGATACAATAATCTTTGGGCACCTTAGTACAGTGTTAAAGGCCTAATTCAGAACTGCTTTTCTTTGGAGATCTTGCGGACAACTTCTACAGTTTTCTTACTTAATTTTGTATAAGCAGAGCATGATGGTACATATCTACTAGGAGAACAACCATACGCCCTTAATCCAAGGAGAAACAGAGAAAGGGCATCACATCCAGCAAGTTGCTTTGATATCCTTCCAGTTCCTACTTGAATGACAAAACCTATCTCAACTTTTGCTCCCTTGTTCTCATGGGAGAGCAATTTCAAGAGGGAGCTATCAGCAGCCTTGTTGTAAACATCTAAATCCCATGTTTTATCCACACAATACTGGCAAGATCTGAAGATTTTAATACCTTTCATAGAGCAATTGACAGCGTTTGGGCTGAAACAGAGGCAGCAAACTTCAATCTAAGTACAAGGCAGGACACACTGTTCTGAATTTCGTGTAGTTATGTTAATCAGCTGAACAACTTGAGAGAAAAGCGTCATGAAGGGTAACCAAGGAAAGAGGTGATAAGGCTCGTTTCCTTATCGGTTGTACAAAAAGTGGAACAGAAAGGGTTTATCAAGAAGAAAGGCTTAGAAAAAAATTGCAATTCCAAATCAAAATGAAGCTGTTGTGTCTGTATTTCAAATATCCAGCAAAGTTATGCACTTTTTCCCAAATCGCCTTCCTCAGAGGCATTTTGTACATCTCCCTTGAGAACCAGGCTCAGCGAGACAGAGATAAAGTAGTTGTTTGCTACTTCTCTGAGTACCGGCTTTTCTGTCTTTTTCCAATTATCAGCAGAGAATTATTTTGGTGCAAAGTCACTGTTTCATTCACATAACTCCAGGAGAGTATTTGAAACAGTAGAGAAAGTACATCACACTCTAAGACTTCTATGTGGGGAGCTCACCAGTTATTTAGTTGTCAAGAACTTTTTTTTTTTTTTTGTGGTGGCTTTGGAGATATTTTGGCAGCTTTTCTATTTGTTGTTCTCACACTACCTTACTCTAGCAAGCTTCTGATAATCAGTTTGGTAGGGTTTAGGAGAGCTGTTTAAAGGATAGAAAGCAGAGGGTCAGCATGTGTTATTTTTCCAGTGCAGGAGGTAGTCACGGAGTGATTTTCTGTATCCCCTACAGGACAGCAGCATAAAACCCCTGGACATTTTCTATCAGTGTCGTTCATGTCCTTTATTCAAAGATGGAATTATTTCCATAGCAAAGCATCCTGCTGCGTGGAAGTTGTCCTGAGATGGCTGGGACAGGTTGTGTGCATTTTCCCCTCAGTGTAGATGCAGAGGCAGCAATATCTGACTCCATCACGAGCATGGGGGCTGTTCTGAGTAACAGCTTGTGTGGAAGTGTGTAGGCTTGTGAGTTTTCTATAAGGAATATTTTATAGATTGCTCTTTTTGCTGTTGAACATGACACCTTACCAACTTTTCCTGGCATAGGAATATTCTTAAGACAATTTGATGGAGGACAAGGTAGTTAATGTATTTGTGATAAAAAGACACAGAAAAGACTCGCTACCTGTCAGACTGAAGAATTACATGTCCTACTCCTTTCAATCACACTCTAACTGGGTATATACTGGCCTGCTATCCCCACTGAAAATTCACTCTGGATGTCCATCTGTGATTTGATGTTACTTTACAAAACCCCATCAGCTACTAAAGTCCATTTGCTCTGGGGATTTCATTATGTGAATATTTCAAAATCCATTTGTCAGGGAATAGCAGAATGGCCAGTCCTTTCTTGGGGTCAGTTCTCACTGAATGTTTGTTGCCTTTCTACTGACAGCTGAATGACAAACCAGTGCAAACAGAACTATTTGAAATAATAAGAAACAAGACTATTTCTATGCTAATATGTTTGAAACACTATGTTTCTCTGACAATATCATAATGTTGGAGTTTATAAAATGTCTATACAATAATTGTTCTGTTGCTGTGCTAAGAAACAAGGATTCATTATTCTAATTTTGTCCTTCATTCTCTGTAACCTTTGCAGAAAGCAAAAAAAAAAAAAAGCTCATAAATAACAGTGGTGATAAATTAACGCAGAGAACTAGACATATTTACATGGACATAGACTTAATATTGAAACACTAATTACTGCAGGCAAATTTAGTTTTCCCTTTAATCAGATTTTACAGGTAATTAACAGTTAACTAAGATTAATTACAATTCATTTTGTGTTAATATCATCTTTTGGTCACAGAAAGTTTACACAATATGTTATTTACCAGATGTAAAAGCTAATTCTTACATAGACATATCAAGGTTATGAAAACATTTTTTTTAGTTCACCGCACACCTCTCAGTTGTGTTAGAAATATGTGTTTTCAAGAGATACCCCTTGGGTCTCCAGAGAGGCACACAAGATCCCCAGGGACACCAAGACTCCTGTAAAGCTGCAAGATGTTCCACCCAACCAGCCAGCCACATTATCCAGCTGTAGCCAGAGGGGTTACCAGAACTGTTAAGCTCAATCCATTCCGTGTGAGACCACACTCCCGTTTCCCACCCCTGCAGCCAGATCCGTGCAGTTCTGCAGCCTCTCTCACGCTCCCTTCCCCGGTGCCAGATGCAGCCATCGATCAGTCCTTCAGCCGTGCTGCATCGTGAGGACAGGATTTCCCACCTGTTCAGAGAAGCTCAGATACCTGGTGGGGCTCCCCAGTTGTATCTGAGCATTCCAGTGCTTCCAGTAAAGCAGAACCCTGCACCCAAAGCCCCTCACACCATGGAGAAAAAGGATTTGTCCCAGGCAAGAGGCACTGAAACATCTTACAGAGACACCAGAATACAAAGCCAGCCAGTAAATTTATGGACAAATCTGGCTCTGGGAAAGATCATAGAAAACTTGAAGTAATTAAAATTTTGCTTTGCAAAAATTCAAGACCTTGAGAAAGTTGATATTTTTGGCTTGGAACAAGGTTGCACCATGCCAAGATGCTCTTGCCTTGTTCCCAACTTCAACAAGTCTGTAATTCTGGTTTCCTTTCCTCTTTCCTGTTGCAATCCATGTGCTGTAGGTACTCAGGAGTCTCATACAGGAGATTCACTGCCTAAAGGGCAGGTCCTCCCTGGCTGAATGAACCTGATTCACCAAACTGACTCCTAAATTAATAGAGCCACCATTATCCATCCCTTCCCAGGACACTTTCTAGGGATGTGTGAAGTACCCTGTCACATACTTGAGCTCACATTACAGAAGTTATTCTCCAGAGAACTAAAGCACCTCCTGACCTGTCATTGTTCAGGAATGTGAAAATGAAGAGCAAAAGAAATGAGTTTTCTGGCCTCATTACAATAATCAGCAATCAGAGCTGCTACTGAAAACGGAGAGTACAAAAAACCACATCTTCTGAAAACCTGCTCAGAAAGTGAGCTGTAAAGGTCAGACACAAAACTCAAGGGAGGCTCATGGGCTCCAGCATCGCAGCAGTTATCACAGTTTAACTCTAAAGATCCTACTTCCTGGGGCAGGACATTTGAAAATGGTATTTTGGGTATACCTCATCTGTTTAGAACAGAGAAAAGGTCTGTAAGATAAAAGACAGTAGCTGAAAGACAGAAAGCATCAATAACCAGTTTCCAGGAGAGCCACACTGTCTCTGCACAAATGGAAAGGGTGGCCCTGAGCAAAACTCACTGGTGAGTGATGTCTGTGACAGAGCAGATGCCCCTGTGGAGCATCACAGGCCCTGTTTCACGCAGGCTTGATCTCACTCAGGTCCCACACACAGGGCTTCTTTTCTGGCTGGCCCCAAACCTTTATAGGCATGGAAAACTCTAGGATGTGGGTGACAGCAAAACTCTGTGAATCTGGGGACTCGGCATCATAGTCAGATGGATGAGGTAAGGGCAGGGAAATGCTGAACTGATCTTTCCTCCTGACACATGCAGCTTGTGCTAACTTTGTGCTGGTGTCAAGTGACAAAACACTCATTGATGGGTTTTAATACTCCTCTCTAAACCAAAAAAGGCTTAAATGTCATAGTCTGACATCAAACAAACAAAAACAAACGGACAGAAACCATCGTGCAAAGTTGCACAGACATTTTTCTCTTCTGTTTTTCCATTGCCTTCTTGTTGACCTTAGTGAAACAAAATCAAGAAAAATATAGAAGCATATGAACCAAAACCGAAGAAGTGGATATATACTGAACCATGATTGTTCACCATATCTGACTGTGGAGTGCAATGAAAACTGCTTAGCCTGAATGAGGAAATAAATCTGATTGAGAGGTGAATAACTGTGAGTATTTCATCAAGCTCACTTGAGGCAGGAAAGCAGAAACACACACTACTCAAGGTGTGCTCACTGCAAATCTCCCAGCTGAAGTTGCCAAAATCACAAAATGCATTTCTGACTGTAAGACTAGAGTTCGAGGAATTATTTCCCTCAAAACATCATGGAAAACTCCTCCATTATATCAATTCCCTCCTGCTCAAGTGAAAAGTCTCTTGTGAGCATCTGCCCCAGATAAAAACAACTCAAATGCCTGGAGACCCTCAGAGCTGGGGGAGGCTTGTCAAGTCTTTCTAACGGTAGGGAGAAATGGGCTTTGAGTTGGCCATGCAACAGTGGTAAGATAATTCTAGAGTCACAGTACAACTGAACAACAAAAACCCCTTGGCACTCTATTTTTAACTTCTCAGATGAGTCATTTAGCAGTGAAATAGTTTAACAATACCCTACACTGATAACCTGTTTTAATCTTGTGATTTCAAAACACATTTACTTGGTAAAGCTTAACCTGCATCACCCCTGAGAAATAAAAGCTACCTTACAGAATTTTTTTAGGGGAAAAAGTGAAAGAATGTCCAGGGTGAAAAAGTGATCTTACCAAGGCTACTCTAATAATCAGAGATAAAACTGGAAACGGGAATAGAAACAGTGACAGTCCAATTTTCATACATTAATCTTGGAAGAGTACTTTTCCCTCTGCAACTGTGTTGCAGAGGTGATCACAATGATTATCTTTAGCAGTCAGATCTCCTAATAGAAACAACAGTGCTAAAATAAATTAATTTAAGATTTAAAGAATGAATTTAAATTAATGAAAATTAATTCTGCCTGCACATCAGTTTCATCTTTGCATTTTCCTAATTAGGGCCCACAAGCTCATTTGTTTATCGATCCCACATCTAGAGAATGACAGACAGAATGTCATTGTCACTCTCAGGCACCAGAGCAGTCGTCCAGGTCCACGCTGGCCCCTGCAAGGAGTATGAGTCTGTGAGTGTCCCAGCACCGTGGTGCCTTGCCAGCCAGTGGGGTCCCACATGGCTGGACCAGACTGGTGTGAGTGTAGGGCAGGGGCTGCACAGCTCTGCATCCATCCCTGTGCAAAATTCCTCTTGTCCCACTGAAGCAGATGTGTGTAGAGAAATGCCTTTTCCTTTCCAGCACTTCTCTGCTCCACACTACTCTTCTATTAAACCGGAGAATGACAGCTCTGGCAAGACCTTGATCTCTGTTTCATATTAGGAGGATATTTTTCCTGTCCCCTTTATCACACGACATGGTGATCCCTGAAGTAATACAGCAGTGAACCAGGTGATGCAGAAAAACTAAATTTACCCCCTGCACTCCAGAAAGCTGAGCTGTCAAGGCCAATAGAGGAGGAGCTGTTGCTCTTATTTCTGCACAATTCCAACTTGAGGACAGGGATAGACCTGACATAATATTTTTTACGGTCCCAGCTATTCAGTGCCTTGGAGCTCTGTAGGGTTCAAGGGACTGCCCTTATTGCTGCTGAGCAGTAATTAGGCTACCACAACAAGGCTTCAAAGACAACGCTTTTTAGCTGAAGTTGCTGCATATGTGAAACTAAAGTAATAAATTTGGCAAGATGACACTGGGGGTCACAACGACATCTGAGTGTTTGCACAGCACCTTGCACCAGTCCTGCCTGAGGCCTTTGAGCAGTACACAGCATTAATATCAATGTTCCCTACGGACAGCGAGTTCATTAAACTCAGTCAGGAAGCAAAGTGAACTCAGTAGACAATGGAAAAAAACCACAAGACAAATTAAGTGAGACTTTATACATCGTTCATGTGTAAGAATTCGAGACGCTTCCACTAGATTTCAATAAAAAGTCCTGCTTCAACAAGCTAAGCAAAACATTTTTCAAGAGGAACTAAAAAACTGAGATAACTTTCAGTAGTTATATAAGATACTTAAAAGTACTGTAGTTAATGCAATATTTCAAATTCCAAGACACAAAACCCAATCTATATCAAAGAAGTTCATGATAAGTACTACATTAACTTTAAAATCAGCAAGAATTTAGAACAAATTAGTTATATCTGTCTTCACTAAGAAACTTTTAATTCCTTTCCCTTTCAATATTGCTCCGTAACTACTGTTTCCTAAATTCTTTATTCTTTAAAATCCCTGAGGCTGTAGTTTATATTTCTCCAAACATCGTGTTGGAGCACACCAACACCAGCTTTTATCTCTTCGACAGGCTTCCTATCTTCTATCCAATCCAGAGTACCGTTACTTTCCATTGCAGCACTCCATTTTCTTCCTCTGACTTAATTTGTGCTCTTGTAATGCAATATTTGCATTCTTTTCCAGTATCTCCTTATGACAGAAATGCCTTCAAGAGCAGTCAAAAAAATTAAGTCACTTCTCCCTGATTCTGAGTCACTCGCCTCTATTCTGAATCACTGTGAAACACTGCATTAAGTGCTATACTTAGAATATATTGCAAATAAAATGGGATTTAAAATACATTTCAATGATCAACTCGTGTCATATATCAATATAAGCAATGAATCAGGAGACTGCAAATATATAATCATCTATAAGTTGAAACAAAATCCCTGTCTTTCATGTAAGTTAGATGAATAGCAGAGCAAGCTAGCTATCCTAAGTAATGGCAGGCGTCTAAGTCTGAACTACATTTTTAGCAGATTTTGAGAAGTCTCATCCTCTAACATTAGAGGAAGAAGCATTTAATGAGGTCTGACTCATTAAATTATAGCTTGGCTCATGGATTCCCAAACTGTGGTGCCTGGAAGTGTATCCTCAGTCCGTAGTCTTCGGGCCACTACTAGTCCCCAACTTAGCCCACAAAACAGCTCCCACAAAAGGTAACAAAATGCCCACCCGGAATGAAAACTGAAAGTTTTAACTATACTATTTTCTTATGCTATTCTGCACAAGAAGATTTAAAATTCTTTTTTAAGAATATATAGCCTGTGAATAAGAAAGGGTGAGGACAGAGGTCTGGATGTCAAAGGGTGAAGACGATGGAAATGCAGAGATCACTCACAGACGGGATACTCTCATGGTGCTGGTGTACCTTGGTTTTCATTCATTAACCACATTAGAAATGTCAAATTTGACAAGAAACAGCTGAGATCTTGACTCCCTATATTTTGCAAGTTTCCAACATACTATGAGACAGCAAGAAATACCTACAGTCCTTTCTTAAGGCTACTATTCTCTGCAGGTAACTTCCTGAGCTGCTGCTTTCGTGTGGTATAACCCTTAATGCAGACAGAATATGAACATGGAATAACTTTTCTCTTACAATGAGGTGCACATTATGAAAAGGCTTCATATAACCCCTCTCGATTCAATATTTGCCAGTAGTACCAGTTCAACTTTCTGCAACCATTAATGAAGACATCAGTCTGGAATTTCCTTCTTCAGCAACAATACACAGCAGGAAACTGTGCAGCATGACTGAAAGTGATTAATAAGATTTCCTTGAAATAGGGCACTGACGAAATTCCCCTAGTACTTTCAAATTCCAGTGAAGTGAAATCAAACTGAAAAAAACAACAAAGTGAGCCTTAGTTTCTATAGTGAGGATCAGAACAATGCTCTAGCTGAGTGGGTACCCTATTTCCAACTCACACTAGCACTTTTAACCTCAGAGGGATGCATTTGTGTTCCACAGACAAGTAGGAGGAACCCAGAACAAGCAGGACTTTGATAGCAGCACTTTTCAGCATAAAGAGCTGTGCCTTAGAGAATAGGCAGGATTAGATAAGCAGAAGACCTGGCCCTGTATGGGATGGTGTAAAACTCCCAAATTGAATGGATACTTCAAATGATTTAGCAACATTATTTACTTCAATAAAAAGAAGATACTGCAGGCTCACCAAAGGGATATTTCAGTATATTTATGTTCTTGGGAAATGTCCATAATTTCAGTTCTGATTTTATGATGAAATTTAAGGACTAATCTCAGTTCAGAGAGGTGTATTTATTCATCTGCTTCCCGGGAGGGTGGGGCAATGTGTATTTATCTCTGTGTATTAAGGTTAAGAGTACTTTCATTGAAGGTTACGAGGTGTCCCCTTGTTTGCTCTTAGTAAACTAGGATAAAATTTCATCCTTCATAGTGCTGACTTGTTTGATCAAGAAATAATCCATCAATAGATAGCAACACCAAAACATTGTTTTACTAAGAGACTGCATAGGATAGACATATCTATTTTTTAAAAGGGAAGAATAAAATGCTAGCATTTAAAACTGAGAGCATCACAGCTGAGTGAGAAAAAAAGAGAACTCTCTTATCTAAAATGTGCTGGAGGGAAGAAATAATCTTCAACTAAATTCTGTACACAGAGATGCAAAATATCATTCTCACATGCACCTAATCACAACTGGTTCAGAACTGCCAGCTCAATGAGTGCCCTGAGGCCAACAACTGCTGCCTCTGAAATCCACACTACTGGAGTAAGAGCTTCCCTCTTGAATCAAAGTACAGCTTGTAAACCACCTTACACCTGAAAAAACCCATTAACAAACAGTAAGGAGCCAGCAGAGTATTTAAAATAGATGTCCCAAGCATATAGCAAAAAACTGAGAACAAGTTTAAATAATAATCTACACTGTTAAGAATTAAGATTCTCTATGCAGAAATCTTGTGTATAATACACAGGAAATAGGAAATTAGTGTTATTATTTCTATAATGCTGCATGCAAAACACATACATAAACGTATGTACAAGCACACACATAGACATATACATGATCCTTAACCCTTTGACACCCCAAGGCACTTTAATTTTATCTCCACGCTTTAGTTACACCTCCTTCTGAAAAGCAAAGACTTAAAATGGTTGCTTCCTATTCCATTATACTGTCTCATCTACTTGATACAGGTCCTTCTGCTGCATGGTGGCTACAATAAATAGCCCATGAAAATATTAAGCTTTATTTAATTACTTGTATTATAACATCTTTCAATGATCACCCAAAATTTTCACTAAAGGAAGATCTTTGGAATAGATCAAGCAGCCTGGAATGCCTTTTAATAAAATAAGAGAAAGCATCACCGACTTTTTGTAGTATTTCTTCAAAATAAGAAATCAAAGGCTAGAATTCTTGATTTTCAATTTCTTTTTTTTTTTAAATGCAAGTTTAAATATACCTATATATAAAATAAATGGAATTTTATTCTGTGTTTATGCGACCATTTAAAATGCTTCCTGCAGTGGACTGTTTCCCTTGGGTTGGAGACAGCAGGAGAACCTTGTACAAAAGAATGCAAACTGTGATAGCCCAACAGTGATGCAGAATTCAAAGCCCCACCACTGTGAATTTTATGGTTCTCTTTTCAGCTCTTCACAAAAGGAAGAGACTCAGAGAAAACAAAATGTATTTTCATGGGTTCTTCTTAAATTAGCATTGACAGACAAATTCCCAGCTGAATGTCATTGTTCGATCTGTTGTTATTGTATAAGTAAAAAATGTAAAAAAAGAGTATCTCCTCTACACTTGATAGATCTACCTGCCTGAGTCAGGTGTGCAGGATTTGCCCATAAATATGGCACAACCAGTAATACAAAGGCTTGAGAAGGTAGTTACTGCAGTAACAACTTATACTTTATTCATTGCAGATACATAACTAATATGCTCACGTAACTAGAAGAAGAAAGGAGCGCAAAAAATATGGGTGAAAAAGGGGGCATAGAACAGCCTGGTATTTAATAAACACATTGGGCTACAACTTAGATCATGTATATTTGTAAAACATCTTGACAAACTGACATTTTAATCTGGCTCCGAAGTAGCTGAAGTTTTTTTTGTCTCAACTGCATTTGGAGGAAATCGAAAGCATTGCCACGCATGCGGAATCTCAATAAAGCCTATGAACACTGATACCCTCACTCCCACGCTTGTCTTCTTGGAGAGAGCAGCTCACCAAGACAACAATTGGTTTTGAATAAATTCCGTCTTTAATTGGAATTATTTCACACCTGATACTAGCTTGCATTTATCTCATCAGTAGTTACTTGCTTCCCTTTCTCCTCAGCACCTCTTACTTCTGCCCATCTCTCCTCTATGGTCCATGCTGGTTTTTTGACAACAGTCCTTTGGGGGCCATCTCTGTTGCTTACTGTAATTTTTTTATTCACGTCAACACAATACGGCTTAAATGATTCCTGGCCTTCCAGTGGTATTTCAATAACGCATATTAATATACAACAATAAAACATCTGTGTGGGCTGGGAGTATTCTGGGTGCTTCGCAGAAATCAACACAATGTCAGATCCTCCCTTGAACTGCGTCTGACTCCAGGTTCCAGTTTGGCAGCCTCGTCTCCACGAGCGCATCCTGTGGGTACACATGAATCATGAAGGAGGATTAATGCCATTTGTAGCAGCCTTTGCTCGGGGGCACGTGTCCCTGCAGAGCCGTAGTGAAGCCGTGCGGCGCCGTGTGGGCACAAATGTTCTGCTACAGAGAGAAAGGTCTGGGGCCGTGAACTCTGCTGACGAGTGGTTATCAACTTGCTGGCTCTGGGCATCAGGGAAGTCCTGAATTTTCAAGAGAAAAGGGAATGACACACTGACTTCTGCACACTCGTTTGAAGGCTCGTGTTAATCTACCTTGTTTTGGCTGGAAACCTTCAGCACAGGTTACAACTTGATTGTGTGGATGATACAAGCAAGGCTGACATCTCACCAAAACTTTATGTATCAAGAGAAAAAGAAACAACAACAAAAGGCTGTATTTCTAAAAAGAAAAATAAAAATAGCAGAATCAAAGAATGTCAAAGAGTTTATGATGGGGAAAAAAAAACCCTTAAGGAAGCTAGTGTATCTCTGTTACAAGAATGTGGGGAGACGAGCAGAGGGATGGAGAAGAAACACAGAAAATTATGGAGATTAAGGAAAGGCAAACATTACAGCTATAAATCTCCAGTGGTTTTATTCTGTGGGGGGATTAATAAATTCCAAAGCTCTAAAATTATTTCCCTATTCAGACCTTCACAGAAAACAAACCCATTACTTATGCTAATAGAACTATCCAACACACAAACCCCACACATACATGCAATTCCAGCTGGAAGCCATTAGTCTGCCTGGACTCCTTCAAGCAAACTCCATTTTTTCAGGTAGAGATTTACAAAGCTGTTGAGTCTTTACTATGTGAGTTTTCTCTCTGATGTATCTGAGACAGAAAAACCATCAGCTTCACACTTCGTTTGTGGTGACATATGCTATTCCCTTGGGAATTACTACAGCCACCCAGGATTCACAGCCCACTCCCAAGCTGCAATATTCCTGTCACTAAGCACCATGAAATCTGAATTTCTTTGCTTGAGGCAAACTTGTGGGACAAGTGCTAAAAACTATAGGAATCCCGAGAAATGGGAGCCAAAATGAACGACTTCCAATGCTTTTTTGCTCAGAAGCTCAAGCTTCACTTTCTAGACAGACTCTTCTTCAACATTAACTCAACATTTCCCTGCATAGAATTCATGAATTCTGGTTCTCTTATTCCCCTGAAAGTTCGCGTTGATGGAAAGGGAGTCTCAGATCTCTTCCAGAACACACAAAAAGGGTCAGGAAGATTTACAGCTGTGATCTGGACAGAGTTACAGCCCAAGGCACAAAATTGGCCATGGAAAGGGAAACTACTCCATGTGCTGCTCAGCCAGCTGGCAGGTCAGCCAGACCATGCAAGTGTTGGGTTTGTGTTCCATCCGTTCCCCCTTCAGAGGCATTAATCTGAGTTTCTTTATTCCTACACACCCACTAATTTTCACATTTGGGTTTAATATTTTTGAAATCACTGCCTGTTCTGTCACATTTGGCTGAAATCAGCTGCTAGGTTCCACAGCTATTGGCAGAGATGGACAGAAAGTTGAAGGCACAGACAGAGAGCATGGTTGAATAAATATTCCCAAATCAAGGTGTTTCTTCCAGGAAAAGTTGTTGGTATCAATATGCAAAGATTTTATCCTACAAAAACGTAGAGTTTTAGATGTAAACTAATCTTGCAAATCACTTTATTCCACTTTTTTTTCAGATTGTGAGCTGTCTGTGTGAGTGATGCAGATATCCCTTTTCTCATTCCTCAGCAGCCACTATCACTTTCTATATTTCCTGCTGCATTCCCAAATAAAGATTAATTTCAGATCTTTTGGTTTTCAAATTACACTGGAACTACTTCCATGATCCACTCTGGTTGCACGCTGTCTTAGAACTGGTTTCAGTGTAAGCAATAGACACATTTCTGCTGTATGAATTACAGCAAGTAGATCGGTTCATAATAATTTAGTTTATTCTCCCATAATTCTCTTGAATCAATAGGTCTCAGATTCTGTGGTTCATATATGTGAAGTTTATCTCATGATAAATACAAAAGAGGGAATCACTTTTGCATGCTAGAAACTCAGATAGAGCTGTTTAACTTTTTTAGGTAGAAGAGAAATATTCTATAAAATCCAAGCAGCTTTCTTTCCTGTCAATGACATAAGAAATAATCTCAGTATATATTTTGTGAAAAACATTTATGTTTTAGTCATTCATAAATGTATATCATTGTTATCTGAGATGAGGTATAAAGAACTCAATACGAAACTGTGGTTATGGGATACAAAAGACACTGGAAGAATGACAACTCATGTAAGATCGTTAAGCAGAGCTTTAGCTGGAACACTCTCTTAAGAAACTAAATATTGTAGCTCTGCAGGATTGCGTGGAAGGCAAATAACATCAGCTGTTAGAGAGCATTGCAGGAAACGAGTAAGAAATTAAAAGTCACTAAAAAAATGGATGTCACTAAAACAGTAGGATTCTGATCCCTAATCACAGATGTCATGTGCTATTTTAAATGTCATGGTCTACCCTGCTTGGCTTCCCTCTACCACTCCAGAAAGAAGCAGGTCTTTAGTTCTCTGTCTGTGGCATTAAAATGGCACTAGGCATTTACATTCAAATACTTGAATGCCATTCTTAATGCCAGGGAAAAAACCCCACATAATCCCATCTGAAGTCATTTGCAGACAATGAATGACTGTGAGGTAATGACTGCTTATGTGTAACTCGTTTTGGCCTAACTTCAGTCTTTCAGTGGCACCAACTTCCAGCTCTTAGAAATAAGAAGGGCTTTTTTTAAGCAGTTATCACAGCAATTCAGATTTCAGTCTGCTTCCTACTAGAACAGTCTCACATAAATTTCTATTTATGTGTGCTTGTAGGCCTCTCCTATAAATCCTAGAAAAAAATGTAATCGACTTTTCGGCAATTCAAGTATACTGTAGGTCCATTAAACAAATCATATAATTTAATAATGACTCTGGTGACTAATGATATCCCTGCTTATAAGCAGCAATGAAATTTCTCAGCATTATCTTTGTCCTGGTACAGTAGGGTTGTTAAGAAAAATGCAAGTTTACTGCCTGAGGATGTTTTCAGGTTCATTGGTCAAAGGGACTGAAGTGAGTAATGATTGTTTCATACCATTTCAAATAGAATACCTTTATCAGATATAAAGCATTACTTCCAACACAGCACTTCAAAGGACATGCCCAAATCACTGCCAGACTACTCCTAAAGGAACTTCCAACTGTTGTTAACTCAAACAAATTCCTGCTTTGTGTAACAATGGCTTCTCCTGTGCAATAATGTTAAGCTGAAAGCACCTCTCAAGGTTCATGCAGTGCTGAGCAGCCATTTGTCTGTTTACAGGTATCAAATAAAAGCATTAAACATCACACATTTTTCTAATATTAGTAATAAAACTGAAATATCACAATGGAATGCAGCGAACTACTCATCATAATGCCACACAAAAAGTTGCACAGTATTATAAAAAAAGGCAGCCACTAAGCAGAACTAGAAGTCTGCTTATCAAGAGACATCTATTATATCTTTGATGTGTGTAACCTAAAAGAGGGACACGAAGAAGGCTTTTCTTAGAACTACACAGGGAAAGGCTTGTAAGTTACACCAGAGAAAAAGCTTCCAAGGGGCTCTTTTCTGCATGTGTGCCAATAGAGAAATATGTCCAAGAGCTTCATTTGCTTTTCCTCAGGAGTAGACATTGCCCTAGTGGACACAGAGAGGATGTCTCACCCAAATTCACATTCAAAAGGTGTTTGGGAAGGAAACCACCCAAAGGCAATCTGAGAGATCAGACAGCAGAGATGCAGCAGTAGCAAATGTGTAATTTAAGACTTATTGAATAGCTCCAACAATTTGAGTGTGCTTCCAGCAAAACTGAGCCCGTAATTCTTTGCTAATACACATCTGTAAGTAGATTGAAGACATTTTCCAACATTGATATGACTGGCATCCTGAATTCAAGAGAGGAGCAAGGAGGGATGAAAGCATGGAAGAATATTAAATCAGAGCTATGCTGAAAGAAGGCTCAGAGAGATAGTAAAAAAAAGTCCTGATTTTGACTGTCTTTGCACCCACGAATTCCAGAATCCTTCCCTTTTATTGTTCACAGTATTTCTTAAGCATCATGTCTTGAATAATTTGGATATCAGGTGAAAAAAGAAATCAAGCCTGTGGTTAAATTCTGGAAAATATGTCATCTAGAGCAACTTGCTAAGAAATGGAATTTTGCTGAACAATCATAGATATGCAAGAGTTCATGGAAGATAAATAACATGAGCTTTTAGCAAGCATTGTGAGTTCCTGGGAATGAAACCAAGAGTCACAAAAGAAATCAACAGAACTAAAAGGAAAACAGTGTTTCAAGTAGTAGGGCATTGTGCCTCCAAATAACACTTGCCTTGTAGGTACTTTTAAAATAATACTAACATTTCAGGAAGCCTTTTGAGAGCAATTCCTGGTCACACTACATTCTCTTCTTATTTATAAACAGGAATCTCAGTTCCCAGAATTAAAAATTTTGTTTGGTTTTGGGGTTTAAATGCTTTTGTTTCATTAGTGTTTTCTGTCATGATTTGGAGAAGATTGCAACGGGAATATTTAAACAGTTTTCTATAAATATGGCAGGCCATACCTTGTTCAGTTTAACAAAGCAATCCCAGTGGCAGAGCCATTTGCAATGGCTTGTGCAGGTGAACAGGTGCTCCGCAAAGACTGGGGTGGTGCAGGTCCTCCAGTGGACCAACCTGCAGAAATGGAGCAGCTCAAGAGCTGCTGAAACCCTCCCAGAGCTGATAAAATCATTTCCTATAAACTCCTCCCAAGAATTGTCCTGCCACAGTAGTGATTAATACTGTTCCTATTCAGCTGAGGAATAGCTTCACCATCCAGTTCTAGAAAAACAGCTGAAGTCTCGCAGGCAATGGAATATGAAAATACATTAAATGTCACTTTGTAGCGTTCACCATGATTCCACTGTTGGTGAAACCTTATTTTCAGATGTTTTCTTTATCTTACAGAAATTTTCTGGGGTCAAAATTTTTATTCTCTCTCTTGCTAAATCAGCTAAGTTGGAACAAGTGACTGATTTTTTTTCCTTCAGAGGTACAGACCGAAACCTCAGAGGTGCCCACCAAACCACTGGGGGTGTGCCCTAGCACACAGAGTTTGGTCTTGGGCACTCAGCAATGATCTTGCTCCTTGTAAGGACAAGTCCTGAAATGGGGTGGATAGAGTGAGATTTCAAGCTATGAAATAACAGAGGCTTCCATCTCTGGGCATCCCTGAGTACGCACCACATGAAATCCCCACTGCCCTCAAGAGTGCATTTAACACATAATGTTGGAGATTTAGTGATACATTCCTGTTGGGTAAGAGAAAAAAACCTTGTTATTCCTAAGACTAATTTATATCTAACATTTGAAATCTCATCATCACATAGACTGCTGTTATTTTATTTATTATATTAGGATTGTTAGATTTTTTTTTTTTAATAATAAACACAATAAAAAAATGAAGCAATACAGAAATGGGATTTAAAACTGAGAGTTTGGTAGTCATAAAACAGAGAGATGAGATACTAGGAGAGAGGGAATAATGAAATCACTTGCTTGAAATTCTCCTCAGAATTGTGTTGCCAGAATCACTGCAGGCAAAAAGCAATGCAGAGCCTCTCTTTTGTGCCACAATCCAGTCAGGCTTGCTGAGCTACATGATGAACTTCCCTCCTCAATACAACAATGAGAGAAGAGAATCCACTTGCAAGTGCACTTTTCCTCCTTTTCAGAGTCCCACTGAAGAAAACACTGATTTTCAAAAAGTCGCGCTCCTTTGGGTTGAGCATGGTATTCATTCCTAATCACTGATCCTCAGTATTGTAATGCTGTCAATGTATAACTCAGTACTTCAGGATCCTTATCATACCCTAGGAAGAAAGTGGCCTTTTTATTATCTTATTTCTTTCTGTTTCACCCTTTGTGCTCATCATCAACATGATCTTTTGCTCTACACTTAGTTCTTCATTCCCTTGGAAACAGAAACCATTATAATGACCAGAGCTACTAGATATTATTACGATATGAATAAATACAAGATAAGCTAAAAGTAGGAGTTAGATTTGTGGCTAAGAGAAAATGACGAATGTTGGAAAGTCAATTGAATTTGAAAAATCAGATGAAAATGTGAACAATGATTTCACAGAAAGGACAGTATCTTAATCTATTCTTACCACCTCTAGATGTGGTCATCTTTGAGCCAGAATTCAGCATGATACGCCCTTTCCAGCATGGCAAAGAAATATTCTCCTGTGATGATCATCTCAGTTTGTACCTGTGTGTATCTGTGCTGCTGAAAGATTATTATTGCTCTTTGATGCCACAGCTCACCACGGTAGGTGGAACCCGTGAAACAATGGAAAAAATACAGGGTGCTGGACCAGTTGGCTTCCAGGGGAGCTGACAGATATTTTCAAAAGCATTCCATTGGTTCCTGAGAGGGAACAGATCCCTGGGGTTAAGTCAGGTATTTCAATCCAATTACTACTCTCACAGTGAGGAATACTTCGATTTGCTTCTGCTGCTTCTAAGGAAGCAATGTTTTCCCTGTGAGATCACATAAATTGTAGCAGCTCAAATGGCTCTTTTTTTACTGCTAAGAAAATGTGCAGGATCAGGGAGTCTATGCCAAGGGTACGGTAGAAAATTATGCTGGAGGTGGGAGGAAGGCACTGTAGCATCAATTCAGTACACTCTGACTTCCAAGGTTCAAAAGAGACATGGTAAGTGCCATGAGAAAAGCTATGATAAAAGAAACTTCTTTTTGCAGAAGAAGACAATTATTTGCTAATAATATAAGACATTGCTTATGTAAAAGGGACAGAAAAAGTCTTAAATGGGTATGGAAAAAAAAGCAAAATCTCAGCATGCAGGCTGGAAGACTGTATCTGCAAAGGAGATGAGAAAGGAATTAACGCTGCTAAAATTACAGTTCTGACCCAACAGCTCTGGATACTGCTAGTGACTCTACTAAAGATTCTGTGCCTGACTACTTTGAGGGAGCCTCTCCTCTCCTTCAGTGAGCATGAAACAAATTCTGCTCTCTGCAGGCCAGATTCTGCCTCTTCTGTGTGTAAAACAGGAATAAGAAAACTCCATTTGTCAATTTATACTGCCAGATCTTCATGGCAGTGTCTGATAAGAGCGTGACACAACGAGGTTTTGATCTCTGATGCTTTCTGCAACATAAATAATACTCAAACTCGTCTCTGGGTCATTTGAATACCACTCGGTGCATGTCAGATAAAAGCCTCTGGAGGTTACCACAAGGTTTGTGATATTCAGAACCAGGTCAATGGAATTCTGCATTCAAGGTTAATAAGAGAAATTGTGCCTACTCATGTTATGCACTGGCAAACAACAACAAACACTGCCAATACCTAATTTTAGCATCTCACATACAAGGTTGTTCTTAATAGAAAAAGCTAACAGCCCCTAGGAACGACAAGAACTTCACTGAGTTCAAGCATCAAACACCGCATTTTTTTCTCAGTGTATTTTTCAGGCAACGTGCAACATAAATCCTTGCTTGTGACTTGAAAATAATCAACACTGGTCTAGCTCTGCTCCCACTCAAGCCATCCATAAAGTCCTGTTATCTCTACTGGCAACAGAGAGAGGAAGAGACAAATGCTTTTGAAAAATCTCACCTGTAATCAAAAATAAGAGACTAAATCTCCCTTAAGGTTAAGGTTCAAACATAGGCTGTAAGTTGGGCAATATCAAATTCAAGCCTCAAGGTTCATGAGCTGTAATTCAGCCCCCTGTGCTTATGTGTTGTGCAGAAGACTAATTGTACATCCTACATACCTTCAACTGCCTCAGACACTGCACCAAGTGGTTGGTGCTCACACAGAATGAGGTCTCTTCAATATTTCATTTGATCCTTGCTGCATTTGCAGCCCACAATCCCAACCTGCTGTAGAGGCAGAGTTATCAATTTTCTCACAGCGGTTTCTATGGAGCTCATCACTACAATACATGAGTGCTTCAAATATTCATCACTTTCTTTCCACAGCACCTCTACGTGGCAGAGGGAAGACGCTATCCCACCACACAGATGGGGAGCTGAGTCAGACAATGATTAAGGTCAAACATTCTGCTAATTTAGGGTGTTTAATTTCAGATGCCTGAGATCTGATTTTATTCAGAGCAATTATCATAACTTTATATAGTTAAGTATAGCTCCTATCTAGTTCAATTGTAGCTAGAAATGTCTAGCACTTCTGAAAGTCAGAAAAGAAGAAGAAAGTTTAGAATACAGACTCTTACTTAACAACTATATCCAGCTGAGCACTGGGAAAAAAAAAAAGGGACAAATGGGGAAGAGCTAAACCTGTGAACAGCACAAAGGTGTGAGGGGCCCCATGACAGCATTTAATCTCCTCAGCTATCAGAACATCTTTCTTGGTCCTCATACTCCATCTGATACCTTCAACAACTGAGCCAGAAGTCCTAGATAGTAACACATCAGTGTTAGACTCCAAAAATCACTCTTGATTTCAAAGCTTGCTCTTTTGAAAGTCCTTAAATAAGGCATTTTGGTGTCTTTCAAGCTTCCCAACATTTGGTTCAAAACTTATTTGCTTTTTTCTTTGGATAGGAGAGGTTGGTTTGGAGTGGGTATTTCCACTTACGTGTGCATGTCTGCATTTATTGCTTGATAATGTGTGGACACAATGAAAATAAAAGTGATATTTTGAGTAGGTCATTAGAGAGAAAGGGCTATCATACTTCATTGACAAATACTTCTTAAAAACAGCATTTATTGGAGTTAATCAAGTGCCAGAATCGTTGTGTTTTGCGAAATACAGGGCTGTCCAGCCAGCCCCATGCCACTAACATTGCTAGAGCCAAAGGGAAGGGGAAAGACCACTTGGAGTATTTCAGGACAAAAACTATCTATAGCTTCAGATGCAGAATTTCCAGAAAGAACAAGAAACAGAGGGTGATGATGATTTATTTTACTAGTGACTTTTCCTCATCCCCACATATATATTTTTAACACACTACATCTATTTTCAAGGGAAGGCTCCCTCTCCTCCAGCCTCCACACTTTCTCTAGGTCCTCTTGCCCTCATTAGATGTAGCTTAGAGAAAATGCTGTCACTTTGCCATGCTATGAAAAGCAGAAAGAGAGAAATTTCAGGGATTTTCCTGAAAACCTCATAATATTTTTTTTTTTTCCTCAGGCCAGCAACCCATGGCCACAGAACCATCTGTCAAGGGGGACAGCTAAAGGCAGCACTGTTCAGCTGTCCCTCATGCCATTCCTGTTTGCCCACTAAGGAGTGACACATACTCTGCTGCTCAAGGGAAGCAAACACGTTTGCAGGTTATAAAATAACTCTTGTCACTGGCAGTGACAGGAGACACTGACTTTTCTGGGAGAAAGGCTGATACAGTGGATAAAGCATTGAAGGCTTGGGAAGCAAGGGTTAAGCACTGGGTCTGAGACAGAGCTGGATCATCAATTTGTGCCCCTATCCTCTCCCCGTGAAAGGAGAAGCACGAATTAAAGGTAAGAGTGCAGCCTGTTACAGTTAGGACGACTAAGCAGGCAACCAGAACAGTATGTTCAGGCTTCATAAGCTGTGCCAGCATCCCAGGCACTGAGGTTAAATTCATTAACAGTTGTGAGGCACTCGGCTACAGGAGGAGGTAATATCAGTGCATCCGACAGGCACTTCTGGGGCTCATTTTATCCTGTCACTGCAAAGCACTGACCCACGGCACTTGGATTTTTTTTTGACACAAAGCAGCAGATATCATGAAATTCCTCTTCCTTCAGGAACAAATAACAAACCACTTCAAATTTAGAACCATCTGCAGGGGAAAGACACTATTTTCTACTGTAGGGCTAAGACATTTTTTGAGAGTGGTGCACCAGCCTGATTTTATTTCCCTGGTCAGTTATTACTCTAGTCCAGTAGAAATCCAGTGAAAGCTGGAATGTGCTGCATCTCCGAGGGGCGAGATAGTGCCTAACACCTTCCTGGAAGCATTTTAGATTTACAGCAGTGATTTCTTGCTCTCAAGTTCAGAGTTCATTGAATGCTGCCAGGCACGAGGATTCATTTGGTGATTTTCATGGTGGGCTGTATGTCTGTGTATGTGTGTGCACACATAAGCATATGTAATCAGTGTGCACATGTTCTCCTGATGGATTATTAATATCCATGGTTGCTTGCTACAGTCTGGTTTAGGAGGAGGTTCTTTAAATGACTGTCAAACCTCTAGAAGTGCCCACAAAGATCCAAAGACCCGAGTGTGCCTGATCTCATTTAAAAGAATCAAAACCTGAGTAGTGGAATGAATGAATGGATGGATAAATCATCGTTAACATTCTCAAAATGCTTAAGCAATGTAGGACATGTCTACAAACTGCCTGAAGCCAGTGCTGACCCAAACTGTTTGCCCCCACAGCACTGATCATCACTGCAACTCATGGGCTTGGAGCCTGAAACGCAGGAGTAACATAGCCCTGGGCAAGCCACTTCATTCTTGTATTAAGCTTCCCTTTCTGCCAAGTGTGGGTAATGCAGTTTACCTACATCGCTGAGATGTCAGAAAGAATATTTTTAAAAGCAATTCGAAGACATAAAGCATGAGGAATGTGTTAGGTATTATTAGTATCATATGTGGCAAGAGCCATTTTAGTAGCACACACCCTTCTGCAAGGAAGATTTATTTAAATAACATAACCCTATAATTAAAATTAATTTTCATTAATAATATAAACAGTTATTATAGAGCAGCTCCTGTCCTGAGATCTTTCCGAGTCTTTTGTATTCCAACTTAAAAAAAGAAAACAAACTATATTCTATAACTAAAATGACACTTCGGCACTTCATCTTGGATGCAAAGGAAAAGACAAAACTCAAATTCTACCAGAGTCTTTAAAATCGTAGAAACTGCTGCCTTTTCCTTCTTAATATGGACCAAAAGAACACCCTCAGTTTCCTGAATTACACGCCATCATTTGACTACACAAGAGTTCAAATGTGTTTGTTTCAAGTGTGCTATTTTTCAGACGTTTTCAAAAAAAAACTGAGGGAAAAATAAATGACCAGTAATGACAGAAAGCTTTTTAAAAACCATCCTTTTTAATAAGCAAGAAAAGTGAGCCTTCAAAGCCCATGCATAAGCACCTGCATAATTGGCTGGGTTTTCAAGAGCACTGAGCTTTCAGTGGTCCCCAGCGAGACCAACAATAGCTTTTGGATGCTCAACAATTTATCACAACTCAACAATTTCTCCCCTGGGCATTATTTACCAACAATATGGTCTACAGAAAGTAGAGACAGTTGAGACTGTCATTTTTGGTTGGACTTGGACAACTAACTCTGTTAGGCTCCCCCAAAACAATAATTCCGCTTAATTTATTCCTGGATCTTACAGCAATAAAAAAACCCAAACCAGACTTAATTTAAATGAACACTGCACACTAGGACTCAAATGCAAATGCTGTATCACGCTGGTAAAGGTTACATAAAGTAATGATTAATTAGTCTTTTTCCCCGCTCAGGTTTTACTTGTCTGTCAACAAAAGGCAGTAGATGATTGCCTGGCTAAAATATGCATTATTTCCAGCTCTCTAATATCCCTGAAAAGCAAGAAGCTGTTCAATTTGCCGGCAATAATTTATTGTGTCGAATTAAAATTCTGCAAGCAATCTCTTCTCATCTGTTACTTTCAACATCTCCCACAACTATTTGATTTTCTTCCTGGGTTTTCATGTTAACTGGTCATCTCCTGCCAAATCCCAGCTAGCTAAATAAGTCTCTGAAGCTTGTTGAGTAGTTCTAGCTTTGTTTCATGCATGCAGAGTGCATTTCACAACAAACAGAATCACGTCATTCAGCAGCATGACCAGGACAAAACTCAGGAAGATATTTGTCCCAAATGCTCTAAAATAAAAAAAATGAGGAGCTACCCCAGCTTTTTGAAAGCTAAATAATGTGGTCAGAGTTTGAAGCATTGCCCAAATGACAAAAAGAGTAAGTGGCTAGCAGGCACTGAAATCTGCTGCTAAAAATGGACGGGAGCCTTCTGTGCCACCCTCAGCCATCTGCCTGTGCCGCGGTGTCGGGGCGGGAGCACGGAGGCTGCAGCCAGGCAGTGGGAAACAACAGCCTCCCGTCTCCAGACCCCTCTGCAAACCACCTCCTAGGCAGGGAGGAGGGCATCTGAGAGACCAGCAACAGCAGCAGCTCGCTCTGCAAAAATCCCTCTTCCCTTAAATCCATAATTCTTGCAGGCAAGGGCTGCAGGTGGATTTTGTTTATTTATTTATGTATTTATTTATTTTAAAGAAAGCTCCTAGTCTTCTCTTGTTCACTGAAATTTCACAAAATGGACAGGAGTGATTTTATCAGTCTTGAGCTGACAGTCTGGTTTAATACAAATTTTTTGTGTATCCTCTCCTCCCTCTCAGGATATGAAAGCAAAAGGACAATGCAATGATAGTTCATATTTGCAAAGACAATCAGCACAAATGGACAAGTGAATGCCACACCTTTTCCAGACAGATCTTCACTTTTGCATACTCCTAACACAACCAGCCTTGGAGAATCCCTTAACTGAAGTTGATCTGGTTTTGATTTAGTTGCATTATCCATGCTGGTGAATACTATACAAAATGCAGTTCAATAGCTTTTTTTTCCTCATGAGAGCCATGCACTAATCATAATTGAAGGCTTCTATGATGGAAAGAAACTCTACAGAAACTGTCAAGGCAATGAAAAGTAATGAAGTATAAACATCTGAGCGTCACCTCAATTCAGTCTCCTTGGAGCAACTGTCATCTCTTGTTTTAGCAGCAGTTTCGGCAATACAAATAAATAAAAGTTATGCATTACACCTGACGAGCAGCCAACCACACATAAAAGTACAAACAGTATTTGGTGAGTAGCTTGCAACAAGTGAATTCCTGATTTTTTCTCTTCGAACAACATAAACCATTACTCAAGAAATGGGCCAAGGAAAAATAAAACAAAGGCTCAGTGGATATTGGAGGCTGTGTTTCTTGCAGCCCTTAGGCATTTGTGAGCAAAAATGTAAGAGCATGGTTAGAATGGAAGGAAAAATAATCTGGAAGGTGGTTTGAAAAATGTGTATCACAGTCTCCCTGAACAATGACTTCACAGAGAAGGAGCACACTTGTGTAGATTCATTATAATCTCTCATTAACTTCTTCCCCAAACCTCTGCTACATCTATCCTTCTGCTCTGTGGGATCATGCACAATTTGTGTATTACAGTAGACCTTGCTGCAGCAACTCATATGAAGAAAGAATTGATTCTTTCTCCAACTTTTTTCATAGAGGCCAAAGAAAAATGACAAAAAAGCTATTTGGGAAACAAAAGCAAAGAGAAATAAGCTCTACTTGCAGTGAGAGGACTAGAAGTAGCATGAGCACAGACCATCCCAATAGGATTCATTTAGGATTATATTTTTAGCCTCAAGTACATACTTTATTTCTCATGTGTATTTTACATGGCCTGTTGAGCTCAATTACTTCATATCTTTGTGTATATAAAACAGTATTTCCAGAATGCTTTATTACAGAAATAGCAACCAGCTGAGCCCTCTTTACTTTCTTAGAGGAAGATGGGAAAGAGATTTATTATATTAATTGGGGGGGGGAGGGGTGTAATTAACTCCAGTTGTATCAAAATGGGAAAAAAACTTTCAGTTTTCAGCTATTTTAAACCTTTGAGAATAAACCCAGAAATTTATTGCACATTTGAGCAGCAGAAACATTTTTAGAACAATGAGAATTTTTTTGATTTGGTAATTCCCCATCCCATTAAATCTGATTTCAGTCATTTTCGATTTTACATTTTAATGCAGACACACACAAATCCTTAGGTAAATCTGGGTTTATGGTCCAAACATGTTCAACATGGAACCATAGAATCATAACATAGTTCGGGTTGGAAGGCACTTAGGACTAGACTATCTCATTCTAACCCCCCTAACACCTTCTACTAGACCAGGTTGCTCCAAGCCCCATCCAACCTCCCATGTTCCATGGCCAGGAACACTTCCAGGGATGGGACAGCCACAGCTTCTCTGGGCAACCTGTTCCAGTTCCTCACCACACTCACAGTAAAGAATTTGTTTCTAATATCTAATCTAACCCTATTCTTCCAGTTTAAAGCCATTATCCCTTGTCCCATCACTACAGGCACTTGTAGAAAGCCCCTTTCCAGCTCTCTCATAGCCCCTTTAGGCACTGGAAGGTGCTCTAAGGTCTTTCCAGAACCTTCTCTTCTCCAGGATTAACAACCCCAACTCTCTCAGCCTCTCTCCATAGGAGAGGTGATCCAGCCCTCCAACCATCTTTGTGGTCTCCTCTGTCCTTCTTATATCAGGGACCCCGGAGCTGAACACAGTGCTCCAGGTGGGCGTCACCAGAGCAGAGTAAAAGGGGAGAATCACCTCCCTTGATCTGCTGGCCACGTTTCTTTTGATGCAGCCCAGGATGTGGCTGGGTTTTTGGACTGCCAGCTCACGTTGCTGGGTCATGTTGAGCTTCTCATCAACCAACACCCCCAAGTCCTTCCCAGGGCTGCTCTCAAAGTTACTTGCCCCTGCCCTCCTTTCAATCCTGAGCCAGAAGCTTTTAGCCAGCTCCCCACCCATCCCCAGGCAGAGCTCCATGGTGATTTGAAAGGTTTCCCCTGTATATTTTGAGTTGGATGATTTACTGGGAATATCCTTGCACAAATGAACTGCATTTTACAGAAAAACCACTATGCATCATAGTTTCAAACAGCTGTAATTTACAGCAGAGAGATCACTGAAGACTTAAAACCTGGGCTGAGGCTGTGACAGTGGCTGTGTGCTATTGATCACCGGAGTCTCTCTGGAATTCACAGCAGGATGCTGAAGAACAACAACAAAAAAATAGCTCCCTTTTGGCATGACAGACAAGATGACAATTGATAACACTGATAACACTGATTTACTACCCAGATGCTAAGAGCATCATAACTGACTGGAGAAGTTCTAAAATTTATAGGAGCTTGCAGGAATTTTAGGAACCTACAGGAATTTATAGGAAGCACACTATCTAGAATGGAGGTTTGGCAGGGAACCTACGTGGTCCCCAAGTTCATTCTAGTCACCTCTCACCTCAAGGTCAGGAGAACACCAGTGTGGACAGCATTTCCCCAGAAGCAAGAGGATGGGAGCCAATGGGTGATAAAATAAATCTTCTGAAAAAAGTAATGAGGAAACCAGACCCAAAACCTTATTCCAGTGTGTATAAAAGACCTAATTTATATTGTGGTCCTAATCCTGAAGCCCATTACCAGATAGAGCTCCCTCAGATTCCCACACCTCTGAGAACCTAAGAGAAATCTGATTTCTGGAAGAAGCACTTCTCTCCACCGTGATAGAACAGTACAGAGAAGAACTGTTTATAATATCAGCCATTTCTATAATAAAAGCCACATGAAAATTGAATGAGCCAGCGGAAATAAGTCTGTTAGTTACAAGTTTGTTGCTCTTGTAGATTTAAAGCCTCAATATTTTTCAGGAGGATTTTCAGGGTAGTGAAAGATAGTATAGAAACCAGCTCATGGCTTGATGAAGCCAGTAGATTTATTCTCAATGTAGACACTCATGCAAAACATCTCTAATTTCAGATAAATACACTTTCTGGAATTCTTTGAAGTTCTGTTTTACACAGGGATGCTCTGCCATCATACAGCCCTGTATCAACACTGAATTCCTTAACACGTTTGAGCGAAAGATGCCTCATACGCAACAACTCAGTCTTGTAATCTCCCAGAAGGGCTTTGGAAAGCCCAGTTTGTAAATAAGGCAAAAAAACCCAAAAGCTGACATCATCTATTTACTCATTATTATCACCCTCAAAGGTGTTAGGGGTAGGAAGGTTTAACATTTCTCAAGCAGAGGAGTAGTAACTGAGGTCAGCTGGTCCTGCCAAGAGATACTGATTTGGACAAGTGAGCACTGAACAGCCCTCAGCAACCCAAGTCAAAATATTTCCCAATCAATATAATCTCACTAATGCACAAACTTTATGTGCTAAGTACTTTCCAGAGCTGTTTCAATCAATTTCTCCTTGGATTTTTCTGTCCCATATTTTCACAACTGCTCTTTATCTGGCTTGTTTAGCTTGTTGGAATAAAACTTCTAATTATACCATGACTTGCAATGGTGAAGTCAACCACCAATATAATCCATTGAAAACCATGTGTTGTACCTTATGAGGAAAACACCATGGAAAATAAATCAATTTAATGCAACTGAACCCTCCAATGATTAAGCTTACAAAGATTAATCTCAAATCCTTGTTAGATTCAATGGATCAGCATTCTCAGCAACGTTTGTAAATGAACTTTTAAATCACAGATATTGGGACATGAAAATTAGAAGAAGGAAGGTTGTTAGTAATTAGAGTCAACTAAACTGTGAACTGCCAGGGATTCTTAAGGAGAAGAAGCAAAGTTGAGGAGCAAATTGCCTGCTATGGGGACTAGTCAATGCTTATTACTCACTGCAATGACATCTGCAGAATCTCAAATTTAGGTAATAAAAAAAAAGAAGTTTCATGACGCTTCCCCACCTTGAACAATTCTTCCTTTTTCTCTAACATCACCGTATCTCAGCATAATAACAACCATGAAGTTTTTCCTTACTACATCCTTCAAGCTGTATCATCTGCTTTTCCATGTATCGTCCCACGTCTCTTCTGTCTCTCATTTAGTATGGGCTAAGTTGCAGTATGTCCTCCCTGTCCATCCTTGAGTTTCTTTCTATCAGTAGGCACAAAATGCTGCAAATGCATTTGAAAATACCCTGTTTGCTCCTGGCCATGAAAACAAAAACATAAAAGTGTGAGGCTCTCAGCACACTCAAGCGCAGCTACAACTTAATGTACCATTTGTTAATTCCTACAACCACATTAAGATTAAGTATCAAACCCCTTTAAACCTGACACAAAAAGAGTTGAGAGGTTGGTCACAGTGTGTGATTAAGCTAAATTAATGACCCAAAATGCATTCCACATGATATGCTATTATATATTTATTACAGTATCTCTGACAATCTAAATTAACAATAAATTAAAGTCTAAGTTGTGATTTCACTTTTGACAATATCTTACTACAACTAAGTCTTAAATATCTGCATGTAACTATTCTGCTACAGACATAAGCGAAGGTAATGGAGTCAAAAACTGCAGACTAATTGCTTCAGATGAAGGCTTATTATCTCTCCAATTTCAAGCTGAGCAGCAGTTAAGCAGCAATAGAAGCTACTTTAGCCAAAGCATTGTGAAACTTTATGTAAAATTTACTCTTATTTTATATCTCTTACAGTGTTATAAACAATAAAAGGAGCAGCCATTTGTTTTCAGACTGACAAAGGATGTAAGCCGAAGGGTTAAAAAAAAAACAAAACACAACAATTCAGCCTCCGGATTTGCTTGTTTTTGCTATTTTATTCAAACTCATCCTCTTCCTCTTTGTAAGGGGTTTTTGCATGATCTTTTAATTTGTAAGCTCAGCTTAACTCCTCGTAAGTATTTGCTTCAGTCTCTCTCACCCTCCTTCACCATGAGACACACTCAGGGCTTGGTTCCCCGCTCAGCTTAGACTTGTGTATTTATAGAGGTGCAATAAGGGCACGAGGCTTTCCCACTCTGGGATGGGCGGTGGGTGCCCACCAAAGGGCTGAAAGGGACACACTGAGCTCGAGGGAGCAGCAGAGAGACGATGTCTGGATGCTCCTGCTCCCTTGGTGACTCAACAGGGTCCCAACACTGACTCTTTCCATCCCAGCACACACGAACTCTATCAAAACTGGTCTATCCTCCACCCATGATCATCTGCATTTCAGCTTTTTAAAGGTGGTTATTTGAGACAGGGAAATGCCTTCCAGCAGGGCTCCTCACTCACCAGCAAAGCGAGGAGATAGTTCCGTCCTTTCACCCGCCTGTCCTGCCAAGGCCATTAGCCCAGAGGCACAGCCACGGTGCTGGCACTGCAGGGTTATTTGACAAGACAAGATCCCAAAGCAGAGCCCCTGTTATACCTCTGTGAGCAGATGTTGTTCAGCAGTCTGGGACAAAACCCGCTCTGAGAAATTATCGTCTATCTGCACTTTTCACCTGCAGTTTCTTTCACAAAATGGTATCTCATAATTGTAATAGCCCTACATTGCTGGCTTGCCACTGACCATTTATCATGCAGACAGCAGCACACAGGTTGTCTCTCAACAAAAAGCTTCAGTCCAGCAGCAGCAACGGCACAGGCAAGGAGGGCACTCAGGGATGGGCAGTACGAGGGACAATGAGAGAAGCAGAGCCCTTTCCCTGAGCGAGAGGGGGACCTCAACCATTTTCTTCCTCGTGTTCTTCTGGGAATCTTTTTCCCTGGCAAAGACAGGCGCTGCCTTTCCCCACCATACCCCCCACTCGGAAAAGCAGGCCATGTCTCTGGTTACTGTGTTATCTAAGTGCTTATTCTGAAGGCAGGCTGTTTCTGAAGGGGAACAGGGTATCTGAGAGCTGGCCAAAATAAACCCCTCTTTGCTGCTTTGCTCAAGGCAGGGAGGTGAACAGGTGCCTGAAGCTCCTTCCTCCACAAGCATCTTCCACCACCAAATCCAATGCTACTTCTCATCCAGAGAGTTCATAGTCACTCTCTAGCCCACTCACCATCTCCTCTCTCACGGATGACAGAACAGTTGGGGTTTGACGAGACCTCTGAAGATCAGCAATTTCCTTGATCTGTGAAGGATTTTCCCCAGTGGTGGTGGGAAGTAGCTATGTCCTCTCCACTACCACCACACTTAAGAGCTTCCAGCAACTTCCACAACTTTTTTCAAGGCTTTCTCTCCACAAGTACCAGACCCTGGGCTTCAGCCTTGGCTCATCCTCTCATCCTGACTTTCAAGAAGATGCTCTCCATCAGCCTGCCCAGCACCAAACTTCAGCTTCTGGCTTCCATTTCTCAAAGGTTTTGGTTTAACCTATGACCACACATATCCTTGGCTCATCGTCCCCCCATTTACATTTCCATTTAACCTCTCTGGCTCCTAATTATACTGCAGTATTTCTATTGAAAAAAAATATTAATTACTCCTCTGAAAAGGTCTCCGTATGCAAGGGAGAGCTGAAAGATGCATCTCCATCTTACCTGAAATTATAAAATTGCTTCAAGTTCCCAAAATCTTAGATTCAGATACAATCCTCAGATTCTGTGCATTATCTCTCTCTCATTTGCAAGTTTGCTTATAACTGTCTCAAGTCCTGACAGCATTTACCTTTATCTTGATATTTTTCTGCTGAAATTCTTATTCATATCTAAACCTTCAGAATGAGTTTTAACTTTCAGGTTTTCTCCTGTGACCCTTTCCCTACATTCTCCAAACATCAAGGAGTGCATCTCTCTGATATCTCAGGTACTTGTGCAGCCTGAGTTACTACAGTATCTCAGAACTCCGTATTTCATGTCCTTATCCTCAGGAGACTCACAGATATTTTTTTGTTCCCCAATTTTAGGCAACATGGACTATCTCGGCAGAAGAGAAACTGCTGACTGCCACTAAGGACCCAACACTCTTGCTCAAAGCCACAGTGGAAGTCTGCACACAAGAAGGACTAAGTTCCATACTCCACCCACTGAATTGTCATCCAAAGCCAACCAATAATCCCACTCAAAATTTGTCATTAAATCAGAAATTCATATTAACTTGTCTTTCTATTCTTGGCCACCTTCACTGATTCCAAATACAGGTCCCTCTCCAAATTTATGTTTAACAAAGGTTTCAAACTTCCTGAATGCACTCCTCTCACAGTTAGTTCTTCACATCTTCACATCTGCACTTTGAAGGAGTGTGCACAGCTTTGCTGGTCCATTGCTGCTGGCACTCTCCTTTCTCTGATTCTACTTCATTTACTTAAATCCCACTTAGGAATCAGAATGGGCAGAACAGAATGGTGAAAGAAAAGATGAAAGAAAAAAAAAAACAGAAAAAAATCAAAAAATGTGAACGTAAAACATACAGAATATACTACATTAAAAAATAGACATTACTGTACTCTACATCATTGTAAAAGTGCTGCCTTCTCTCACATCATCCAAAGTAACCATGATTCACCACAACTTAATGCACGATAAAAATCACAAAGAAGCAGCATTAAAGGCATAAGAACTGAAAGCAGGTGCAACCATTGCTCATGAAATGCCTGCAGCAATGCACAGCACTGCTAATGGACCACAGCTGGAATGACACATCGAATTCTCTAAGAGTCTTGTGGCATTCAAACACACCCTCATGACCCCAGATAACTGGTGAACTTCAGAGACAGATTATTCTGTCCTTATCCAACAGCAAAAGAGAGATTTAATGAGAAAGAACGCAACTCAAGGCACCTCTGCCAGAAATGGAGGGAGCAGCTGTACCAAGGACAGTGGCAGAGCACATCCCACTTGGTCAAGGTATAAAGAGCATGTAAAATTTAAACAATCTCAAGCAGCATCCTGTGGAAAAGTACGAACTTTAGAGGCTGTGGCCTTCCAGTGACCTTCCAGAAGCACTTCCATTTCAGCACTGGATAGTGAAAAGGCTTTTCTGCAGTCTCTTCTTTTTGAGACTCCAGTTTTACACCAAACATGCTCCTTTCAACTTCTGTCTCCTGCTCCCCATTGCTTAGCTGACTGCATTCCTCGTGCCAAATTAATAGCTAGAAAAGACTGCCAGTTTGATGCAATTCCATGTTCTTGAATACAGTGTTCTCGGGAGCGCTATTACAGAAATTTAATCTCTTGAGGAATAGATCAGATACCATTAACAGAATGACACAAATGTTCTCCATGAGTTCCTGGAGAAAGCCTGTGTTGGGTCTACAATAAGACACGTAATTTAAAGAGATGTTATCAAGGAAAAAAAAAAGTATTCTTTCATATGAAGAATCGTATTTTTTAAAAAATTATGGCCTCAAACAGCAAATACTAAACAGTTCCATTAAAACTAAAGAAACCTACTGTTTTCTACGCTCTGAAAATCAGAGCTTTCTCCTTTTTCCCTTCTCTTTGGTAGTCACCTTCCCAAATTGGGCATTGCCCCTGATTTCTGCACAGCTGTAATAACCTGAGCCAGAGTACTGCAATGAGAATGAGCGATCCTCACAAACAGAGATTGACCTTTGGCATGTGACAGTTTTCTGCTCTGGCCAGGAATGTAGGAGCTCTGCTATCACAAGTCACTGAGATAACACACTAAATTAGCTCATCTCCCAGGAGACTCACTCCCTCCTGTTCAACAGCTCCAGGCCAGGCTCCTTTCAGCCCAGTGCTGGATCTGGGCACCTCGGAGGTATTTCATGGTGCTATTCTATTCCTCTGTGTGGATTCTGTGCCACTGGGATGCTTCAGTGGGGAGTCTGATTGTGCCAGATAATGGCTCTGTGAATCAGGGCTTTCTTGTGAATTCACAGCTCAGTCTGCTTACAAACATTCAGTTACAATATGGAACTTCAAACTTTGCTGAAAAAGAGAGAGGATTCAGCAGTGGCTCTTTGTAATCTAGCATACAACAGAAATATATTGACAGATAAAAGGGCAAAGTCCCTTCTCTGTTTCAAGCGATAAAATTCACAACTTGTAATTCATGCCTGAACCTGCTGTACACCACTGCCTGTTTACAATGTGAAGGGATCCTGCACTCTTTGGACATAAATTGTATTGCTCATGTGCTGTAGGGAAGCTTTGTTGTCTCAGAGAATCAGGATCGTTGCATTCTTTCATGCAAAGCATGTAGAACCAACCAAGACATTTGGTACCCAGGGGCAGTGATTTTCTGGACAGCAGCCAAGTGAGCAGAGATCTGGAATGATTTTAAGTCACACCTCACAGGAAAAAAACAAACAAACAAAAAAAAATATATATATATATGAATGTCTTTGGATACAGACACGTATCTCACATGAAGTTACATTTATTTGACTTCTAGTCCTTTTGTTCATTTTAGAACTGCACTACTGACCAAATCTCTCAGTTGCACCTGTCTACCATGCTCTCACTCACATTTTATAGTAGACTCAGAGTACAGAAACTGGCTCCATTTCAGATGATTCTTAGTGTGAAGATGCTGAACAGCTACTAAAGAACATGCACATCAGTCTGGAATTTGTTTGAAATAATACCCCAATCAAAAATGTGTGTTTGGGACCTCAGTATCATCTCTCTGACTCTCACAGGGTGGGTCCACACTACTTCACAATGTGAGCACACACACATTTTTTGGTTTAATCTACTCTGGGACTGAATTAACAGCACAGGACTCAGCTCACGATGATTGAGAATATCTATGACCTTGCAGGAAGACAGCAGGGCACACAGGGACTGACATCCCCCAGAACAGGAATCCCAGAATTACCTGAATTAAAATAACAATAAGGTGGAATGCCTACATAATGCAGGTAAAGTGCACACTTATTTTCTTGTTTGGATAAAGGTACACAAGTAGAGGCACATTTCAGCATAGTATATTAGATACTTCAACTGTACCCACTCTTCAAGATACTACAGGCTATTTCTGTGAAGTAGAGTGGCAGGGGAACATTAGCAGCACGAAATATTAATCTTTCCATCATTTTATTCCTGAGTCTGGCCTAGGTTTTCCAAGTAATATGTGTTCTCTTTCCACTTGAAGACTCCACACCTCTTATTTGGAATTCCAGCTGTTCTGTAAAATTCAGAATTGATTACCTTAATGACAGCTAATAGGCAGAACTGTTCTATTGATCTGATTCCATTCCTCCATGGAGCCCACTTCAGTAAGGCAGCCCTAAAGCTATTTTGTCTCCTCACTTATTTTTTGGTCTTTTACATGGAGTTCCATGCAGTCATTAACAACCTTGTCTAGGACACGAGCTCATTTCAGAGCAGGATCCTGCTCCCTATAAGCCCATGACAGTTCTTCTCTACACAGCAAAAGAAACGAGAACAATCCTTTATTCTCAGTGTTCAAATACCCAATTAACCAATCAACCCTTTAAATATGTTTTATAAGAAGTGTTATTTGAGAATCTGTGATCCCGTTATACTTGATATGCTGACTCACTTTTTAAAATATTTAAAAGTCTCATTTTAGCATTATGCCTGTTATCACATTTTCATTAAAAAATCAGCCTCCTTATCTTTATATATGACTGCAGAGCTATTTGCATTCCCAAAGGCCATTAAAAGCAAGAACTGGGCTAAACTAAGATACAAATTTACAGGCTTATGTTAAAACACAGAAATCTTCAGCCTGTGTAAATAGCTAAAGCATGTTGTCAGAGTACTTGACCTGCTGTTGCTATTTTCTCCTCCTTTTTAATGGAAAAGTGTTCTAATGGCATATGCACACATCCAGCTAACAAACCCCAAGGGGGAGAACAAGATTCTGTAGTCCTCTTGAGCTGGATCCTGAGTCTAGCAGTGTCGGCAGGCTTTGCCACGGACTTCTGAGCGCTGGGTCTAGCAGAAAGCCAACTGTGATAATCGTGCACTGCACGGTGTCCAACTCCAGCCCTCTGAACAAGAAACCACAGGTGTGTCAGGAGCAGCCAAGTGCACAGAGGCAACCACGTCCAGCTCACATCTTGATCAAGCAATCACAACTTGACAGTAACAGACAGCATTACTTATCACTTACAGAATGTTTTCTGTACATGATGTCCAAAAGACTTAGAGTTCAGACTCATGAGACAGATAAGCAAGGAGATAAATGATTGGAATTCTGAGCAGTTTAACAGGCATGGAGGTGAGCAGCATTGCTTATCAGAAAGAAATTGTATAGAAGCATTTTTAATTACCTAAGGAAGAAAGAGATTGCCTGCCTTCGGCAGCTAAGGCAGTGCTTTATCTCCACATCCCAATCATTTTCTAATTATTATCATTTTTGTAAATCTCAAGACAGAACACGACTTCATTTGCATATAGACACATGAGTCTAAAGTAGATTTTTAATTTTATGCCTGCAAAGCTTCTGCAGATGTTTTGAAACTTTCCCCACCCTGTTCCTGCAGTGTCTTTTCATGGCCAGCTTCTGTTTGTGTTAGCATGGTAGGACACAGCACAGATTTAAGCCAACTGTGTCACTTGCTTGCCTCTGGATCCAGGGAATGTCACAGCAAGGAACAGAGAAAAGGGATGGTCAAAATCTCTTAGGACAGCAGCAGCTGCTAGTGAAAAAGACTCAGTCCTCTACAGCCAGACCAGCACTCTGCCTTCAGTTTTTCTCCAAGCTACATTTTTCAGTTTCTTGATCACTTTTAAGCAAGGAAAAAAAATGTCAGTAATTCTTGATATGCATAAGCCTGGAAATAGAATTTCAGCTAGAAATAGAATTTGAATAGAGCCTTTTTTCAGTTAGGAACAGTTTTAGATAAAATAAGGGTTTCTATCTGCTTTTGGTGTTGGAAGATAAAAGTGCACTCAAATCAATAGACAGAGATTGGATTCAACCCCCCACTGTCAACCCATTTTACTAATAATGTATTGTGAAAACAATAAAAGAAATGATGGGAGTGAGCAAAGTTGCTCTCAGACTCAGACATTAACATTCATCAATATGACTGATATTTATATATTCTTGATATTTCTATTTCATGCTCACACTAGGGCAGAGCTGAAAGAGCACATACTTCCAGAATATTTAAGTGTACCATATGGGTATAATTGCAATTCAGTCAGTTATAGAATATACTCAATCAAGATTCTGCATAATACTGAAGACCTATTCCGAGCATTTTATACTTCATGTAGGAAGACCAAAGTAGCAAAGACATAGCATGCCAACAGCAGAATGGCATCAGGCAGGTAACACTACTTGAAACAAAAACATCTTTCCTTTATAAAAAGGCAACATCTACTTCCTGACTTAAAAAACCCAACACTTTTACACAGCTTTAAGAAGGAGGGAGTGACAGCCCCATAGCCCTCTTTGTTCAGGAAAGGCACCTATAAACCCCTGCCTCTCAGAAACACAGGTAGACTCGTTTTAACCTGCAGCAAACAGTGACAAAAACACATATTCCAAAAGCATTGGACAGACAAGAAAAGTCCAACACAAGCAGGGTTGGATGAAGGCATAGTTTCTTAACCCCGAGTATCAAAGTTGTCTCCTTCTTGTTTTCTCTGAACCATTGAGCCTGTTTTGGTCATTAGTATAATGTCACCCTGAAAATGCGGATTATATGATGCTATTTGTGGTGCTTAGTGTCTTCCCATGCTCTTCCCTTCCCTAAAATACTGTACCAAGAAAAAAAAAAAGAAAAACAATATATGAGGCTCTCAGCCTATCAAGCCAGAAAGAACTATTTTAAGAATTAATTTGTGCCCTGAGAGATCTGTTTAAATTATCTTCCCGTGCTGTCCTAACCAAAGATTAAAGTGGAGAACTTCCAATGTCTTAAGGAGATGAGGAAAAACTGAAGAACTGGAGCGTCCAGGCTCCACCGTGCTCCCCCAGGCACGGCCCGAGCACGGGGAGGGGAAGGTGGGGATGAGGAGAAGGGAGATGTTGATCTGCCAGTGCCCCTGGAGCCCAGGAACCTTCACCAGCCTCAGCTGGAGCTCCGAGATCGCAACTAGACTTTCCCTTATGCCACCACTTTTTAACTCTGCCCATCCTTTACAGCTGAGGATACATCCCTTTCTTTTCCTGCCACCCGCTGCTTTTTGGACAGGGAAAGTTTTGACTTCATTCCATCCTAGTAAGTGCAGGCAGAGAGGAATATCGTCCAAAATACAGGTTTGACAGAGAAAATGAAGTCTTTAACTCTCTACAGAAGCACATAAAGCACCTACCAAGAGAAATAAATTAATTGAGTTCAGATATGGTGTGAGCACAGCAATTTCGCCCAAAGCCAGTAGGACTTTTATCTACTTGCAGCTGCTTTTTGCCCCCTCTGCCATCCCTGCTTGCTCATGCACAGCCTGGGCACACGCTGTACCCTGAAGTGCCCCTCTAAGAGCATGCCAGGCAAGAAAAATTCACTGAAAGTGCATGACAAAGTCAGAAGCTGAACCTCACTTTTACAATTTTATATCTATCTGCAGATGGGCTTTTAAATACCCTTGCCCCTTTCCTCCAGCGAGAAGGGGCCTCCATCCCAATATCCTGCCCCCCCCCCAGCACACATGCAAGGAACAAGTCACAGAACAAACCTCTATAGCCTTCAGTAAGAGGTACAGGCTGTTAAAAATAGCACAATTTCAGCTTCCCCCCCAAGTCTCCACACACACCGAGAAAGCAGACCTTGAACCCAGCTACACAGCACTTTCCTCCTGCCACTGGCTGGTGACTCAGTTGACAATATCAAGAACACACACCAAAAAGATAAAAAATCATAACGACCATACAAGAAACACAAAGCTACACAATGCAAATCTGTATCTGTTTGAAATTGAGGAAAATAAGCATTACCTGGTCTTGCTGTTGGGCTTGTTTCCCTGATGCATTTTGCTCCTTGGCTGTAGTCATGCTCACCTATTTGTGCCCACTGCAGTGGCAAACAGGATTTTACTCTGTGTGTGTGTGTGTGTGTGTAAGCTCGTCTGTGTGTTCAGACATACACGCACACACACACACACACACACAAAGACTAAAGGGATACGGATGAGTAACTAGTCCATCACTTAATCAGCAGCTGAGAAATTTCCCACCCCCACAAAAAGAAATAAATAAAATTGCAATGTAAAAAAGCACTAGTCTGGCTGTCTTCCCCCTTGAGCCTCTAAAATAAAAGCAGAAGCAGGAGCAGAGAGAAGGATGCTGTGGGGGCTTCTTCAATTAGCAACAGCCTCTGCAATCGTCACAGAAACAATGATAACTGCTTGGCAACCAGCAACTGGCAGCTCGGAGCCGGAGGCAGCGATGTGGTCCTCGCTCCCCACCTCCACGGCGGCCGCCCGCGCCTTGCGCATGCACCGGCAGCTCAGCGCTGGCTGTGCGGCTCGCTGGGATGTGCACAGCCGGCGCTCAGCCCCCTCCCAGAGCAGCGGGGAGCGCTGCCCCATCCCGCATCCCCGCGGGGCCGCTGCCCCATCCCGCATCCCCGCGGGGCCGCTGCCTCATCCCGCATCCCCGCGGGGCCGCTGCCGCGCACATGCGGAGTTTCTGGCAGGCGCGCTCTCGTCTTCTCCCAACTTGCGGAGGCTCCGGCGCCGTCAGTCCCCGGCTCTGAAGCAGAGCTGTGCCAAGGGCAGCCGCTGCCCCGCTGCCAGCGCGGGTTTGGAGGATGCAGCGCGCTGCCAGGGAAGCGGGTTCCCAGCGATGGGGCGCAGGGAGCACAGACCCTCTCCGGGGAGAGGACCTTCACTGCCGAAGGGTGAAACGTGCCCCCAGCCTCCCCCAGCCCCCTCCATGTCGCTGATGTGACGGGGGCCACCGTGCCTGTCTGCTGTGGTGGCTGCCATGTAGGTCACGTTGCAGGGTGACACACGAGCACGCGTTCCCTGCTCCGCTCCGCGCTGCCGTAGCTGGCTCCCTGCAGCTTCTCTGCCATAGCAGAGATCTCTCCAACACATCAGAGCTGTCGAACGAGCCTTCCTAGCCCGCTCGCCCACCTTGCTGTCAGCACGGGGTGACACGGGCTGTGCCTGAGCACGAGGCACAGAGCAAGTACCACGCTCCAGGAAGGGGACCTCACATGGCTGGACAAAACTTAGAGCGGCATGGAGGTTGTTTAATATTTACTTGGGACTGACGCGAGCCCTCACTCACCCCAACACCGGGTGACACAGAAATGCCACGTTGCTGCTTCTCCCATCCTCACCTCCTACCCAGCACACCCAGGATGGAGCCCAGAGCTGTCCTCAGTCCTCTAGTGCTGTGTAAAGCTAAATGTTTTCTCACCTCACGTGATGCTGGGATCTCTGCTGAGTCTGAGGATAACCAGCTAAAGAAAGGGAACATCAGAGTGTTTATCTGACAGGGAAGTGATTATGCCTCATTTTATCCTCAGTTTTACAGCACGGGTTTGTTATACAAGGTCACATTCACCAACACCATTACAGTCAGTGTCTCCTTACACCTGGCATAATTTTTATCCTTGGTTCAGGAACAGATCAACAGCAGGCCAAGTTTTCCTAAAGATGTCTACAAGTCACCACTCAGACTCCCTAAGTGTTTCTGCATTTTTACCATTACATTCACCGGAGTTCATAGGAACCGTGACATAAAAGATCTGCAACACGGAATTGTGCTGGTAGCAAACTGGACAACCTTGCCTTGTCCCAGGTGCCGTGATCCAGGCAACAGCTCATTAAAAACAAAAGTGAATAGCACCTCTCTAACAAGAAACAATAATTTGCATTTAAATCTAACAGCCTGTGTTGGTTTCTTGCTGGGTTGTACTCTGACACAACCCTAGCTTACATTATAATTCCATCTCTTTAGTCCCCATAGTTTAAGTCACAATATTTTCTATATGTTTATAGTGAGGTTATTACTCATACATTTTTCCCCAGCAATCAGAACAGAATTGTTTTCAAGGTTTTATATAAGTGGATCAGTTTGAATTTTGCAATTGGCTTGGTCTACTTTTCTACCTGTTGTGAGTGGTAATGAAGGCTTGCTTTACTCCACACTTCTGCTATTTTTCTTTCCAAGAGGAATTCAGATGAAACAAAACTGTATTTGGAATTGGTGTGTTGGTTTGGGGTTTTTTTTTTTGGTTATGGGATTTTTATTGTTTAGTTGGTTGAATTTTTTTTACTCCCCTACCATACATGCAAAGCAGATCCCTTTTTAAAACATGGGCCATTCACTGTGTCCCTGCCTCCTCAGTACCTACACTGAACTTAATGTACAGTGGCAAACCCTGGACTTAATTGCCCTGCATGCCCTCTCCATGCAGGTGCAATTCTTTCACAGTTAACAGCTTAAGACATGGTTTTCACTGTTTTTCTGGAAATGGCCACTCTCCCTTACAATGTAGATTTTTTTCTACTAAGCTTGTTGTTGGACACATAAGAAGTTAATTGTGCTAATTAATCCAGCAGTTAGCTATGCAAATGCATGTGGCTGAGCCTCATTACATGGGTGCATTAGCAGGCTGCTGTTCTGACTGCATTTCCCAGTGCCTGGCACAGCTACCCCAGTGTTTCTGAAATGCCTTGATCTCTCTGCCTGGCAGTACCTCCTCGTCACCCCTGACTAGGGCAGGGTGTCCCATCCCCTCAGATGGCCACCAGCTGCTCACTGCCTGGAGGATGTGGCAGCAGGGGCAGTGACATCCTCAAGCTCTCTGTCACCATCCTGCCTTGATCAAAGGGGTTCTGAGCTTGCCAGACACCTCCTGGGGAGACACTGGAGGAGGGAGCAGTGGCCATTGCCATTCAGAAATGCTCGTTAGTCACAGGCAGAGAATAATCTCGTCGCACATTAGCAGGGCTGAGGCTGTCCCTCCTGACCTCTGAGCTGTGTTAGGGTACCAACGCTACTGCTTGACTGACTCATCACTGATGAAAGATTAATACACCCCCATCAAAGGACAAGAATCTCTAGCTGCCAAACCCAGTGGGCAGAAGGATAGGCCCCAGACAGTTCCATTTGGGGCATGGCAGGAGGCAGTGGCAGACAAGGACCCTGGGAGTATGACCTTGCCATCCAGCCCTCTCCACAGCATCCCACCTGATCACAAGGGTACACGGAGCAGATTGTTCCTCCCTGCTAGGGTCAAATATACACCAGGCTGTTCAACCTTTACTACCCATTGTTGAAACGCGTTTGTCTCCACTCCTTGCCTGTGCCATGTGAAGGTGTCAGTCTCCAGACTCACTCCCTGCTGCACAGACTGCATCCCTATCATGAGCATCCTTCCTCAATCCCTGTAGTCCACACTGTGCCACCATTGGGACAGCTCAGGACGCCCACTACGAGCACAGACAGCTCTCCCCATTAACCAAGATGCACGTTCAAAATGCCAGCTGCAACCACGTGAATGCCATCCCCATGCTTGACAGCAATTACCTCTTCAGGCACCACAGCAGGACAGACAGAGAGCTTCCTCCAATCAGGAGAGGAACCAGCGACAGGTGAAAGGAGCTGTTCCCACCTTCTCAACTCATCTTCACCCTGAGTGCTTCTTTCAACAAAATCATGCAGCACTGCAGTAATACAGATGATTTTTAATTACCTTGTAACAAATTAGTCACACATGTCCTAGAGCATTTTCTGTTAGAAGGAGAGTGCTTCATTCTCCTGAGACTGACAGGAACAAGATTGTGGTCTGGGTTCATTCTTAAAATTCTCCTTGGAGTTCACAAAGTCACCACAAAGCTTCTTCCTGCTCAAAGATTGTTGAAAACCTTGAACACTGCAAATAGAAATTAATGTTCCACTGGCTCTGGACGACAAGGTGGAACAAAAGCTCAAACTGTCATCACCACGAAGACTTGTGAACTCCTAGGAGCTAAAACACAGCAACCTTTATTTATGATGATGCATTACAGCAATGCATGATAGCAAAAGGAGCAGTTTGTTACTGGTCTCAAACATTTTTAAGCAGATCAGGGTACAAGACCTTTCTTGATTCTGCCCTTCCATGGAGGTAGAGGAGTCTGGATGCAGAGCAGCTGCTTCATGGGAAGCAGCAAGGGCCTCTCAGCAGTCAGTGCAGAGCATTCCTATTCTCTGTGTGTTACAAAGGCCAGACCCAACAGCAGCCTGTGCTCGCAGTGAGCACCCCAGCTGCAAACATCTGTTCCAGGGAGCACAGACTAAGAGCAGTGATAAGCCTGCAGCAGCAGCAGCTACAGTTATTGGATGCAGAACCCTTCTGCTCTCTTGAAACCTGGGGTTTTAGCTGTAGCACACTGGGTTATTTATTCCCCTTTCATTGGCACTTCAAGGAAGTTGAAGCCAGCGGGCAAAGTGGGTAGAAATTAATTCTACTTGATTAACCATACCTTTGAACAGTCTGTTAATGTTCTCCCTTCTCCAAATAATGACCAGATCCCATGGAGAGCTACGTATCTGAAATTTTGGGGGGTCTAAGCCATTAGTACCATTAGTACTTGGGGTGCAGTAATGTGTTACCTCCAGCAGAACACACCACACAATCTGGCTTTGTACATCCAGCCCCTGTGAGCGTCACACTTGCTGACAGTTCCCACTGGTTTGGCTGATTTGCTCTCGGTTCAGGAAGGACACAAGGCCCAGGAAAGCACATGGCAAGAGGGAAATCTACTCAGTGGTATGTGACAAAGGAAAAGTCCTAAGGGCTACGGGGTTTTAGGACAGTTATATAGGTAGTAGATGTTAGACAACTCAGGAAGAGAGACAAACTCTGCCAGCGCAGGCATCCACTATGAGAAAGGTGAGATGAGCCCTTAAAAAGGTTGCAGCCATGGATTATAGCATTCAGTCATTGAAAGGGTGGTCAAAACTGGCCCACGGGATGCAAGGGGAACAGTGCTCAGCATGCATTGGTGCTGCTTTCCAAGGTGTGGAGGCAGCAGGGTGGGGACACAAGGCTGGCAGCTCCTGCAGCAATGGTGTGAGAAGGTCTCCCTGAACAATGCTCTTCCAAGACCAGCAGCATACTCCAAACAGGGTAAATCCACTCGATCTCCAAGACTGATAAAATACCTTTGCAACTGCCCTATTGCCCCACTGTTCCAATTTTCCTAGAGAAATTCAAAGAGGAGCAAGGGGGAAGGGTCCATAAAAATCCAGATATCCATGGTCCTGAAGATGTGCCGGGGCATGCTGGTGACCAGTTAGCACTCCTCAGTCCCAGTGCCAACATCTCATCCACACAAAAGCAGTGGCACAGCCCCTCTCCTTCTGGACCTGCATGGCTCAGATGCAGTGGTCAGAGGGGGCTGTGTCCTCCTCTGCAGATCCTTCTGGAGGTCAAGGTATAGAAGATGCCAGAGAAGAACAGAAAGCCATAAACCCATGAGGGCTGCATGGTTAGAAACTCTTTTTACAAGAGTTTATGCTTTAGATGCTTCAGAAGCAGGCAGACATGCTGGCTGTTCATTCTGGAGATTTCTGTTCTGTGCTCATCTGAATAAGCTTTGGAGAGGGAGAATTTAATTTTGTTTTGTTTGGAAAGCACAGTTTGTGCCCTGCCCCTCTCCAAGAATGTGACAACACTAATACCACATTATTGCACAGCAACATCCCCAGTTGGAGTTTGGAATTGGAAACACTTAGATGGGAGATCAGCTGACATCAGCCCTACTCCTACAGAGGCTGCAGAGCATCTCTATTGCCTACACACCATCCCCAGCACTGCTTCTCATAATAGTTCCTATTAGAAGACCATAAATACACTTTAGTCTTGTTCAGAGTTAATCCTTAGCTTTGGCAAGTCTTCTCAGCTTGTCAAAGGGCATCCCAAAACTATTTTTTTTATAAAAGAAAGTGTTTGGCCTTTAAGGATATGCACTAATTGGCTTTATCTTTCATCAGCCCTGCTACTGTTGCCCCTCTTTGGTTGTCTCCAACATATTGGTTCTACCAAGGGTTAGTCATGGGAGAGTCTCTGTGTCCAGAGGAATTTTCAGAGGCTCCACTGAGGACCTCTCTGTCTCGGGGATCCACTCAGATGGATGATTTTCCAGATTTCAAAGGTTCTGTGAAAGGACTAGAGGCAATAGCAGATTATGAACATAGTTACAGTTAAAAATACATCACATTTCCATTACCCATGACCAAAATCATTAAGAAAGCAATCTGGTGTGCTATTTTCATTTAACAGATCAAATCCAGTTTATTTAGTCAATGCCATTAATTAGTCATTTGCATGAATATCTGTTCCTACAGGGGATACACTTCAAAATGTTCCCACAAGCATGAGAACTCCTGCTATCTGAGACAGCAGGTACGTGGCAGCAGGGGACACAGAGACAATGGGCATTGCAAGAACCATTTGTGTGTCTGCATAATAGTCCCGTGGTGTTGTTACCATTTGTCCATTGCCAAAGCCTCACTAAGTTGCCTTTTTTTTTTTTTTAATCTTGAGCATGAGAAGGTGGTTTAAAATTACTATAATAGGTTGATTCGAAGCACTGTATTCTGCTGCTTCCCATTCCTCACTGCCGCTCCGAGTTCCAGGACCCCACAGTTCATGGTAAACAAATAAGACAACACGGGCACGCAAGCTGTGAAGAAGTCTGCTCTTTGATGCACAGCTAGAGCTGTTTTGCATAGCACTTTCCTGCCTAAATTGGAGCGTGGCTCTGGGGAACACAGCAGGTACTTGTGCCCTTCTCGCTTCTGGATTCCGTACCCACTTTGGTTTGCCTACCCTAAAGATCAAGTGTGTGTACTGACAGTCAGACTTTTCTGTTGAAGTAGTTACTGTTCAAAAACATTACTTTTATCCACTGTGGGGTTATTTTTTTTAAGTCAGTATATATATTTTAATACATCATCCCAGTCCCAAAGGCAGGGGATGAGCAGTGCCACAATTGTTTGACGCTGTGTTATCTCTGCAAGAAATATAGACCCTGTTGCTGGCTTTTCTCTGCCCCTCTGCCTGCTCCTGCTGGTGTGACCTTGGCAGCTGCAATGCAACAGATGCTTCTTTCTCACTTGTTTATCCGTGTGAGAGAGACTTCTGAGGCCCCAACTTCAGTGCCAGCTGTGAATGGTCTCCAAATTGCTTTTTCAAAGTTTGCCTCCTCACAGTCTGGCTTAGTATTCCTGCTCCCTGTGCTCTTAGGGATCAATATTCACTGACATTTTCCCCCCACACCTCCAGGTTATTTCTAGGTAGCAGCTGAATTCCTTCCTTATTGACTCAGTATGTGTTCTTTTTAACTGTTGTTTTAGGAGTGGAAGAATTTATTTCTTTGCTCCTTACCTTTTTTTTTTCTTTCTTTATTTAAACATAAATTTTACAGAATAGCCACAACACATATTTTGCAACTGAAATATCCATGTCAGAAAATGTAAAAGACATCACCAAGGATGAGAAAATAACTCCCCCCAAATCACTGTCAAACAGAGAATCCCCATCTTCACAACAGCTGCAAACATATTAGGCTATTTAGCAGCCTACTGCTTGGAAAAGAGAGAGCCTCGTCTTCATTTTTAGCTCCAAAGTGATTTATAGGATGAATAAATGATCTGCATATAAGATGATGACTGGTTTAAATGTAAATGTTGTGAAAGACTTCTTATGTAAGCACATACGTTGCCTGAGAGATCCTCATACATAAAAGCCGCAGCTGGAGCAAGCGTTTTTTTAAGCATTTGTTTTATGAAGCACACTTTTCATCACAATGGTTGTTATTTTTCATTTACTTTTATATCAGCTTTAACAAAAAGAAAAAAAATTGGAAAAAATACTTGAACTTTCAACACGAGCCATACACTTTCAATGGTGAGGCTATGCAAAATAATGACTGTTAAATGGATGCGTAAAACATGCACTCATCTTAAAGATGTCTCACACTTGAAAGTTATACCATGACAACCTCTGAGGTCTCACAGGTGATGAAGGCATAAAGACCAAACAGCCTCAGTTTCTGAACGTAAAACCTGACATGTGGCTCCATCGGATCCTGCAGGCTGGGCAGGCTGAGCCCAACTTTGGGCATTTGGAGAGGATCTCCTGGGGACTGCCATCACCTGTAGCAGAGGGTGTGACCACTGGGCCTTGAGGCGTGGTGACCCATTGAACACCGTGTTAGCCTCATAACTTCTCTCAGATACTCCCAAACACCAAGAGGTGCAAAGATGTCACCTCTGCCACCTGCACTGGTATTTTCCCTGGTGTTCACTGCCTCCCCAACATGCTCATGGGAGAGGGATGGGTTGTGGTGGTCACTGCCCTGTTTATGATGGGGGCTGTGAGGGTTTGTATGCTAGTGTGTTTTTTATCAAGTGTTTCTAGATATCTTGGGATTAAATCTTCAATGGTAAGCATATGTTGCTGCATTCCTGCTAGCTCTGTGGTATATAATATTTTCCACCAACCTAAAATAACCTCCTCAAGAGTCTGAACAATGAAAACACTGCCAACACTTGTCTTCTCTAAAAGAGGCACAAAGGGACCCAAAGTCCTTCCTGTCTGCTTCGTGTCTTTATTTTTGGAGAAGGCAAACCCACAATGTTTTTAGATTCCTGTACTCAAGTCTGAAGGTGTAAGGAAGAGGCAGAAAACAACACTTGGGCTAAACTCCACTGAGTAGATGAAACAAGTAATGAACAGATTCATGTCACCTCGCTCACTTTCCCCCTCTGTGCCTCAGTACCCACCCTGCATTCACGTGTCTGGAGTGCAGGTCTTGCACAGTGCACGTACTCATCCCTGAGGACAGACAAAACATGTTACTGGTATGTTGAATTCCCTCTAGTGGAAACGCAATTTGTGGAAAATGGGCCAACTGGAAAGGCCTACCTGGAACCCCTGACACAGAGGTAAAAGTGTGTGTTTACTAAAATAGATAAAGGAAATTAACAGAATTGGCTTATTGCTACTGTAACCTCAACAGTTGCTTCTGTTGTGATGAAGCAAGCAGAAACCAGAACAATGCCTTGCTCTAATATTTCTAAAAACTGACCAGCAGTTTTGATGTGCCATTTGTACCACCTTAGAGAGCTGTCATTTTCAGAAGCGTGCTAGTGCTATGTCATTGTTTTAACTGCCTCAGAGAGGTACTCTTCAGCTCTGAGGATACTGCACCAAACCAGATTCCCAACTCACTGGTAGCCAGATGACACAGTAAAGAAAGTGGAAACCTTACAGCACGATGTACAAACACATACAATACACAACTGCCTGAATACAAACCTAAATAGAATAAATAATTCAAGTAGTGTAGTGGTGAAGTCCTGTTCTTATCTATTTATTTGATCTACCTGTAACACAAGAAAATTAATGCAGAAGAGATGCAAATCATGTGTATATCCTATACATCTTAGAGGAGAACAGCAGGGCTCTGAGCACAGCAAAAGACCTCTAAAAGAGGATAAGACATCCTTTATTTGGCATTGATAATGTTCATTAATTACAGAGACTTAGCAGATATTCAGCAATGCCACCTTGGGCACTCAGGTGGAGCTGGAGCAAGGGCAGATTCACAGCCCCTGATGTCCTGCAGGCAGAGGTGGTGTGAAACACTCACATCTCTACTTGAAATGACAAAGGGGGCCTCAACCTTGCCCACGCTGTCCCTCCTGGAAACAGGGACGAGTCTTCAAAAGGCTGTGACTGTCAGTGGCAAAAGATCAGCAGCAGCACAGGTGGGATGTCCGAAATGTACAGGGAGCATAAAAAAGTCTCTTGCCAAGACTACTCCCTGTGCCTTCCCATCTGAGATGTTTGTTCCTTTGAGGTCTGACAGCCAGGCTGAGGCAAAGGGAATGGCTCTGGATGTCTGAGTGTTGCTGTAGAGTCCTAGGAGTGCTGAGCAGCATTCACTGAGGGGCTGAGGACCTCTGCTTAACACACTGTGACTCAGTATTACTTTGAGATTGCCCCAACAGTTTCCAGAGCTTCACTCTTTTTTATGAGTATGAATAAAATACATTGCAGCCTCCCCAAAACATTGCACAGGTACTCTGATGTACTTAATCGTGACTTCCCACACACAACCCAAAACAATAAACACATCCTTTCTATAACACTCACTAGTGAGTTTGTCTCCAACAGTTTTCCCCACATTATTGTTTGATATGGTATCTGTGACCTTTCCATTTTACTGTATTCTGGAGCCAGCAAAGAAGAAATAATGACACAAACATTTCAAAGTAGCCTACAGCTGTGAGCCTCTGGAAAAAAAAAATTCTGTGACTTCTTTTAGTTTAGAAAATAGCACAAAGAAGGGAATTTGAGATATTTTGAGGCTAACAGAAAGTTCCATAACATGGTTACACAAAGCTGTGCAGGAATGTGGACTTTTCCCTCCGAATATAAAACCCTTAGGAAATCACACAGGTATGAAATGTGAGCTAGAGTGTGAGAGAACAAACCAGAGAGAGCCATTTTCTTGTCACAAATAATTAATGCATGTCTCAGTTACATACCTCTCAAACTGCTTGTAACTGCACATATGAAATATGCCCATCACACATAAAAATCTGATACAGCTGGTGCATGTGGCCCCCTGCACATGCTGTAAAACAACACCAAAGCCCACAAGGAGACAAAAGCTGAGCCCACTCCTCTTCCAGCTGTCAGTCCAGCCTGCTGTTATCCTACCCTGGTTACAAGAGGAGATGCAGAAGCACTTAGAACCCATCCACCGAGGTGGGCAGTAGGAGATCAATACCAAGTGCTCAGACCAGGCTTTGCTGTAGACAGTGTGTTCTGAAAAGCCCTGGGTCAGTGCCCGCCTCTACCTGTGAAGTATCTGCAATGTGTTATGTTTGGAAAGCTCACAAAGTTTCACGTTGCTACATGAACTCACGCTAGAAAAAATGTTGCATCACCCATCACTGCATTCTCTGTTGAGCAAATCAGAATTTTTGAAACAAGAAGGGACAGATTTCATCAGTCCTGAGAACACTATCAGCCTTTTATTGCAAATATTACCCAAAGACAGCTTTTTGGACATATTTTCCAGGGATAATAAGGCAGCTTAGGGCTTATATTTATTCATGGAATCAGCAGTCTTTTCATTTCTATTGTTCATCTCTGTAGATCAAGACTTCTGCTGGTGTGGGAAGTGACTGCAGGATGGGCTGTTTAGAGGCTTAAGCTGCAAGAGCCTGAAATAATGGAAATAGAAGTTGGCCAGCAGGAACAAAAAAAAAACACCTAAAAAAAAAGAAATTCCATCTGCCTTATAGAGCAATCCACAGCACCGAATTAACTAATTCTCACCTTGAGTTGCAGTTTGGTGACACCAGAACACGAAATAGCTACTCTGAAAGGATTAATATGAGGAGAAAACCTAAGAGATGGATGAGCAATGTATCTGAGCTCAGCATGAAAGGGAAACTGTTGTACAAAGCTTTAACAGACACCATTCTTCAGAAGTACCTGGCCTGATCGCTTCACCCCTTCCAGCAGTCAAAGAAAAGTCAAAGTACATGGGAAAATTCTAACCAACAGATCAGAAATGAAGTCAAGAGACAAGCTTTCCAAAATAGATAAATCTATTTTCAACATTTTTCCCCCTTCATAGATGCCAGAGACGGGCTGCATGTGATTAAAAGCTATAAAAATAGCAGTTACAGTCTTGAAAGGATGCTTTCAATTGGTGTTTTCTTTCAACTGATTTCACTTCAGATAGCATTGGTAGCAGAATGCCATAGACCTCATTAAACAGTTCATCTTAACCATTAAATACCAGCCTGAGACTGTTGGTTCATCTATGTGGTAGTGGTAGAAGGCAAATAAATATTCACTTACAGTCCATCCAGTTCTACATTTTAATACTTTCTTATCAAGTGGTCCATTAGGATGCCATGAATTGTAATAAAATAAACCCTTTTGTATCTCACTGTTAAATAAACTCTGCAGTATCACATTCCTTGATCAAGATACATTCTCTAGCAACACAGAGGATTCAGACAGCTCCCTTAGAGAAACCTGTTCTAAAGATTTAATTTTCTCCCAAATGAAAATATGGCTTGTTAACAGAAGTTTACAGAGACACAGATGGTAGAATAAGCCTTTATGATAGAGGTAGGCCTTTGCTGAAAGAGTGGAGCTCACACTGAATTGTGGAACATGATACCAGAACATCTCTTCACTTTGACTTTCCTTCCATGAGGAAAAGGGGTAGTTAGTGCTTGGGATGAATCCTTTTTTGGGATACAGAAACTTAAGTATATGCATCAGATTTTGCACTGTAATTGAGGTTTAAATGTCTATAATCAGAGATAATTGATTGCATAAAAGGCTGATAGAGCTTCCACCCTGGCAAAATCCTGTGCATCTTCTTCTCCTAGGCACTGAAGCTCCTGGATGTTACTTTGGCTCTGTGAAGTGGCCCTAGTTGCCTGTAAGTGCAAGGCACATCAATTTTGAAGCCTCCTTACGTAGTCAGAGAAGTGCAATGCTGTCACGGTATAAATGAACACCCATTTTTTGTGTGCTGAAGTCAAAACCAAAAAAGCATCTATTCATAAAATAGTCCTCTACTGTAGTTGCATACAGTCAATACAGCCAACGTATAAGAAGACCATTGTAATGAAACTAAATGGAAAATAACCTTTTTATACATTTCTTGTATTACAACAGCACCAGGTGGCTGCAGAGCTGGGGGTTCCCTGTGCTTTGGGCTAGAGAAGTTTCCAACAGAAAAACAGACCCTGCAGAAAATACCTTACAGTCCCAAGAAGATTATTCTGCCTGCCACCTGCACAGCACTCTGCTGCCTGTTCCTGAAGAGATCATTTTTACTCTCAGTGACTTTCTCTCTCCACATAGGACAGAGATTTCTTTTTCCACTAGTCACTTCTGAGGCACCCTCAGACTCCTTCTGTGTGTGCAGCATTGCATGTCTGTACCCTTCCTGCATACAGAAAGCTTGAATGGTTCACATTCAGTAGCTTTTGGTGATGTTACACCTCCATTTGGGTTGAGCAAGGATTTAAAATGTGCATTTCCCTGCACAGGTCCTCCTGAGCTGAGATTTGACAGAACCTCTACCAAACTCAATGTTCTGTTTCCACTTTCAGTGCTGGGCTTGGACGCCCAGAGCACAACCTTACTTTGGGCTGAGACCTGGGCTTTAGCCTGTGGCTCAGAATTACCAAAATATGCAGCTTTGTGCTAAGTATCAAGAGGTAATTCAAAGTATAGGGCTTTTTTCCTTTCATACAATGCACATCTAAAGAGTCATTCATGAATAAGACTCCTGATCCTACCCAGTGGGATGTGGTGGTGTATTTATAGTCCAGAATCCATTACAGTTAATACTGCACTATTTACACTCATCTGCCATAAATCTAATACTGTTGTTATGGCTGTCCTGCTTAATGTACTCCAGGAATGCTCTTCAAGCCAGTATCAATTATATTTGCAAATAAACTAATGCTTTGGGTTAAACAAAGTGAAAACATTCTTCCTCTGAGAAATTTAGTACTTTGGATCTGCATCTATTCCAAGTGAATCTTGTTTTTTATTCAATTAAGCACCACAGATGACAACAACGATCCAGAAAACGTTAAATGAAAACATCGATTCTACAATAATAACATTGGATGAGCCATGAACTGCTACCAGTAACATAATCATGACACATCAAACTCAATTACAAATTCAAAACAGTCCTTTTATTTCACAGTAATTATTTAATGGTATTTTCAACTCGACTCTTTTATCACTGGCGTTTGCACCAAGCTGTCTCTAATTTAAAAGCTGGTATTTCGTGACCTCAGTCTAAATACCTGGCACATAAACTATGAGGAAGCACACACAAATCTTATAGAATGTGTTCTTATCCTCTTCCTCTTTGACATTACTGTTTTCAAGATTAGACTGTGCGGGCACATCAAGCCAGAAGCTTTGCACCAAACCCAGACATTCATTTTGCTTTGTATTTTGCAACCCAGCAGGTCCCTGATGATGGTCTGGACTGGCCAGGCTTGAACCGTACTGGACTTAAGAGAGTTTGCAAAGGGAAGGTCTTTGACACCTTTCCTGTCTGTATTAAAAAAACAACAAGCCCCAATGAAAGCCCAGATCCATAGGATTGCAAATGAGATACAGGAATAAAGAATTTCCAACCTAAACCCTTGTGCCATCATGGACTTTGATACAACACAAAGTTTTTGCAATATAGTGTCTCATAATGGGTGAGACTTTATCAAACATCCGTGCCAGCCTCAGTATGATGATATAAAAGGCAATACCAATTCTCATTATATCCACGGCACAGCCCTTAAAATGTCACTTTTCCCTTACAGATCAGGAGTCTTTGCAGCAACCTTCTTTATAATTATGTTTATTATCAGCACCAATTTCCATTTCTCCAGGCACCTCAGAGGAGCAGCAGATGCCTTTCAGCATTTACAAGGCAAACTGGCAATAATTGCTTTCCCCACTATGGAAACTCCATCAGTGCTGGGGCGGTGTGAGGCTCAGCAAACCCTAATGATACGTTAGTCAGACACCAAGGAGTAGCACCAGCCTGTGTTTTCCAGGATTCCCTTCAGCTAAGGATCCCTTACACAGGACTGAAATACATTTGCAAAGAGAGGAAGTATTAATGTTAAAGGATAGTGCAGACAAGCATGTTTGGAGAGGTTGCTAGAAGGTAGAACTAAATCTTCAGGAAAGACTGATGTGTGGAAATTTCTTTAAAGTCTTCACACATGAAGGCATGTGAGAAGCCCAAATTCCATTAAAAAAGAAGAAAAAAAATCAATTTCTGGCCTTTCTGAAGAAAGGGGAAAGCTTGACTTCATTAACACAAAATGCAAAACTCGGTAGAGAGATAAAGAGGCCTGAAAATACATTTCCTTTCAAAATGTCAGTACTCTTTTTCTTTATTTTAAATGCTGATATATTTTTCTTCTTAGTATGGATTATTACTTCTTGCACATTCAGGTCTGACAGTGCAGCAGCTCGTTCACCTAAACATTTAGCAAACTTGACATTATTTAGCTCTAATAACTTCAAAGCCTGAGAAAGCACAGGGACATCATCATTTCACACATCAGATCTATTTAAGAGCAGATACAAAGTACTGCTCACAGACCGTAACAGAAACAATATTGTCCAAGCAATAAAACCACGGAATGGAAAAATCATGGAAATATTACCCATTTTTGAGTTCCATGAAAAAAAAGCAATAGCAAGTAAAGAGGATTTTGGTCATGCTGATTTCACTAGAGAAACTCTAAAGGAAGAATAGAAGTTTAATGCAGGGTAATGAAATTATACATTTTACATTTTCTTCTCAGCTTGAAGAAGACCCCCCTGGTCAAAAGTGAATTTTAACTAGTTTCCAATATGTAAAATTTAAAGGCTTTTTGTGTTTTTGTAGTTAGTTGTGCTGTCGTTATCCACGGTAAAGTGATACTAAATGGCATGAGTGCATCAGTCTGGCAAATGTTGTAATAAAATTGGAGCCTGCAAGTGCAGCCACGTTATATGTGAGGTCATTTCTGAGTGAAGGATATATTTGCAGCAGCAAACAAGATCAAAAACAAAAAACACATTACATTGGATCAAGCTAATGATCAGTTTAGCAAAGCTCGTGCTATGACAGCCAGAATCAGCCAGATTAAAGTGCAAAAATACTTTCACAAACCTGCTTAAAGGCACAAATTTTCTGTTAAATTATTAGTATTCCTTCCAAAAGCTCTTTTTATATATTTCTAATCTTTATGCTGATAATTGTGAATGCTTTTTGTTCACGTAAACACAGGAGCACACAGAAGACCTGGCTAGAAATACAAGCGGGTGAATTCAATGTGTAAAAAACATAATTAATTCCAGAAAGTGTAAAAACTAGGAAGGATGTTGTTCTTCCATTTTAGCTTTAATCTTCATCCCTGATACTTAAAATTTAACGTAAGTTGTGGAGTTTGACTATTGCTCCTAAAAGATGCTGCTGCTAATCAGAACAACAGCAGTCCTCTTAATTTTGATATGTTTCCATATTCCTTCCCAAACCTTCTTCTCTCATCTCCTTTCATGGCAACAAGTTCCATGTGTGAAAATAAAGACTGTGTATTCAATTTGAACTCAAATATTAGAAATGTCAGACTTATCACTTGTTCAGAAGATTTTGTTTTCTCTTCCCTGGATCATGCCTTGCAGCAGGACTTCAAGAGACACAGGGAGGTGTTTGTGGGAGTAGGTAAGGACAATTATTTAACAGGGCTCTGGGTAGGAAATTGCATTGCCCTGGTTTCTGCTACTCTGATTTCTTCCTACCTGTAGCTTCCTGTGCATCTGTTCATCAATGACCATGACCATTTGCATGTGAGGAAGGGGAAAAGATGTCCTGATATTCTGTTTAGTCCCATTGCCTTCCTTCATCCTCTTCTACTGTGAGAGAAAAGGGCTCCAAAATTGAGGATTCTTGGCAGGACGCTTGCCTTCACTGGGCTGGAGCTGGCCCACAGCTTGACATTTGTAGAGCCTTGTGTCATACTTTGATGTCCTCCTTGTGGTCTTCTTTCCAAAACTAAATAACACCACTATTTAAGAATTCTCCTATGAGTAAGATTTACTTGAGCCTCAAAACATACTCATCAGTCATCTCTGAGGCCAGCCCTACATGCAGCACTCCCAGTGAAGCCACAGTGCTTACTTATATAATTATATTTGTATAATTACATTATAATTACCCTCTGTATTATCCTCTGTCCCATTTTTTATGCATTTCAACATCTTGTTTGCATTTTGTTAATTCCCTTTTTTTTCCTGGGTCCTGCTAAGCTCCTGGCCTCAGTGGTATATTGTGGTGATGTAGCTCCAGAGGTGCACTGTCATCCAAGCAATTACTGTTGTCCATTATCAACTAATTTCCATTGTCTGTAGGAAAACTCAAGGTCACACTCTAGCACTGCAGCTTTGGGCTGATCACCCAAAAGAATATGCCACTAATAACTGCTATTTAAATGCTGGAACAGATGAATAGCAAACACATTAACAGGGGTTCAGCTATGAAGATTATGCTGGAGGAGGAGATTACCGCAACGCCGGATCCCTGAAGGTGCTGAGTGCTTACAATTCCTATTTGCATTCCTGCTGGGTCAGTGCAGGAGGGCTGTCTGGAGTGGTAGAATGCAGCACAGGTTTGTATGGGAGGTGTGCTCCCTTTACACCATGGAACAGATCCCACTTTGAACAAAAATCTCACCTGCAAGAGACCTGCTACTGCTTTTTCAGTCTGCAAAAGAAGATAGGACACGCCTAGAAAGAAATGCACCCCTAGAATGAAGAGAAAAGTGGGGAGGAAAGAAAGGCTGCCCCTTTGCATGTCTGCTGCCTCACAGGGACACGCGGGGTCAATGCAATATTGAACTTTGAAAGGTGAGGAGACGAGGAGAACATCACACGCAGGAAAGGGATGGGCAGCCACCCAGTGCTGTTGCTTTGCGAGCTCCCGTCTCCAACCAGGAGCGGGAATTTTCTTTGGGGAAGGAGCCCAGCACAGAGGGAAATTTTAAAACTATCACACTGCATTCTTCATTTTCTAACAAATATTTCCTGACATCCCATTCAGCTGTGCTGGAAACAATCTAGTTTGCCATCATTAATCCTTTATGAGGCCAATAATCACCCCCGACAGAGCTGAGCTCCTTTGAATCAGAATCGTGCCTTAGGGGCAGCCACTGCCAACAGTGGACACGAAGTTTTATACAGTCTAAAGATTTGCACAGCCTTGAATGGCTTGTGGTGGTTCTGCCCCTCACTGTACCTGTACTTTGGCACAAGGAAGTATAATGTTTTCCCCTTTCTCCTCTACATTTTAAGTCTAAAGCTCAGAACAAGAAAAATGTTGCGCAAGGATGTCTAACCTGACACAAATAGATCGTGCACAATGTATGTTTGCTCTTTGGGTCTCTGTTATCCCTCTGCAGTGTTACTGACACTATTTGTTCTCCCTGAGCTAATTTTTAGTCATTTTCAGGAGATAATGTGCATTTATTAAGCAGATCGATATTTTGCATGCTATGCTTTCAGAAAAGTCAGATAAATTATGGACTTTACTTGACATTTGTCTTCTGGCGCAATAACGTGTCTCAGAAAGTCAAGTGCATTTATAAGCCAAGAACTCCCTTTTCCTAAGTCCAAGCAAAATATCCTCTATCAGTCGTATTCTTACCAAAGTGTTGCTTTGGCATTGGATTTTTCATGAGCATTGCTTAAATATAGCAACTACATTAGCCAAGCTGCCCAGGCCTCTCCAACCACCCCATCCTTGGAGGTGGATCAAAAAAATATCTGCCAAAGCTTTCAATTCCACTTGCTACTTCCATCTCAGTTCTCAGATGTAACTCATCTGGATCCCGTGCCTTGACAATTTTTAACAGCTCTAATTGCCTAACTATCTGCTCTGGCATAATCATAAAACCTTTTAGCATTTCATATTGCCCCCAGGAAAATGTATGCTAGTCTCTGATATGACCTTCAGCTTTTTCTCTAAATACTCATGGCACAGAACTCCTGGAGGCTTTTTGCAATGACAATCTCATCTGTCATTCCCTTCTCATGTCTCTTAATGCCCTCATCGACCTCAGCATTCCTGCATTATTTCTGTGATATTTAAGGACATTGCTGCTGTTTACCCATAAGCCAGTTACTGTCTAACATGCCCAGCTTGATTTTTCAATGCCTTTTTCTATTTTCTATGCAGTTTTTTAAAGGAAAGTCATAATTAAACATTCCCTCGATCTCTTTATACACATGCACACAAATATGCATTTGGGAATAGGTTTTAGATGTGTTCTAGTTTAGGTAGGTAACTTCCTTTATTCAAACCTCCAGCACATTGGGACACTTACAAAAGGAAGAGAAGAAATAATTTGAAAAAAAATACCTCTAAGTTTTTACATCCAAATCTGAGAGTTTGATACATCTGATCTTTGAATTCATCTCTGTTTGCAGAGGGACTCAAGGGTTGAAACAGTGGAGGGAACCTGCTCTCAGCAGAGACCCTTAGGACCAGACTCTCATTCCTGTTAAGCTTCCTCCCATGCTACTGTTGTCGGAACAATGTAAGGGGACGTAAAATAAATTAAAATAAGAATGAGGATGATAGTCTTTATCCTTTATGACATCTTTTTGCAGAAATTCAGCTTTTCCCCGATATTTTTCCACCACATACTACACACTTTTCTAAACACCAGGCTGAACTAATCTCCACATGTGATCAGCTTAAATGCCTTATGGCTGGTGACAATTTCCCCATTCTCAAATGCATTTTCTCATACATCTTCCCTTTTGGCATGTTGGTACCTCTGTTTTCTCTGCTGGAACCTACATCCAGAGGCTGTTCTGTCCCTTAGGTTAATCAGCCACTCCAGGATATTTCAATTCAGTCTCACTAACCAGTCCTCCCTTCATCTTCAGCACAGGTTTCATGTGTATTCAAACATCTCCTTGGTGGTAAAGCACACAGACCAGTAGCAGTCAGAGAGGAAAGATTCCTGTGTCCCGTATGTGTCTGAGCAGTTCCTTGAACAGTCCAAACAGGCATTCAGCTTTTTGGGAGTAATATCACACAGAATCATAGAATGATAAAATGGCTTGTGTTGGAAGGGACCTTAAAGATCATCCAGTTCCATCTCCCCTGCCATGGGCAGGGACACCTTCCACTAGATCAGGTTGCTCAAAGCCCCATCCAGGCTGGCCTTGAACACTTTCGTGATGTGAATTTCTTCATATCTGATCTAAATCTACCCTCCTTCAGCATAAAGCCATCCCCCCTTGTCCTATGCCCTTGTAAAAGGTCCATCTACAGCTCTCTTGCAGGCCCGCTTTAGGTACATGGCTTATAAGTCTCCTTTTCTCATAAAACGCTCTCAACTAGGCCAAGTTTATTTAAGCATATTCCCTTCCTCCCTTCCACCCGAACCCATTAATTTGTGTTACGCAGAGATGAAGTTAACTTCATTATCTGTGAGTGTTTATAATCTCTATGTCTCTTTGTAGTTCTTTTTCTTTCCTGCCTATTACTCACAGTTCCTCCCTATACAGCACCACACACAAGTTCATTAACAGACTGTTTACTCCCTCTTCAGGATCATTAAATGGAGATGCTAAATGAGACCTGACCTAACACAGACAGCTGCACCAAGCATTTCCTTGTAAGTGGAGACTTTGCCATTTATCAAAAACTTTGTAGTCATTTTCAGTCCACGTGAAGTTTTTTATATTGAGGCAATTTCTAAAAGTTTTCAAATTTAGACTTGACCCATTATTTTACCCTGACAGAAGTTAGGAAAAAAAGGCCCTTGAAGAAGAGTTCTTCAAGACATCAAACTGGTGTCTAAGGGAGCTCTCTCCAAATCATTATGAAAGGCTGAACACATCTGTGGAGTCATGAAACAAAACTGGAAATGTGTGGTTCTCTTCAGTTGGAGAGACTGTGTGCAGGGCACCAGCCACAGTCAGCCCTGGGCTGCTGAAGGACACGAATAAATTGGAAAGAGTCCAAAAGAGGCTCACAGTTTTCCAAAAATGCATCCTATCTGAGGAAAGACTTGAAAGAATTCAGATGGTTTAATTTAGAGAGGCAGAGGCTGAGGAGATGTAACATCTCCCAGGAATAGTGTGGGTATAATTAAACTCGCCTTCGGACAAAAGGGTGAGCTAGATGACCTTTAGAGATCCTTTCCATTCCTGTTTTCTCTGATGCACTGATTGCATGGATTGTCTTCCCAAATTTCTCTTACAGACATCAGCCAGAAGCCCTGCAGCCCTGAGCCTTGCATTCTACACACCAAATGCATCCACGGCTGCTCCAGGATTGCATCTCCCCTCAGACCCCATGGCTGAGGCACTGGATGCTCAGTGTCCTGCCAAATCTGCATTTCATGGTAGGAAATTCAGCAAGGGCTGTAATAAAGGTAAATGCTGGAACTGCTGCACCTTAGGACACCAAGGTCACGGGGAAAGCCTCCCAGGGATCTCAGCTCTGGATGCTCCCCTGGGACGCCCAGACCAGGGAAGGGAGACACCGACCAGCCAGAAAATCACTTTGGGAAGATAGGTCTGGGTGGCCCAGGAAGGACAGGGAAGCTGCTGGCACTGTTGCTGTCCCTTCCATCATTCAGTCTGCCCTTCCCCGAAGCAGGATATCCCTCGAGTCCTGCTGCAGTTATCTTATTGGCATTTCTCACACTTCTAACCACCCTCTTGGCCTTTCTAATGAAGAGATACTCAGCACAATTTATTACGAGAGATCACTCGCGTCAAAGCACTTGTCTCTAGTCTTTATTTCTGATAATACTTACAGAAAAATATTTCCCCTCTATTTTTCTTTCCCTTGACAAACAAGGACATGAATCATTCCCCACTTATCATTTCTTAACTATCGCACTTGGTCTCCACAAACCCTTCCTAGCCACTCCCAAAATGCTGGTGAGTGAACAGGTAGCTTCCTACATCCATCCCCATCTCCAAAACAGCTGCTTTTTATGCTCTCCTTCATTTGTGAATTTGCAAAATCTATTTACAAATATAAATACTTTAACTGTAGTAAGGCTGACATGTTTTCTTCCATGCCCATAGACTTCAGATTAAATCTGCTGCTTAATTAATTTGCACTCATAGTGCCTCTGTCTCTCCTTCCCTCTGATCAATGCTTCTGCTCTGGTTTGTGCTCTCTGCTGCACTCACCATCCTCCTCTGCTTCCCTGGGGTTATTAATTGCTCCTTTTTCCCAGGCATGGCCTGCATACAGCTGGACAAAACTTCTCACATTTAGAAACAATTGTCAGCACACGCAGGAAGGAGGGATATTTGGTTTTAATCAGGCACTTTGGGTAACTTTATGCATGTCTCTTGTTTGATCATCAAAAGGGAAAAGCTACCTGTGTTTTCTTTTAAAAAGCTCTTTTTGAGAGCTGGTTGTGTAATATAGCCCAGAGGGGAGATGAAACTCTTGGTGAAACACACAAAATCTTTTCTTTGATCACAGAGGTTCATGTAAACCTTTTCGCTCCATTCCCTCTGCTCATTTATCTACAAAACATGCTCTCATCCCACATCCTTCAGCTCCTTGCAGCTCTCCTCCTGCCCTGGCTCTATGCAGAACCTCAACCCCCGATGTCCCCAGGCCAGGCAAGTCACCCCACATTTCAAAGGAATAAGTGAGATTATTGCCAGTTTTCCGTTCTCCCCAGCAGTTTGGTTCCTGCTGACCCAGACGGCCCAGAGCCTCCCCCACTTTCTGCAGCTGAGAAGGCAGACAGGCTCATAAGGCACCAGGGGAGTTGAATTCGCTGTAAAAATACATCCCTTACAGCACCCTGCCGGCTGCTAATGACAGTATAGCTCCTCCACCACCAAAAGACAGAGGAGAGGAGTATATATGAGAAGCTGATTGTGTCAAGCCTCAAAGAGAGCAATGTTTCTTGTTGTCTGCTTTCCCACCTGCAGCCAGGCTTTACTGGCTCTGAGCTAGCGGAGCATCAGTAAAGGAGGTTAGATTAGCAATTACCACCTGTGAGAAGCGACCCACATACAGGAAAACACTAGCATTGAGTAATTACAGACATAAGGCAATGGGTGCAGGAGTACCCTGTGCCAGTTTTGCAAGGAGAAGGCGAGGCAGATACTCCCTTTTGCTTGAAAAAAAATAGGATTAAAAAAATAGGGAAAAAAAGCTTTTTTTTTCTTTTTTTTTTTTTACCCAACAATATGCAAAATAATGTCCATTCCTATTCTAAACCTTGTTCCCTGCTGGAGAAGCAGGGATCCTGGACCTGCCACAGCACAGTGCTGCCTGTCTGCCATGATGTTAAGGTCTGTGGAGAGCGAGATGAGTTCCCACAGATCATAGGCTGGACACTGCCCAGACAGACTTCCCATGGCCTCAAAAGCTGATGTTCAAGCTCTGCCAGAGCCTCACACAGTGTTATGAGCTACCCGGGGCTCACATTTGGCACCTCAGGAAACACCAGGAAAAAAATCACATTTGGTATCCAAAAGCAAGGCTAAGACCACTGTAGAGATTTTAGCAACTGCCTTTATCCCATATTTTTATATATATATAAATATATATATAAATATAAATGTGTGTGTATACACATTTATAAATATACATAAATATACGTACACACACTAGGTGAAATTTTCTGTAGTTCTGTAGACTTATGCTGCAGAATGTTTGTACATCTATGTAAAACAGCTCGATGTGCCATCTGTATAAATTTCTGCTGCATCCATGGCTACAGCCTGGCTGTCCTCTACACCAGGTATTACTTTTAATTAAATGCTAATACTCAGAAATGGCTGAGCAAGTGTCTGAACAACCAGGCAGCAAAAACAAGCAATGAGCTAGAGAATGGATTATCCACATCCCAGCACACAGCAGACTATTTGCTAGATTTTATTTTACCGCAGTAAAAATACTGCACTTCATAAAATTACTTGAGTTACAGGAAATGAAACAGATGAAAGAACCAGCCACAACCTTGAACATAGTTGGGTAATATCTCAGACAAAATCAATTTGCACAGACTGTGAAAAATGAAGAATGGGATTATAATGGATTATTTTAGTACAAGCTTTTGATGTTTTGTGTAAATGTTTTTGGTATTTTTGTTCCTCAAGAGAGATGTTTAATGACAACTGCTGAAAATCTATAAAATGCAGTACTTAGGAGCACCATGGAGCTGCCTTGAAGTTGTGAGTGAAATTGCATGCAGAGGATAAATATATGTTCAGCAGCAGGAGAACTACTAACAGAAAAAAACAGTATTAAAGTATTTCTATTCTAACACTTTAACACTTCGAGTCCCAGGTGAAGTCTTGCTTTAAAAGGGACAAAATTCATGTAATACCTAACCCAAAGCAAAGTAACTTGTGGAGCAGAAAAAAATGCTGGCATATTATTAAAATGTTGATTATCTAACTGAGTATTACAGAGAGAAGTACTCAGCCCTGTGAATCCTGGAAAACATCATCACCACTTAGAAAATTTAATCACCTCTTACATCTGTCCAGCATCTTTTTCTTCAACCATCCACGAGCATTAGAATTTTTCCTAGTGCACTGAAAAATATATCTACATCCAGAAATGTAAACAGGGAAGGAAACACCCACAAGATTTTACATTAAAAGGAGAATTGCCTCCCCCTTGCCAGGAAAAGTCTGTTTCTGTATCAGGCAGCTCAACACACTGAGACCTTTCCAGGCTGTCCATAACCTCAAACCTGACACCACCATTCTGGCCTCTCCAGAGAGTCTGTTTGGAGATAAAAATTGGCTACAATACTGCATGTTCTCGTTCCCAAGGCAAACTAAATAAAAATTTTAACCAAAATCCAAGTGATCTGAAGGGGACAGAGCCGTTAAAAAAAACCCCAAGATTGTTGTTCAATACATAAAATTGCAGAAAAATGCAGCACTTGCTTTCTTTGTAACCTCAGCTTGAGTGCTCTTAATTTAAAATTTCATCAGCATAATCTTCTCTCTTTTAAAGAGAGGAAACTAGCCCAATGATGACTTATGGTCACTAGAAGTTATTATCTTTGCTTAGTTGAGGCCATACTTGCCGCTATATAAATCTCATAGACCAATTAGATTATTCACTTTACTGATCTGTGACACGTAATAACACAAATACTGCTTCGGGTCCTAATGATACTCTGCTGTGGATTCTGAGAAAGTGCTTGTCTTATTAGATGGCAAGAGTGGTTTCTTGAGTTTGGATTCTATATAAAAACTAACACATGAACAGAGCAAAGAAAAATGTTATTTATAATCCTAAATACCATACCATTCCGCAAAGTGACAAGATCAATATTGCAGCTTGGCACTTGCTACTGTGACAGATGGTGCTATTAAAATACTGAGCATATCATTTCTGCAGGAAAAAAAATAATAAGCCAGGAGATTATATATTATCCTCATCCAATTTGCATTTTAGGTTACTAAAAAATGGTAAAAAAAAAAAAAAGTAGAAAACACTTACATGTTCCTCTTTCAAATATAACAAAATAGTAAAAAGGACTATTATATCCTTTTTGGAAGAGAGGAGTGAGGGATGCTTGCGGCAGTGTAAAGGCTATCAGAAAAGAGTTTTCATTATGTTCCTGACTGTATTTTGCATTAATTTCACCAGGGCGTTTTCATTTTTAACACAAGTACAAGAACAGATGAGGTTGGGGAGATTACTGATGTCTTTGTGAACAGCTCCATCGGGTCTGCTGGGAGCCTTTTGCAAAACACACCTGAGAAAAGCTTGGGTAAGTGTCAGTTGTTTCCCAATTCCCCAGATATTTCAAATGAAGATTAGTTTAGGTACTTACAAAGGGTCAGCACTCGCAGAGCTCATTGTGCTGCTGAAGAACCTCCCAGCTGAAATCCTCTAAGGCTGAAAGCCATCTGCAAGTACTTTTGCAATCAAGATTACTCATTGATAGAAAATTCTCCATTTTTACTTCTACCTATTAAGATTTCCAATTTGTTTTAATTACCTCCCCTCATCGCCATCTCTAGTGTTTAATTCTCTGTTGTGAATTTCTCAGAGTTGCAACAATTGGCTTTGCTCTAGTTATTTACTTATCCGCTCATTTAGATACTCATGCTTAGGCAAAGAGGAAGCATTGAATGTTGAATTAGGATTTTTTTTTGTATTAACCACAGCTCTGTAGAAGATTTTCTGTGTAGACCTAGACCTGACCTTTCCTTTCCTGTGCTCTTTTAAACTGGTAACTTTGCTCAAGCAAGATCTGTTCATTATCTTCTTTTCATTACATTCTTTTCATTCTCGAGGAACTCTGGCCATCTAGGTGATTCAGAAATACCTTTTTCTTTTTTATTAATGAGAAGTGGCTGGATAAAGAATTTCCAGAGTGAGAAAAGACAAATCTTCCTATTGGAAACTGTCTTTTGCCAGGTGCCTCTGTGTGTTGGGTAGGTGAGCATCTTGACCAACTGGACAATTTCATTTACTATCCACAGGGCACATGGAAACTTCTCTAAATTTCTCTCCACAGTGAGTCCTCTCAGTCAAATGCTGGATTCTTCACAAAAGTGTTTCTGTGGTTTCCGTGTTCCTTCAGCAGTGTTGGACAGGTTTGGGTAGTGACACAGAAGCTTAGGGATGGCTGCTGATGGTTGTTTTCCTGGTTCCCCCACAGGATGAACTAGATAGAGATGTTTTTTAAGGCTTGAAAAGTGGACAATAGCTGCTTTTCATGTGGGTCAGGAATTGTAGTCCGGGGGCTAATAAAGGAGAAGGGTCTAGTCCTAATGAATACAGATTTTTTTATGAGAATGTAATCTAAAGGACACTTCTAATGCAGCAGAATGAAATAAATTATAAAATCTCCCAAGAATGAAATATAAAGTTCGGTATAAAGCATATAGTCATTATATGGAATAGAAAAGAGTGCAACAGAAACATTCAGCATCGGAACTGCTAAATGTATCATGTCAGAATCAGAATCTGTTCAAAAATTGGGGTAGAAAATGAAAGAATGGCCAACTTCTCTAGGTAACCCTTCCCTAGGGATAGAAAGAGGTGCTGGTCAAAAAGAACTAGTTCCATTTAATGTAAAGCTCAGCAAGTCTGACTGTTTTAATTAGTCTTTTAAGTGATGCTTAATCCAGGCTGCAAACGTGTTCTGGAACTGAAGAGCACAGAGCTGTATTGCAGTTGCTCCAATGGCAGGATAAACTGACAACTGTTGTGTTTTACAGAGGCACAAATCTGAATCCATTAAATTAAAAAAAACTAAAACCAAATAAAACCCCTAACCAGCCAACTAGCCAAAAGCCAACCACAATTTCATTGTCTTTATGTGTTAAGGCTATGATGAAGTGGAAGAATTGTGGTTAACTGTTACCTTAAATGCACCAGGGATTTTTTTTTTTTGAGGATGGAGCCAATTAAGAAGGCTTGATTTACCCACTAGACAAAAAAAAAAAAAATGCCCACCTTTGATAATGAAAATAAATAATGTCTGAGCAACTGGTAGAAGAGATTTGGTAAGTGAGGAAAGGAAGCCAAAAAGTGCTTTGGAAGAATCATGTCAGATGATTAATCCTGCAGGAGCAGGACTGTGTATTTATGGGGATCAGATAACTGTGTTTTAGTTGTTGGCAGGCAGGGCTAAGAAAGAACAGTCCAAAAAGAACAAATCCAAGAAGCCTGAGAGAAGAACTTAACCCCAATGCTGCTAAATACAATGTAGTCCATCCTGATGGCTAAATTTTGGGAAAAAATTGTCAAATTTAAATCAGAAACTGGTCCATGTCTATAAATTTCCATTTCTGCTGAACTGAAAAGAAAAAAAAATAGAAAGAAAGAGACAAGACCTTTAATGCCAAGAATAGAATGTAGAATGAGAATAAACAAAATCAGGGATGGAAAAATGAGGGAATTACATAATTCCAGCATCATACAATCACTGCCTCTGTAATTAGTGCTGACTGAGTCAACAAGTTTAAACAGCCACATTTTGAACAGATTGATCTTGAAGTTAAATTCTACTAGAAGCAGCAGAAATATTTGTCCTGATATAACCCTCTCTTGTATCTAGGTAAACAGGGAACAACCAAACAGCCCCAGGGCAGATGGGTGGGAATTTGAGAGCCCTTCACCCATTGCCCAGGAGAGGGAAAGCCCTGCAGTACCAGCAGTAATTTCCCTCCTCTTTGAGTGCTTCCAGACTTCAGGGGATGGGTCATTTCTTCATATGCACAGCATCTGCTTCTGTTTACAGACTTGATAATCCTCCAGGAACTACAGCAAGGTGATTTTTACCTCCTGCCCTGCTGACTTAAGACACTTTTTGGTATTCTCTTAAATTTTCCTTTTAGGGGGTTTCTAAATAACCTAGAAAGTCACAGTAAATTATGAGCAATCTTTTTATTTTCCCCTCAGGGGACCGTTGGGGTAAAAAAAAAGTTATAAAATCATCTAATAAGGCACAGTTTGTAAGAACCCAGGACAGTCCAGAAAACTACCAGAGAGCTTTCCCCAAATATTATTAACCAGCAGGATGCATGAGGTCAGGCCAGAAAAACCTTCAGGCAAAGAGAGGTGAGTAATAAAGTCACTTCTACATGTGCACTTCTACTTTCTGGGTCTACTGCAAACCTCCTACTGAAAATGGGCTGGTACAGAGCTGAAGATGAATTAAGCAAGACTGTGAAGGTGAGAAATAAACCCAGTTTCCCAGCAGCAGGATGCCCACAGGAAAGTTTGTTAGCAGCAATCCTGTGGTGTAAAAGTGGCAATCAAAGAGAATAAGAAGGTGAATGATTCAGTCCAAGTGCAGGGAAACTAAATGGATTTCTTTTCATTTCTCTTCCACTTCAGAAGGTGAATGGGAAATATCCATCCCAAGGTGACACTTTACAGGTAATGAAGCCAAGGTACTCACAAAGGCAGATGTATCAAGAAAAGAGGTGAAAGAACAGTTCAATAAATTAAAATGCAATATATCACTCAGGCTGGTTGGTATCACTCCAAGAGCGTAGAAGAAATGAAGGTGAGCGACAACGTAAACGTATATTTTAGTATTAAACCATTTGAATCACAGCTCCAAAGGGGGAGGAGGTGCCTAACGCAATGTCAGTTTATTAAACAGGGTGCCAGAGGGTGAGATAGGGCTGGGAGCTTTGCGTTACCTTGTCTTGCCTCAGTAGCAGGGAAGGGCAGAGGGGACACTGAATGAGAAAGGAAAGGATGAGCGAAAGCAATTTCAGTGCTTGCTATAAAGAATGGGCAGATATGGGCAAACCCACAAACCACTGTAGCATTTGCCAGAGCAATTGAGCCAAATAAGATGAGAAGGGGAAGCTGAGGTCAAGCCACAAAGCGTGTTACTCCTTCTGCAGACATACATAACAAAAAAAGCTGAAGAATAACTAGATTCCGAAAAAGTCATTCCAGAGTCCTCAGGATGATATTTGAGTAATAACCCGGGGATGGAGGGGAATGGACTTCAGTCACACTTTAGGAAAAACAGTGTAATATTACATGTGCAGTTATTTTGGCACACTGCAGGGCGATGGCACAGAGTCCTGAAACCGGAGAGTGGCTCCAGGTTCATCTGGCCACAGGAAGACACCCACACCTGAGCTCTCCATGTGATCTGTGGCTTCCTAGTCAACAGCTATCCATCAACATATTCCACAGAAAGCCTTAGGAAACCTAGGCCAGAAATTCTACTCTTAGTGTGCCTTTTTTTTTCTCCTATCGCTATAAAGAGAGCCTGGAGGGACCAGGTCAAACACATACCCAGATACAAATTTTTCTGGTGTTCATACTTCAGAGAGACATATCCTGTACAGCCTTACTCTGCATCTTTAAGGCACCATTCTTGTTTTTTCCCACTGAAAAGGTGTATCAAACCTGTAGGGAACATGCCAAAACTGCAGACCAGATCCACAGCCAAACAGGGTCCTGCCTGCAGCACAGCGTCTGCTCAGTAGCATCGGGGGATGTCAGGTGAGGATTAGGGGCCGGTTGTTTCAAAAGTACCACATTCCCAAAATGTGAATCAAATCTTCTCAAGCTCCTCAATGCAGGATCATCTGCTAATTGCAGACGTTTACACTCCTCATCTCCTTAAAGAGCAACAAGTGGGTTTTGCAGGGAAGGAGGATGAAAACACCAGACTGCTGGAGTGTTTTCCTAGAGAGTTATTATCTGTTCAGCCAGGGATGAAGCTCCAGGGAGGACACCAAAACCTTCTAACCTACTTTTTTCTCCAGTCAAACGTTAAAATGCAGCAGCTGTTTCCCCGTGGAAGGCAGTGCTGTGAACATGGCTGGATTTTCATTCCACAGTTGAATCTTGCCAAGACCACAATCTCCCATGGAACGGGAAGAGTATGAATTCACTCAGATAGGTCAGTGTATCTCAGGAGTTACCAAGCTTCCAGGCAAGCTGAGTAACAAATTCTGTACATATAATTTATTTGGAGAGGAAAACAACTGTCAAAAAGATTTTACCTGGTTTATTCCTGCTTTCATCAGAAAGATCACTTTTTTCTGACCTATTTCTTTAAGGTGAGCACAATCTGATCGAAAGAATAGATTTCAGTGACCTCACTGTATGTGATGATGCTATTTTACATGGGTTTGGAGCAGGCAGGGGGAACCACACTGCCCCAGTGACAGCTTTAGCCACCAGATCACCCTGCAGCCCACAAGCCACATTCTACATTGTAAAAGCCCAGAGCGGATGGTACGATCACGGACTTCATCTCAGATCTTGCTGGAGTTTCACAGACATCTAAATTTATCAGCCTCTTCCCCCTCAATTCTCATTCTCTCTATTTAGGATTCTTACTAAGAAGCTAATAAGACTTTATATTTTAGAGGCAACTGCCTTATATAGTTTCTCTCCTAAATTTCTGAGCAAAAAATCTTTGCATTCCCTTGGCTTCTGGCTGCCACATCTGTCAGGTAAGGTCAAGAGTTTGAGGAGGTCAGGCCAAAAATCACAGATTAATTTAAATGGCAATCCAAGACCCACGTAACTCTAGGGGTGAAGTTCATCACTTGCTGTGCTGCCCTTAGCAAATTTGGTCCATTATTTCAGGAACCCAGCCCCAGAACCAGGGAAGCACGGAGATCAAACCCTCAGCTGTGACTCCAGGATGTGCAGCCTACATGAGCACCTCTCAGCTCTTTTGGTCCTCCAACTCCAGTCCCCAAAACAGCCTGTGCTGGGCAGATCCTAGAGGCTCCAGGAATCTGACAGATGTCTACAAGATCCCATTACAATACCTTGTGAGCCCGGAGGCACCAGCATAAGCTGCTGGCAGCTGCCCTTGGGCACTTCGTGGGCAGAAAGGGCTACCCCAGGACCCCGAGATGTCAAAGAGGATCACCTGGGGCAGACCTGCCCATCCTCTGTGAGGGTGTGCTACTTACTGAATTATATTGCATATAATTTAATTATATCATCAGCCCAGCAGGCTGGGCTTGGGAGGTTTAGGTGATAATTTCTTCTGTTCAAGGCAGATGAGAGCACTTGTTTTGCTAATGCAGGGAACTATTGGGCTGTTTGCTTTGCTCCTGGGAAATTCTCTGCCTGTCTCCCACACAATTATTATCAGTCCTATTTGCTATCCTCAGGTCTCAAGAATTTATGTGTAGGCACCAAAAACCAGGGGGATACATTTTAGAAAATTCTCAACTGTTTTAAACTGCCATGAAGCCTGACTCACAGAAATCTATTTACAAAATCTCTTCTTAATCTAATCCATTAGCACACAAATATATGCAGAAACCCAAGAATATGCAAAAAGCTGGAATTGTTTGATGCTTGGAGTCAAACTCAGTTTTGCCTGTGCCAGACGGAGTTTAGTCATACCAAGCATTTTATAAGGTGAATATATTTGTAGGCAAAGCATACAATTATGATTTGGTTATATTTTGTGTTCTATAATTTGTGTGCACAGTTTATCAGTGTACCTTTTCAGATGCTGGAAAGATTTCAGTACTTTAACATTTGACATTTCTCTATCGCCTCTCTTGCAAAGATCCCAAGGCAATCTAAACCAACAAGTATGTCTCAGAGCACCACCATAAACTGTATGTAATTATTTACATTTCAGCCACTGGGGAAGCTAGCGAGTGACCTGTCTAAAATGAAGCAGCAGCAGAACCTGGAATAGAAATGTGTAGCTCTAGCTCTGAGCTCTGATCTAACCATTAGAAATTCTGGCTCCTACATGGATTCAATAACCTTTGCAGAAAGAAAGAAAAATTTTAAAAGTGCCTACTATATAAGAAATCGTATTTTCTCATTAGTTCTCTGCAGGTCATCCAGAGAAAGCAGACTCCAGTGGATAGGGTGGTGAGCTTAAGAGACCCAGGCTCATTCTTGATCTTGCACATTTATTCCAAGCAAGCCACAGTCTCTGTGGCTGTTTCTTTCCTGAGGAATAAAGTTAAAGATGCTGCCTTATTGAGCCAGTTGGAATTAACCCGTTGCTTTAGTTGGTGCATTGCTGCAGAGTATTAAGTAGTATTGAACTACTTATGCTTGGATGCTAGGATGAAGTTAAAATTAGCCTTTGCTTCAGTTGAAGTTATCTCGATTTATGACCAACTACTTCTTGAAGCTTTCCCTCTGCAGAGCTTTTTCTCAGAGCTCTGCAGCTCTGCACTTATGCTTAAGTTAAATGATTGTATCCCACCAGCTCTTTTGAGCAGGATAATTGGCAATTACTTATTTTTGACATATGCAGGAAATCTAGTAAAGCATAATTCAAATTCTGTTAGCAGTGATGAACTCCTTTTGCAGAACAGTGCATTACAGTGCTCATCTCCACTGCCAATATCCCTGGCACTTTTAATTCAAATCTCAGAAGTATTATGTGCAGCACATTGTTTCTTATCTGCAAGGTCCACGCTAGAGAAATTCTTTTGTTGTGTAACCTTGAATCCTTTTCCTAAACTTTTTGAAACTCCTGCAACCCTTGACTGGTTAAAAAGAAAGCAGAACTGATTTTATCTTGTTCCTCTTTACTTCCATGGCTGAAGCTTTCTGCATAAAGTGTGTTAATGATCTCTGGCTCTCATTAAAAACAAATATATCTAGGCATGTAAATTGCCAAACAGCAGCTCGTCTTACTAAGACTTTTTTTTAATGAGAGTATGAACAAAACTGCCCACAGATATGCGTGGTGGAACTCTACCTAGAAACCAGAGTAATAGGCTCATTACAAAAAGATTACACATTAGATATGCTGCTCCCTCAGTGTGAGTGCAGATTATCTGAGTGAATTTAGAAAAAAAAAATAATTTTATCACTGGTAAATTACACCTTAGGCCATAGGATATAATGGGTGTGCAGCACATCATTGTATTTTAGCTGCATCCAGAACTTGATGAATTATCTCAAGTATCAAATCATGCAGTGACTGATTAAAAACTCATTAGTGGGTGTTTTACTTTTGTAAAACTGAAGTTGGTTTAAAGACTGTGCAACAGAGGGAACCCTGGATAAAATTTTACAATTCGGGCCTGTTTCCAGGTCATAGGAGCATTCCTCGTTTTGTTTCTTTCTGAAGAAATTAAGAGTAATTTGAAAAGAAAATATTGGAAGTTACATTGGAAAGGTTTAAATTTTTCTACTTCTCCAAGTCCTTGCTTTAAAAACCTCCATCCATATTCAAATAACATTTCTAGGGAGAAGCTGGCACATAGTCTCAAAAAAAAATTCCACCCAACTCCAGCTGAAGACAAATAAGACAAGGAGGCAAGACTTTGTCTTCGGTGCCATATAGAGAGAATTTCACTCTTCAGTAATATCAAGGCAACCTGTAGAAGTACATGCAGCACAAGATAATATATACTTTATTTTAAAATAGAGCACCACATTTCTAACATTAGTGTTTATCGAGAATTTCTGTACAACTTAATTATGTGGTGTGTGAAGTTATTGATCTGGTAGTTTAAACACTTTTTTAAAAATTCACTCCGTTATAAGCTATTGAATTTTGTAATGATGTCATTCTTAGAGCTTACCATTATCAGTGCAATAAAAGAGAAGCCATTTCTAATTAGATTTTCTTAATGTGATACTGTTCATTATGGATTGATTTTCTCTTTCCCTCTGCTATTTCTAAATGAGTTAGGTGAAGTTTCAGCTTTTTTACAAGTAGAGGTTAATTTTCACTGGCAAAGAAGCAGAGAAATTGTACAAAAGGTTTATGAAAACCTCCTTAGGCGACTTTGTCAGATCACCTCAGTGTTATGCTTCAGTATCATTAGCATTCAAGCCTCAAGCTCCAGCTCTAATAGATGCTGAAAGATTTGCAGTATTACCCAAACTTGTGAAGAGCCTCAAACCTTTTTCCTGTAATGAACACAGACTGCACTACAGCAAAGCGCCGCTGCTCAGCACCTCTGCAACGAGGTGATTCACAAAAATAAATTGGCAGCTACTGCTGCAGTGATTTGCAGCAGGGATTTTAGTGCTGGTAAGCACAGATAAATGAAGGACCTTTCACTGAGGGACCTTCGTGAGGTTATGTGCGGAAGACAGGCAGTGTGGGCACCATCTCCGCAAACTTGGTACTCCTCTTGGTTATTCGCGACTCAGGCTGGGAACAGAGAAACACCACGCGGGGTGAAGACTCCGTTTGGTTGTAATTTTCAAATTTCAAACTAATTCTTCAAGTTGCACATGCTCAGCAAGTGGCAGTTGCTCAGCTGCCACTGGCTTTGGGTATGAAAAGTTCTAAATGCTGTGTATGGTTTGAGATGGGGCAGCCAACAAGTGCGTGAGCTCTTACGGCCAAAGCGTGGTGATAATGTCAGTTCATACACCAAACTGGTATGAACAGCACAATTCCAGCAGCAACTGGACTGAGCCAACTTCCCTAATGCCATTTACATGAATGCCTCGTCGATTCAAAGTTTAAAACTGAGGCAAAATATGAAGAGCTTTCTTTCCATTCAGATAAGTGCTCTTGAACACAATGCACAGACATCAAGAAGAGTTAAGCAAAGACTCAAAGTCTTTTCTGCCGTGATCTGAGACAAAAGTCAGTTTACCAAACACTGCAACTTGGACACAAGCCATCCCTTTACCCTTACACAACTGCTAAATGCTTTCCTTTGCCTTGTAACTCTTGTGTATCTCTAAATCAATGACACTATGGCTTCCTTTACTTAGCTTGCTGAGATCGAATTAGTTCCATAAAACCACCTCTATCCTATTTTTTTAGAAAAGTGTAGTGAAAGGCTTTGCAGAGAGTTTTGTCACCAATTTTCCTCTCAGCAAGGAAACATCTTTCCTGCTGTCACCAGGCACATGTGTCACACGTGGTAGGAACTAGGAACCGAAGAAGAGCTGCTGCATCCTGGAGAGGCATCACCTATCTACCAGTCTATAACAAAGGGAAAGTCTTGAAGTTCAGATTGCTGCTGGATTTTTCTCTGCATTATTTAAACCACTTGATCATTTAAAAATACTCCTTTTGGATACCATGAGCTCAGAGCCATGCAGAGAAGCATGTTTTAAGGCAGACTTCAGAGAAACCATAGGGATTATTGAACACATGATAAAGCAGAAACAATCCCATGTCTAAAAAGCAGAAGGAAAAGAAACAGAAAGGCAAGAGAAGGGGAAAATCACGTTGGCATCACAGATTGATCCAGTCCATTTAGCCGAGTCAATGTGCTGGAGCCCTCTGCCCTGCCCTGCCCACTGTTCAAAGAGAAGTGGAAGAGAAGTATTGATAAAATCGCGGCAGAAGCTGGAGTGCAAACACATCGTGGTGGCATCCTGGCATGCATGGAAAGTTAGAAGGGTTAAACGTAAAGGCAATAACTCTGGGCTGGAGGAGTTGCTAGGAGATGGTGTCCTGCCTTGACATCATTCATCAGCCTGTGACAAACTGTTCCAACAGCACAATAATCTTATGAGTCACAGGTCTGTGTGCCTCCACTTAGTGTGGAGAAAACAGCTCTCACCCAAGGGTGAAGCATTCTCCAGGCCTTTTATGCGTTTTCTTGGATTAATTCTTGTTTTTAAAATAAGTAAGTTCCTGTGGTTTTGCACAGGCCTCAGTAAATTCTACAAAATCTAGCAAAGTTACAGAGATTCTCTTTACTTCTACAATAAGAGCAGTACTGGTGCAGCACTCATGGCAGTCTGGAGGACACTACTCTGAGCACGAGTGAGGGTTGGAGCAAACCCACTGGCAGAATTTCTGGTCCTACAATCTTGAAGTCAAAAAGAACAAAGGGATTGCAGGCAGTAGAAGCCAGAAGCCATGAAAAATGAGTAACATATGGATTATTAATAGCAGTGCCTGAACTGTGTAAAGCAAGCCACCCTTTGAGAGAGCTGACAGTGTGAACAAGTTTGTGGCTGGGCAGAAGATGGGAGGATATGCTACACCACTGGGTTAGTCCTGTCAATTTTATAATACTCATTGCCATCTTAAAATAAAGTCAAACTGAATGGCTGTAGGTTGTACTGCTCCTACTGATGCTGTCAGGAAAAATGACTCCTGTGAATAAACACTGATGGAGGAGCTTAGAGAAACAAAATCACAATATTTGTGACCAGTTATGCTAAGAGAGGAAACATGGTCTTGTCTTTAAGGAATACATGACAAATCTGGGTGTTTTCTCTTAGTCCTGCTTTGCCACATTTGACAAATCACTTCTCCCATGCCTGTGTCATTTGTCCCTAAGGCAAGGATATTGATTTTTCCTCTCTCATTTTTTCATCTTTTTAGATTACAAATTCTGCAAGGACAGAACATTTATTTATCTTTATCATTAATGTAGTATGCCAGTGCTTTAAGAGCATTAATGGATTATACCTTCACTGCACCTCTCATGCTAAACATTAATAATAATCATCATCATCATCATCATCATCATCATCATCATCATCATCTCATTTTGGGAGATGGAGTGTTGAGACACAGCCCAACCCGACTGATGTACCTAAGGTCACACAAGAAGACTGCAGCTGAGCCAAGGCTTTGACCCCAAGTTTTTGCCCTACACTTTTATCAACAAAACCAGATAAAACAGGTGTGGAAGAGCCTGGGAGAGGTTATTTTGTCTGACTGTTCTTCCAAAAAACTAAATAAACTCCCCGTAGGCCATTCCTGAAAGATGTTCCTCCAGGACATCCTGTAACACCTTAAGTGGTGGAGATCCCACACTACTGAAAATTGATTCCATTCCCCCTTTGCTTAACATTGTCATTATTTCCTAATGTTTGATGAGAATCACCCATTACTGAATCCTGTAATTTCTTGCCATAATCATGACAAACACGTGATTTGTAACACTTCTTTCCAACACTTTTAATTGAGGCCTCCTTACAGTGTCAATTTTTTTCACATATTGGACAAGGATTTAAACTAACATCTACAGCAACTCATTAATTTTCTACTACTGTAACTTGTGTCCCTGTGCTGTCATCCTTTCAGCTGTGCACCTCCAAGAGGTGTTGAGTCTGGCTCTCCTCAAGGCTGGATAAAGCCCCTCAGCTTCTCTTCACACAGCCCTTTACCCCCTTGACCATCTTGGTGGCCACCCCTGGACTTACTCCAGTTTATTGATGTCTTTCTTTTTCTAGGATCCCCAAACTGGACGCAGTACCCCAGATGAAGTCTCAGAAGTGGTGGACAGAGGGAAAAGGCTGGGTATAAAGAGCAGAGAAATTGTTCAGAAAGTAAAGACAATGTTGCCCATTTTATCTATTTGGCCCACTCTAGCTGGGAATTTATTTTGTGGTAGATGTGAGCAGAGCTGCTCTTGAATCCAAAAGAGAAAACCATATGTGGTTCTGCCAAGAAGAGAATATCAAGCTCAAGAGCTATGCCTCCCATGAAGCACTATAATGCCAATTATAAAGACAGATTCTGGTTTTCACTTCAAAATATATAAACGCACTGCCTGCCCTCTGCACACCAAAAAAAAAAAACCAACTCAGAGTGCCACAGATTTTTTCTAAATCATATCTTTAAATAGTATTAGGCCAGTACGATATCAGTCTAGTTTTGCTGATGAATGCTTAATGGTTTTGGCTCATGATTACTCCTCCGATGCCAGAATAAGTCAATAGGATTAGGCCCATTATGTCTCTCACATCTCTGTTCTGCACAGTTCAACTTCAATAAAATATATTTAAAGGGTATTTACCTGTCTCTGAGGGATGGTGTAAGGATAAATTCAGCCGTATTCCCACAGCAGACTGAAAATATATCTGAAATTTTCAAAGCCACCTAGCGGATTTTGATGTACCATTCCCATTAATGTCAGTGAGAAGAGTATATCTCAGAAATCTCAGCTGTAAAGCACTGCAATACATGAAGAATAATGGTGAACACAAAATTTAAGTAGGGAGCATAAGAAGATATACCTAAATCAGTGTTCCACATAGACGTTTTATTTCTAATTTTTATGTCCTTATACGGGCTGAAGGAAATGAAATCAGTAAAATGTGAGTCATCTTTCCTAATTAGCCTGTTAAAATAAAAGCTAATCAAATTATTTTTGGAGATCAGATGTAATGATTGCCTCATTAATATTCTCTCTTTTCCTCAGGATGACCACACTTACTTCATGTTTTTATTAAATTAGGGGATTCTAGAACCAATTGCACAAATTGGCCTAATCTCCTTAGCAATGATTCTATACACTATATTTGGGAGATTCTGCAATTTGCAGCTTGACAGGAAAAAACGTCTGAAGACATTAGATTTCCTCTTTTTTGAGAAGTCTGGTTGCTGTTTTAAAATAACTTGGGGAGTTGAAACTCTTGATTTCTGTAAAATATTTTCCCAGCAAGGAGAGCAGAAAAGAAAGAAGCAGCAAATGGGAAGGGGGGGGAACCAACAAACCAAACACCAAAAAACAAATAAACAAACAAACAAAACATCCATGTTGGTTTCAGTGTGGATACGTGTACAGCACACAAAAAGAGACGATGAGTAGGCTCTGCTGATGGATTCCAGGGGTCAAGTACACAGTCCCCTTGCTTCTTGGAAAGTCAGGAATTTCCAGGAAATTGCTTTCGAACCCCGGGAAGCTGTGCAATGTATGAGCCTGCAGCTCTTGCCATATAACTCCTTCTTCAGGAAAAAACCTATGGGATAACGTCAGATTGCAAGTGATGTGAAAGGAGAATTCTCATGCAGGAGTATTTCATTTTAAATCTTCTCTAGTGCGAAGAGACCATTTGAGTCACAAGATAACGGAGAAACAGGTTTCTAAGGTAGACTTTAAGCAGTAATCCTTAATATATTCTACTGCATTTGGAAATATTTTGTAGACTCACAAGCATAAAGATTAAGTAATTTGGAAACAAGGCCCCCATTACCTTACAGACTAATTGAATAATGATATGTTTTAATAGGCACTTATATCTTAATTCACAAAGTTTACAAAGATTTGGATTCCCTCCAAAGTTGTTCATCCCTTCACACACTTAATTCCAGAGAATTTAATAATTACACTCTTGTGACTTTTAACCAATAGTTCCCCTGGAAACCCAGAAAAGCTCTGAAATGATAACATAAAAATGAAACTATCTTATAACAAAAAAAAAAAATAAAGAAAAAAGCAAACAAGATTTTATAACATTTTTAGAAGTAGAAATGTCTCTTGCAATTTTTTCTGATAAACATAGCTCCTCTGAATAAATATGCTTAAATCAACTGAACTATCAGAAGCAATAAAAATCCATAACAAAAGAACAGATAATGCAGTAGTAAAGGAGAACATTTTCAGCCCATCACTGTGAAACCCTTAGCAAATTTAAAAAAATTAATGGAAGATTATTTTCAAGTAATAATCATTAATCTTAACTCACAAATGTTAACACACTCCCTGTTTTTCAACTTCTTGAAAGCTTAATTCAGAGATGAGTGTAACCAGGGATCCTTAAGAATGGTGTAATGCCATTATTGGGAGCCTTTTGGTTTGCATCAGAATGGGAAGTACGTGAATCCACACAAGAGGAATGGGAAAAGTTTAATAAAAGATTAATAAATGAACCTGAATGGTTCCAAAAGAATAAGAATTCTGGTGGTCTGCATGAACATGGGAAAATGTGCACTGCAAATCCTCTTTGGCTTTTAGTTGTATTTCAGACTGCTAGTTTTTCAAAAAGTAAGGAAAAACAGATCTGAGGTAATTAAGATGAGCTAATTTGAATACACATGCTAAAAATGTTCATTAACAGTAATTACTTTTGATTTATGAAATCTAAGACCAGACTCAGCTGAGGCTGGAGAACTCACAAGAACGCTCATAGGGCACTGCAAATAAATTAATGGTGGTGTGAAACTGGTGTAGAGAATTATGTTTTGGGTTTTTTTTTTCCCTTTAGTCCCTTTTCTGAAACATTACACATTGATCATTGCCAAAAGCAAGATACAAACCCAATAGATGAACACCTTTTTGACAAGAACTATCAAACCAGGCAGTAAGTGGGACTCAGACTGGATTTGGAATATGGATTTGGCTCAAGCTGAACAGAAAATTGCAAATGATGACTATTTTCCCCTGTGACTGAATTGCTAGGTATGAAATGGGTTGCCCATTTACTCCAGTCCTCCTCAACAATAATGTAAAGTTAGCCTGGAGTGCTGGCACCAAAACCAGTGAGGAAATATGTGTTACATATGGTACAGGAAGAGTGTGACCTAAGCATCCAAATGGCTGTGAAAATGTCGAAGACACCAGGCTAGAGTAATAATTATAAATTCCACATAAAAGGTAATCTCGCTGATTTAGAAAATAGCTCCTGCTCCTGCCTCTGTTGTTAATTCAGGTACTTTGTGTCTGGTACTGGCCTTCTAGGGTTTCACTTTTATTGCTGTCTTGGCTGAAATACACATTTCTAGTGAAAAATCTCCTCAGTGTACCTGAGGGACAAGGATCTGCTACAGCAGGCACATTTTGATAATAGGAACTTTCAGTAAGATGAATGATGCTGTGGTCCCAAAGTGTTGAAATCCAAAAAAAGTCCACTTGACATACCCGGGGCAGAGTTAGCACTGACGAGTCTATAGGAAACTGCAGTAGGTTTTAAGTCATTCAACAGCTCCTTTAAATGCTGACCTTTGAGGGGAAAGATACACCCAATCTGGCTGTGCAAACCAGGAGTTCGAGGGCCGTCCTACATCAAGATGTCCGGTGGAGAGGAGATATAAATCTTATTAAAAATTTTGAGAGACTGACCAAGTCTATTAAGAAGACTTTGCTCACGAAAAATGACCGTGAACAATGCCAACATGATGTCCATTGTTTCCAAGGATATAAGTAAACAGTCCAAAGGGATTAGCCCTGCCTCACAACCATAGTGCTGGCATCTCTGAGGACTTCCAACAGAGCAAATGGTCCCAGAGCATGAGTGAATGCCATTAACTCAGTTACTACTTGATGACAGGCACTTAAAACTCCAGACTGTGTTAAAGCTGCTCGTTAATTATTATCACAGCAATGCGTGGGTGGGGAAAGGTGTGAGGGAGCTGCTAACTCAGAGGTTCTGGCAAGAGGTAGCTGGAACCAGCTATTGTCCCACCTCCACATCATATAGAACCCTCTGTGTTTGCAGAGTCCTCCCTAAATCACCTTGGCTCACTCATACTCTGAACAAGTCTTTTGGGTGAAAAAATATGGAGGTCACACTATCCTCTTTTCCCTTCCCTTCCCTTCCCTTCCCTTCCCTTTCAATTCCAACAAATACAGGCTCTTTCCAAACANCCCCTCCCTTCCCCTCCCCTCCCCGTGGAGTTAGGTCATCCGTTTGGCTAGACGCACACAAGCCCTCAAAACCTTTACTAATTATTTTATTTGGGTGAAAACTATAAACTCTATTTGGTCGCATTTAAGAATTTAAGAAGCCCCAGATGGACTCTGGGTATTAAATTGAAGCTTCTATGTCAGATATTTAGGTTTTCACTGCTCTAAGGAACTGGCCAACCCTGCCAGTTCTACACCAACACGCACAGCAGTAGTTTAGTGATAGTTCCAGAGTATCAATTATCTTTAGATTTGTGAAGCAGAGCAGAGGAGAGATGATGAAGCAGACTGTACCAGCTCTTAATGCAGAACTACAGAATGTATAATTTAGCATTTATTTTATTGCCAGCATTTTCTATATAATGTGTTGGTGCACAAAATAGCCTATCAAATGCATTAGCAAACAAAAGCTATATAAAAACTCCCTATAACCAAAAGGCAGCTTATGAATAATTCACATTTCCATGCATTAGGAGTCATCCAGATAAAACACATAAAGTGCACTTAACTTGTCCCAATGAAAACCTATAAATTATATGAATAACTGTATATATATATATAATGTATATGATATCAACATAATATTTCAGTTACCTTAAAGGATAAAGTTGCTTTCTTGGATGACTTTGAAGACAATTTGCAAGCTCGCTCAATTTATGCTGACAGTAATTGCTGTACAGCTGCCTGATTTAGACAGACGGGGGAAAAGGATGCACTGTGCAAGTTACAACAGCAGAAGAAAAGCTGCTGGGCTACCTTTCGTGGTACTGTTTGTACTCATTGACAGGACTACTGCCAGATGTTCAATTATCTGTCCAGAATACTCCAGAATTCACAGTCCTTTATTGGTAACTACTTAGACAGAAAAAAACCCTATGTTTGACTCACGTAGGACTTAGCAGTAGGTAAAGCAAACGTACATTTACTAGATTAACATGGAAGATTTGGGAAGTATTTCAAAACTATGATGAGAGAAGAAATTACATGTTTCGTGCCCAGAAATATAAAAGTTATCAAGGAAATTATGGTGTGCTCTGATTCTACACAATTTTTGCATCTTTATCAATAATAAAACAGCACCAAACTACACCTACAAGTCTGCAAATACACGAATACAAGTTCTGAGTGCTTGCAGAATTAGCTGTGCACATACAATTTTTGAGGTGTTCTTTGCTTCCACGCTGAAATCCATCCATGAATTACCACTGGATAAAGTAAAATGCAACAGCCACAATTCATGGCATTACTTCTGTGGGTTTCAAATTTTGCTGAGAAGCCTTCAAGCAAGCACCAACCTACAACAGTAAAGGACATCAGACATATGAAGTCATCATTTCAAATGGAGGGAAATGAAATGGACAATTGTGGTTACATGATTAACCTTACAACGGAGGTCACACAGCCTATAGAATATAGGAAGTTCCTATAATTATGCTTTTTATAGGATTCAGCTCTTGGAAGGAGTGTGAATCATGGCCCAAGATGTAAAAAGGGTCAGAAGTTTGGTATTTATGCTCAGCTGTATCCTGAGACAGCACACAGCAAAGACTGAGGACTCTGGCATAGGCACACATCCTCCCAGACACATGCAGGACTGCAGGCCATTAACATGCTTTTAGGTAATCAGGAAATATTGCCATTATCCTCAACTTGCTTTCTTCTTTGGGATTGCAGCTGACTAATTACCACAAAAGAATTTAGGAACAATTAAAGCATTTCTCAGTGCTCATTGTTTGAGAGCAAGTTCCTTGATAGAGTAATGAGCAAAGGAATACACTAATCACCCATTAACTGGCGGGGTGCTTAAACATCATTTCATCTTGCTCTAGAAAGGGTTGTGTGCTGCTTAATTTAGTGCCTTTGGTAGACTCAGGGGTTGAAGGCTGCTGAAAATGGGATCCACATCTCTATTTAGTTAGAATCTCACGTGATACAGTCTCATTGCCTTTTGACTGCTAATATTAGAGATTTATGCCTTCTCCTTCATTTGTGATTTTTGGGAAGGGTATTTGTGCTCTAGAATGAGTGTAACAAACAGCAAAATTAAGACTCCACATATAGACGTTACACAAATTATTTTCACACTTAATATTTAAGAAAGATTTGCTATGCAAAGGAATCAAGTCTGCGTTCTTTCCTGGATGTAATTTTGTTAAGCTTTACCAAGGGGAGGACAATAGGGACTAACTCTGCCCCACCTGCCCTCAGAGACAACACATTTGTAATTTAGAGAAGATCTGTTACCAAAGCCTGTAAAACCAAGTGTAGGGAAGAAGTTTGCTTGTCCTCTCTTCATGTGGCCCCAGAATGCAGAAGGCACAGAGCGAAATGGCAAACATTTTGTGCATCTCCAGCTTCACCTCATCTTTCAGTTGCTCTCTGCTCGCTAAAGTTTTGCTCTACCTTTTTCTTTGCCACTCTCTAACTCTCTGTACAGAGAATCTGTCACAGACAATCCTGAACAGTTTATGAATTGTTACCTACATCCCTTCTCACTGCTCTTGCTTCTGACTGCAGTGGCAAACACAGCTGAGACCCTGCAGAACTTCATCATGTCCTCAAAAACACTGCAAAAAGGATTCACACAACTCCTCACTGGCTTCTTATTTTTAATCTGTTTTTTTAAGCACAGGTTTCTAATGATTTTCTTATATGCCTATGTTGTATGTGTGTCTGCCCTGCTCAATTTTGGACTCGTGGCTCCTCAACAGAATTTGACAAAATAAAGTTCAACAAATATATTAAAAGTCCCTCAAGTTTTGTGCAAGTGGGGAGCCTGGTAGAGAAGACAGATGAGAGTAAACATCTGTACAGAATGAAGTGACAGATGACAAAAGCAATCATGTTAGGAGGCACTGGAGAATTTACCCCAAAGACCATCCATGGCAGAGATAATTCAGAAAATTCTCTAACTACAGAACTGCAGCTTGTAAAGAAAGAAAATTCATTTTCACAAGGTTACTCAGATACACAAAACTTTGCAGGGAAGATCCTTAATCCTCTGTTGCAAATAAAGTATGCACTTAACCTTTACAGAAGACATTTCACTTGCCTTTACTTTCATCTTTGACAGTGAATCTGACTTTTAGTTAGCAGATGAATTTTATAAATTACATAACCAAAGAGTAAAGGCTTGGTGCTTATTACAGAGTGCAGAAAACAAGACACAACTGGAGTGACTCTCTGAAATATTTCAGTGAGATAGTCAGCTGAGGGCTTTTGGCTTTTTGAAAAGTGCAGGATTTGGAAGACTGTGGAAGGCTCTATGTCTCTAAAAGTAAAATCCACATATATATCACAGACTAATAGTAAAATCTATTGATAAACCTCTGGTCAGTGTAGGAGCCTTCTAGTGAGTATTTGTAGATAATTGGTAGATATTGGTAGGTATGAATACCATGGGTAAGCCAAACATAAAATTATGCTGAATCCTAGAGGGTACATTTTTTTAAAATCTACATTTCTTTCTGTTAGTCCTGCTATTATTGACTTGATGCACGTAGGTGGGGGTTAATTTACACCTCAGTGTTGGTGATCCTAACAGAAATAACAGTGGGGCAGATGCTGTATTCCTTTCGTAGCCCAAATCTTCATGGAAATTCCTCCAGCCACTGAGTCCTGAAACTCTGATTTCATTCATGTTTATGTAGAAAAAGTATCCCTATTGCAAACAATGATTCAGCAGAGGAACTACAAGATCCCTCGAGATTATCATAACCTTTTATTCACCCAGCAAGACAAAACGAGGACATTAGGCAAGTCAAATTTTGCTTTGAGGCAGAGATTTTTCAAGGGCGTTTCACTGTCATTGATCTATGCACAAATCTAATCCTGATCACTGCTGTGGCTAAACCTTTCTCCCACCTCAGTGGATATTATTTTCCCAGCTTGCTTGTGCAGTGTGGAAGTGTTATTAGAGCAAAGGGACCTGTAGCCCTTTGGTCTGGGGAAATGGTCTGAGATTACAAAACTGTGCAAGAAGGTGATGACAGCTGCAGTGCAACCCCAAACCAAACACCTTGAGAGTAGGCTCAAACCAGCAGTGACCTGTTTTTCATGGTTAGATTTTGCAGCAGCAAGACCAGACAGAATTGCAAATACAAAGGCATCTGTCAGGAAAATGAAGTCTCAGTATGGATTTCAGTGAGTCTGTAGCTGGAACAGGAGTTTTAAAATATTTATAGGACATTCACAATTCACGAGTTATAGGACATTCAACCAATCACGTTGTCAAAATCTCTGAACAGATATTGGAGGATGCCTTCTATTTTAGAAATACACAGCAGTTGCTTTATGGTAACAACTGATAATAAGGATATTGGAAAAAAACCCCTAACAAGCACAAAAAACAAGCAAACAAACAAAACAAAACAAAAACCCAACCAACCAACCAACCAACCAAAAAACCACACCAAAAGACAACCCCCCCGCCAAAAAAAAAAAAGCCCCAAACCATAAAAGGTTATTTTGTCCCTGCAGAAAAAAAATGCCTACCACAAGTGCTTACTAGTACCTCTACCCAAGTGTTATTTTACTCTCTGCTCAGGCATTACTTCACCTTAGCTGCCCACCACCATCCTTTCATTTTGATCAGATTTTCTGAAATCTGGCTTGTTACTGTGATGGACAACAGCCTTGATACAGCCTGAAACAAACCCTGGTAACAAGGCTGGGCTTGCACAACCGTGGGAAATGTACCCTTAGGTCTCAAGCATAGTTTTGGGGCTTTGAATGGGACCACTGCAAGTGCCTTGTGCCTATGGAGATGGGAGTAGGAAGGTGCTGGTCCCTTGGCCAAAGGGATTGCAGAAGCCCAACTCTATTGCGAGAAATTTTGCAGACCCAGAGCAAGAGGGTTTCTCTCCCTGAACTGAAAAACAGAGGAAACCTTCACCTGGGTCAACTTCTCTTTCCAAGTTCCCTATGAATTTTGCCATGCTCATATGACCCAAATAGCACCACTCATTTATCTGATCTCTGCTCACTGCAAAACTTCGCTTTGTGTCCCTGGGTTACGAAGCTTTTTGTTCTCATACCCTGTGCCGACCCACCAGCTAAGCTGGTCACCTCAATTCTGTGTCCTGTGGCCCTTTTCCAGTGTCAGGGTGGTCTCGTGACGTTGCATTTGACAGGCAGCTCCTCGGCGCTACGGCGTGAGCTGAACACTGACATTGGGGCTGGAGAAACGCGCAGCACAAAGAGAGAGCAGCACGCAGCAATGGCTCATGTTACACATCCACACTGATCAGAGCAGGTGGGGATCCTTTACAGGCTTCTGGTGGACAGGTGGTTTTCACACTTCAATCATTCCCTCACAACGTGCAGATTTTCGCTTCAAAGGTTTGGCAGTGTTGAAAAGGGGTTTTTCAACCTACACAGAGTTCATTTAAGTTAAGAGAGGTTCATCTTCCCCAAGTTTGTACTGCTGGAATGGCTTTGCTGCTACAGTGTTCAAAGTTCTCTCTAAACACCTTTCGGTGAAGCAATACGACTCTCCTCCCTGAGGAGCACTGCTGCACTTGTACATCCACAGCCATGTGTAGTGTGACTATAGGGTTTCATGTCTGTGTGTGTAAGGAAATATATTTATGTATATATATGTATAAACAGAATTAAAATATTTAGGGAATCCACTTCTGAATTCTTCTGAATTACATTTGACACCAAGAACTCCAGATCTACGTCAAACTGCTATTTGTATTGAAGTATGTCAATTCTTTGCCTTTTTTCTATTCCTCCTCCTGCCCCCTGTACTGAGTTTGTGAGCGTAAGAGGAATCCTTGCCCCCAGCACTGGGCTTGCAAGTGAGGGGATTTTGCTGTTTATGAAAAGCCCTTTTGCACGAGCCATCCCTCAGCCAGGGTTTGGCTGAGTCCCAGCCAGGCTGGAGCTTCAGCTCCGTTCCACTGCAGGGAGGCCAGAGGACGGATTAGGGCTGGTAAGTGAGTAATGGACTTTGATACCGTGTCAAGCCGTGTAAGAAAGTTATCTGAGCATGCCAGGAGCTTATAAATGAAAGAACCACTTCAGAGATGTGGGAAGAAGAGACCTGTGAGACTTAATGATTCAAAGAAAATCTGTCTTCTAGTTAGGAGATGAATCCTTAGATGACTGACCTAAATCCCAAATAATTCCGAACAAAGGCAGAAAGACTGAGCTAAGTTCAGTCCTATCATTTAATCTTAAGTCTTCCTGTAGTACTCTATGTCTTACTGAGGGAAAGATAATACAAGGAACAACAATCAGATATCCAGAATAAAGGAACAATACATAAAGGAGCTTAGCATAGGCAAGTAATAGCTGTAGGCTTCATTTGCTGTTTAGTTATGCTAATAGAAAATAAAGATTTCCAGAAAAGATTAGAAGCAAAGAGATTCAAAAGAAGTGGCCTGGAGCTTTCTATAGGCAGAAGTCAGAAATCCAGCTGAGTTACAAATCAGTGAATAAATATATTCATTACGTTACAGAGAGAAAAATCATATTAGCAGTACGGGTATTTGTTTACCATGGTTGTATTAAGATAATTTAATAATACCGTATTTATTTGCCTTAGAGAAATTAAGCTAACTTCATACAAGTTTTAGGAAATAAAAGGCAGATTGGTTTGTACCAAGATGGTGTTCCTCAGCATTGAACCTGCTCTACATCAGCAGATGGCCTGAAACCTCTCTTGAATCTTAACACAGACCTCTGAACTGAGGTAAGTCAGGAAAGATTTTCTCCACTATTAAGTTACTTGCCTGTTACTGTTCTTTTTCTGTTCTGACTTTAACAAATTCTCTTCTTTTCTACACTTATTTTCTTTATCACTTCTTATCCACATAATCACACATTCGTATATTTTGTGTGACTGTAATGCATGTATCTGCCACATCATCTCTGTATGCCCTTCTACTAAGTATGTAAAATTCAAAGTAAAATTATTTGTATTTGCTAGTTCAAGAGCTCCACTTGCTTAGATTCTCATGGTTCCCAACTCATATCTGGAGTCTACACAGCAAATTGCATGCTGGTGTGCTCTCTTGACTGATAAAGGCACTTTCAGAATGCAAACCATGGACAGGTTCTGGAAGCCTTGCACGGGTACATCCCTTTTCTTCCATTTCAGCACATCTCCCCACCAGGTGAAATGCCACTCCAGATTATTCTCAGTGCCAGCCCTCTGGGCAGGGACACGCTGAGGCTCTCAGGAGCTGCTGTGCCAGCCCCCAGCAGTGTGATGTGGTTGTACTTTATGTTTTAATGCTGAATTTGCCCTCAGTTCCTTCGGGCTGGAGCATAAAGGTGCAGTTTTGTGATCTAGGAGACTCATGCAAGGCATATCAGCCCACTTGTGGGCACTCACAAATGAGATGGTTTTAAGAGGTGCTGAGTAACTCCAGTGCATACAGCTGTGGATATTCACAACTCTGGGAGAGCTTTACCATCTTTTCCGAGGAACCTAGCCTGGAAAATGAGGCTTGCCTTGCCTGCAGTGGACTGCTTTAGAGTTAATTACTGCTTGTGTTGTCCTGAGAAATTTCTAAATGAAGGGCTGAGGAATAGATTTTGCTGTTGGTGGTCTAACAGATTGGTGTCTCTGGACCCATACCAACCGCTCTGCACAGACACTGTTTCTGCTAGAACAACATTAGCACTTCTTTAAGGAAGCACTTCTGGTGCAAAAAGGAATTAAGAAACGTTTTTTTTTTTCCTAAGAGGCATCAAGCTAAAATATAATACAGCCTGCAAAGCAATTAGATGCGGTACCATCACAGGCTCATGAAGGCTGGAATTCATTGCAGCAGTTGCTGTTCAGCCTCACTGCATAACACAAAAACTAGAAACTATATCTCTGAGGTTGTTTGCCCTCTGCACATCTTGTCAAATTCAAAGATTCTTGGATCTTGGGAATTAGTGATGGGAAACAGCCCCAACCACTCCATCGTTCAGACCACCTTTTTAGTGATGCAAGACTGGTCTCCTAAATCAATATTTTAGTGTTTCCTCTAGGTCAGTTGAAAATTTTTATATAATAGCAAAGGGATTTAGTCGCATCTCCTGTGAACTATTTTATAGCTGAAGAGATGTTATAGGCAGTACAATTTGCTTTATATTCAGCACACATTATTCCATTTTAAATTTTATTCCACAAGTGTAAATTAAACTCCAACTTGTTACGACAAATATTTTCTTGTTTTCCTCATATTTACATCTTTCATAAATATGTAAACTGTTATAAACTCACATCCATGTTAGTTGTTATTAAATCAAAGCATTTGATACATATTTTAATGTTCTTTCTTACACTAATTGTTCCAATCCTTTGATCATTTCTTTCACTCAGAGTGTAATCCTATGAAAGAGTGCTGAAGGAGACAAAAAAAATTCACAGCAGAAAGTAAAGCAAAGAGGCAAACACAATTTCTGGATTTGATATGGTAGGAAGAGAGGCCAAGGGGATCTCTTCAAGATAGTTTTAGAATCACTTTTATCACAAATCAAAAGGTAGAGTCCTCTTTACTTTGTGCTGGTGTACAACAGTCAGACAAGAAATTATATGAGGAGAGAATGAGAAAGGAAAATGGGTGCAGTTTAGATACCTGAAGGATACCAGCAGCTGCACACCCACCCAGCATCCCCTGCAAGGCAGAAATCAGGCTGAGCCCAGACCTGCTGCACCCTGAAAACTCCTGGTGGGACTCCCCCAGGCCCCTGAGCACTCAGTGATGGGGAAGCAGACTCACTATCAGGGCAGTCCCAGCGGCCAAAGAAAGAGCCTGAGAGTTTTTAATAATGAATTGAGCGGAGCTTACTCTCTCTGCAAGACCTTCATGAGGTGTGTCTGGCTACTCAGACATGGCCCTGGGAGCATCTCAGTGGTTCTAGAGTGCTTAGGAGCAGAAATATGAAAAATGTTCTCTGTTTGTAGTATTAGAAGTAGTGGGGAGATATGAAACAGGAGGAGGACTTTCTGCAGAAACAAATAGCTGGCCTGACCAAGAAAAAATACAAAAAAAGCTAGTTCACATTCAAAAGGCAAAAATTTATTGAAGAAGAATCCATAAAGAATTTTTGTGTCACCACAAACCCTGTGATCTGTGGGAAAATATCCGTGTGTCTTTAAAATAAAATCTCAGCTTCATTTTATTATTTATTGCTTTTAAAATAAGCTGAATTTATTCTAAGTAATATATGCCATTACTGCTTCATTTTCTAGACAAACAAATGATTCTGGCAAGTTTGACAGGGAACACCACTACATCTGAGAGCTGGAAATTCGTGTGTAACATTTATTTAAAGCACCTCTGTGAAGAACTGAGTGTCAAAAAACTTCAGTACACCCTATTGTGTCTTTTAGTTGCAGCCATCTGCTGCAGTGTTCATGTGCTCCAGAAGGGATTGCTCTTCACCAAAAGAAAGACAATGAAATTATTTGTCCTTCTGCAAGAGGAATTTTTGCCCCATCAGTTGCTGTACACAGCCTGAAACTGCAGCAGATGTTGTGGAGAGCAATATCCCATCTCCTCATTGTCAATCAGGTTACTATTTGAGAGATACTTGGTTCTCAGGGGCAGCCCCACAAAAGCAATAAAAACAGTGAAATTCAGGGAGCAGCCATCAACCTGTTTGTTTCATGTGGTCCAGAAAGTGCTTGCTCCAAGCTTTGTGGGGAGCAACAACAGGACAAGAGAAGGCATGGAAAGAAATTCTCACTAGAAACCCTTTCCACACTCTGTACAGGTCAGATCCTTGTTTCAAAGCAAATGATCTTAAATTCTATCATGCTATTGACTCTTCAGCCAGGACAGTGGCTGTATTCCCAAAGGGATAACAAAGGCAACACCAAGGCCTCCCTCCCTCCAAGGATTCAGCTCTGTACAAGTCCAAAATTGAGATAGAAATGCAGTTGTGGTGTACACCAGAATGCCCCCTTCTTTGTCGCTGCACCTCTTTATCCTCTGAGAACGTCTGTGGGATGCAGCTCAGCTACTCTAGTGCACAAACACAACAGAGGTGTTCAAAACGAATGGGTGCTTTTAATTATAGAGAGATTTCCACAACAAAAAATGGCTTTCCCAGATGGTTGAGGCTGAGACAACTTATTAAAATAGACCTTCTCAGTCTCTGAGGCTGACAGAATTAAGATACAGGCTCTCAGATGTACCCCAGCATGTCTCCATCCAACTTCATGGTTAAATATCTGTGCCCTCTTGGTCTTTTTTCCAGCACGAGGGTTTCTGCTGGCACCACTCAGCTCCAGATGTTGTCCTTTTCTTTGGACAGAAAAAGGAAAGAAGATTTCCTTTTTGCCAATGAGCAAAAATGATGAAACTAAGACTGATCTCAGAAGGGTGCAAGAAACTTCCCTTCTTCCCCCTTGTAAGTATTAGAAGAGAACAGAGTCAACACACAAATAATTTTTCCTGTTTGCCTCACATATGAGCTATTTGGAAACCAAGTGTAATAAAAAGAAATCATCACAGGAGAAAAATGGCCAGAAATTCAACAGTAGTATGACTGAAGTGAGGACAAAAGTGATCTGGGAGCTGCTCTGGTAGTGAAATGGAAAGGAAAAATCTTCTGGTTATTAACTTGTGGAAAAACTGCCCAAAACTCACTGGAGGGGCAGGAAGTAACCACCTTCCTGACCAGTTCTCCAGATTAAGGTATCTTCAGCCTACGCTGGAGAAAACTCTGATTTTCACCATGTGATATGAGGTGTGGGCAACAGCCAGTCATCCTGCCTCAAGGCAGGAACTGGTAGCACCTTCCTCAGAGCACCCAGTAAAAGGCAAAGGGAGCAAGTCCTTAGAGTTCAGTAGACTCCAGAGTTTGCATAAACAAATTCTTTATGAACTGAAAGATGTGCCGTTTTATTTACTGCCGTCAGAAATCATTACTTTTACATGGCTTTTGCACTCACCAAATTTGTGCAATTATGCAAACTTCTGCACTTGCAGAGGAATTCTGAATTATTATGACTGCTTCTCTAATATGTGCAATTTTTTTTGCCAGAAGGACACCATACCATTAATTCTGTACCCTCTCTAAATGCAGCAATTATCTACCAAACAGTTATTCTGTGCCACGCTTCAAGGATACTTTCACCTTCCCACCCTCCAGTGCTGTTGCTGGGCAAAGGAGGAGAAGTCACAATTACCCTCTAGGGAGAGAGGGTCAAGAGGAGTCCCAGGACAATTTCAACACTCTTTAAAACAAAAAAAAGCAACACACACACAAAACCCAATAAATTATTATAAGTAGGCCTTTACTGACTGTGTTATTTGCCATTAAATTTAGCACATTAGTTCCCATGAGTATAACCTATAAAATTTTCAGATTAAATATTCAATTTAGAAGGGCACATGCAAATTAACCAGCAGCAGTGTTCCTCAGGTGCCAGCCTGGGCCAGGCTCATGTGCTTTCTTGCTTATGTAAACTATTTGTGGGATCAAAGATGCAAGAGCTCTCAGGTAATAAACACTTGCCCTCCACTCACAGGAGGCAAACTCTAACTGAGATGGGTAAGAAAGGCTCTGCAAGAAAGGCCTTCCTCAATGGAGATGCCAGAAAAAGGGGCAGGGCTGCTCCCTGCTCAGCTTTTTGTGTTGGAGAGGGGTCCAGTTGTGGTGCCAGTGAGCTCTGTCACAACACAGCTCAGTTCCCACAGACCCATAGGGCACAGGGACCCCTCACCTCTTTGTGGGATGGGGAGGTAGCAGGTCTCCCCAAGGAAGATCTGCCTTGTGCTGTGACCATGGCCCAGGGATGAGCAGGACAGCCCATCTCTCCCGACAGGCCCTCAGAGGATCACAAAATTGCCAGTCAAGAGTCACTCTGTTCTCAGACAGAGACATCCCCACGTCCCACTAACAAGGAGTTCATTGGTTGTATTAAAAATGTGTGAGATGGAAGCTTGCTTTTGACATCAGTAATTTTTTAGTCCTTTAAATGCAGGCAATAAAAACTCCATATTTTTTGCATAAACAGATATTTTTGCTAAATGTAAGTACATTACATTCAGCTTCTGCCCCACTGACACTTTTTGGAAGACAAACCGGTTCACCAGTTTGTTTGGGGTTTGGTTTTTTTTCTGCTTGGAAGAGGCTAGATCCTATTTAGAAACTTAAATTAGCAAGACTAGGCTCAAACTCCTACACCCAATAGTGGCATACAAACCTTTAATTTCCATAAATCCCAAGACTCTACCAAGACCATCGTGGCTACAGAAAACGAATCAAAGGCCAAGTCCCAGCTCCCCATCATTGCTTTGTTAGTACTGAGAAGCTCAGTCCATGCAGTTTAGAACGTGCTGATGTAGAGAAGAGAGCAATATGAGACTGAGCTGTGGTGAGAAGAGGCCCTTCCACCCTGGAGGTAAATAATGATGATCTTTAAGGTGCCTTCCAACTCAAATCATTTTGTGATCCTGTGAATGCAAAATCAGAGAAGCTGCTCATGTCATCCCTGAGCAGGAGGGCTGAATTCCAGTGCTGTCTTCCTCCTTTTCCCTCTCTTCATAATTTAAAAATAAATTAAATCAATTATGAATATGTTGCATCTCATTTAAATAAGAACAGAATATTTGAATCTACATCTCTGTGCAAGCAATGCAGCTAAGTCGCTGTGCCACATGGCTTATTAAATCAGCCGCATTCATCCAGAAGACCCTCAGCATCTAAGGCTTGAGCTACAGTAACTATTGGAGGTCTGCTTATGACTACAAGGATTTTACTCCAGAAACCTCAGATCTCATCATTTACAGTGAAAATGCTGCCTAGAAATGCTGAGGTAATGCTGAAGAAATGCTGAAGCCTGCTGTCACTGCTAACAGCGATTGCAGACGACCATCAGCACAGCATCAGTGTCTTATGAACAGATGCACAGTCAACTTCTTAGCCTGCTCTGTTGTGAAAGGAGGATCACAGGTGAAAAGTGATTTAGAAAAAAGGGTTGAGCTGGAAATACTCATTTTCATTCTCATTTGCTTGCTCAACTTTCCATTTTAGCTTTAGGTTAAAGTGTTTGAATTGCAGTGAGATATTCTGAGAGTGTAATTTCTTCTGTAAAAATTAGTTTAAAACTCTGCCCCTGTGCTACAGACATCCTGATGTCATCTCCGGTATCAAACAAGCAGCCTCTCTGACATCTTCAGATGGAATAACCTGAAAGGAACTTGCTAAGGCAGCCAAAATGTTGGGGGTGAAGGGCTTTTTAACTCTGGGAAGGTCTCCTTTGCAGTTTATTGCCAGGGTTTTACATCCTGCAGGAGAGAGAGAGTAATCCCAGTCCATCAGAGGACCACCCTTAAGTCCCTGGTCTGCGTAGCTATGGCTCAGCTACATCCCAATCAGCTCTATCCAAAAACCTCACAACACTGCCAGGACAGTGAACACCTAATGCCAGCCATTTTTCAACAATTCATTACTTTTTACTGATGGGGCAGTAAATATTTATAGATATGTTTAATTTTATAGGCAGTTCCCACAGAAGCCAAAAGAACTGTTGTCACGAGTGGAATCGCTCATCTGAATAGCGGTTTGCAGGATCAGTGTGTTAAGTTGCAATATTGTTTTTATCCATAGAGGTTTGCAAAATTCAGATGGAAAGCAGGAGCAGCTTTTTAAAATAGCACGTGATACATTTGTATCTAATGCTGCAGTAGGATGTATTTGTAGATTGCTTTACCAAGTCCACTTAAAACCTTAAATCAAGCAATTTAAAGCCTGCTCTCTGAGATTTGTAAGCATGTATAAATTCTCTAATTCAGTTTACACTTAAATGCTTTACCACACTTGAGAGTCCCTTACTGACCTTGGGAATTGAGCAGAAAAGATCTAGTCCTTAAATATGAGGCGAATTAAGTAGTTCCCATATTGAACCAATACACCACATATTAACAGTTAAGTATAATTAGAAGCCTTATAAGAGCTATAAAAGGAGCAACACACAGCAAAATCTGTAATGTACATTTCTATTGATTTATACGGTTTTTCTCACTAGTTTTGTGGCACAAAGGACAGGCCCTGAATAACTAAGACCAGTTTGAGCAAACTCATCTTTGCAAGGAAGTCAGCTGTAGGTAATCGTTATGTTCAGGAACATATTAAAATGTTATGTTCAAGAACGTATTAAAATGTTTTCCATTATTATTTTAAATCGATGCAGTTTGTTTGCAGCCACCCTCACTAGCAAGAGGCACTGCACAGAGAGCAACAAGTAGCCAAATGCCTCCTTGAGGTGAACACTTGACCTTTTCAGTATCATAAACGGAAAGCTATCAGTGATTGATTCACATTTATGTGCAGTTGGGGTTTTTTTAACAGTTTTCTTGGTTCATTTGTCTGAGCACTTTCCAAATGAGTCCTTTGAGCATGGCTAGGTCCTGGGCCAGGACAAAAATCTCCAGAGGGGACAATTGTGGAGCCTCCTGATTCAGCCATGAGAAGTCCTTGAAAGTAGAGGACTTGCAGTGGACAGAGCCAAATCTTTTCACAATCACAGGAACTAAAACCCACACAGAATCATGAATCATTAAGGCTGGAAAAGTCCTCTAAGGTCATTGAGTCCAACCATTAACCTGACACTGCCAAGTCCACTACTAAACTGTGTCCCTAAGTACCGCATCCACACATTTTTGGAACACTTTCAGGCATGGTGACCCCACCACTTCCCTGGGTAGCCTGACAGCTCTTTCAGTGAAGAAATTTTTCTTAATATCCAATCTAAACCTCCCCTAGCATAACTTTAGTCTGTTTTCTCATGTCCTATTGCTTACCTGTGAGAAAAGAGCTGACCCACACCTGTCAACAACCTTTTCTCACTGTTGCTTCTTATCTGGGGACAAAGGAGTCTGAGGGACTGGAGCTGGTCCCAGCAGAAGCAGTGGTGGTGTGAGCTGTTCCATCCAAATCCCTCTTTCCTCCTCCTTTCCTCCACCTGATCACAAAGACAGCAAACGGAGGAGAGGAGAAAGCAAAGGGAGAACCACAGAAACAGAAATCCTGACCCCTCCATTGCCCTCTGCCAACACAATAAGCAGCTCCCCCAAGATATCTCCCACATCTGTACCTCAGATCTGGGGGGTCTCCATCATCTCTGCTCCTCTCAGACCCAATTCCTACCTGCCAGCACTAACCAGATCATCCTCAGGCAGGTCCCCGCTGCTCAAGTTGCCAGAGGAATGCTCCACCTCTGTATGGGCAGGCACCCATGGGTGCTGCAGGCTCATCCTCTGCTACAGGACCTTCCTTCAAGATGTGCTCAGCCGAAGCCTTTCCCCACCTGCTTGTGCTGAGGGTCATTTGCACACTTTCAGATGCCTCCTCCCTCTCTCCCACTCCTCTCCCAGTCATCCTTCCCCCATTAATGCCCGCTGCAGAGGATGGGAGCAGCATCCTTGAAAATGGAAAGTGGGGAGAGTGCTAATTGATGGGCTGTTGCAGCCATTAGCCTCCTGTCAAAAGCTTCTAGAGAGAGAGGCAGAAAAGAAACCATCAAGAAATTTCCGGAGATGTGAGCTCCCTTCCTAAATCCATCTTTGCTCATTCAAATCTGAGGCCATCAGCTCTTACATCAGTTCTTGCTTAGGCAGAGCTGCTGCAGGATGCTCTGACACAGCACAGCCCAGGAGCAGATGTCCTGCATTCTGCAAGGAAGAAATGGAATTCTCTAGTTTGGAGCTGCACCCTACTGATGGGCAAGCTGGAACTTGCACTCATACCTTGTGCTCAGCATTGAAAGGACAGACCACTGCCACTGTGGGAGGGGGAAAGCCCTAAAAGTCTGGACACACATTCTGTTAACAGGTTAAAACCTTTCAGCCTTGTTGCCTTTAAGGCTGGGGCCCAGGCTGTAATTCTTTAAAAATATAATATATTTTAACAACACTTAAATAAGACAGTCTTTTCTCATCTCAGTCCCTACACATGCTAACACAAACTACCTAAAATAATATTTATCAAGATATGCATTTAAGAATCAAAGAGACTTAAAAATTGCTCCAGAATCAGTGCTTTTATACCAATTTACAGCCTAATATACAAAAATTATGAAGTAGGAAAGTACAGCTGCCTGATGAAATCAGTGACAGTTCCAGGAACTCTTCTTCAAGAGAACAAATTGCTCCAGCCCACTACCATAAGCATTTTTCAGAACAAATTATAAGGATTTTTCAAAAAGGCACATTTGCTCAAACACCCCTTCAAACACTTAGCATGAAAGGCTGTAATAGGGTTTTATAGCTGTCATAGTCTATTGGGTCAAAAATGCATTAAAAGAACCCGGAGCTTAAACACTTACAGGTATGATGGATCACAGTGGAGTGTCCTACTGAGTAAATAATGTCTGCTCTAAACTCTTTTCTAAATAAAGGTCTACACAAGAGAATCAGTGGCTTTGAAGTGGCCATTATATACTTTCATATCAATTTTCATGTTTCCATGATGATTGCTTTACTTTTTTATTGCTAACAAAACTCAGAATGATGTTTTTTCCAAGCTTGGGGCAAGCGTTAACCAGACTTCTCTGCACCAGGAAGAACCATTGCTAACAAGGTCTCAAAACAGCCCAATACCTAAGGTAAATATTATAACCCTCAGTGTTCACCACAGCCCAGCATTCCCATCAAATACCACAATCTGTAATTTGCTTTATAATGACTGTAGGCAGATTTTTTTGAGAAAATACACTCAGAATTGAGTACAGAAGGGTTGATTGCTCATTGTTTCTGCTTTTTTTGGCCCCATAATTCATTTCCCTGGGGTTGTTTTTGTGGTAAGTTTGGCTTTATGTCCTTACTGGGCTGAGTTGGCTGTATCTTCAGGAGTGTTTAGTAACCAGCCACTTCTCCAGCAGGAGCGGATACCAGCCCAACACTTTGGAAGATTTAACCATAAGTGATATATTCCAACCCTTTGGAGATCGACATGAAACACAGGCCAGGTCAAGAATGAGTTGAAAACAATGAGAGGCTTCCCATGGATGGCAGAAACCTCCAGAGAAACAAAAGTGAAGTTTCCCTGCCTTTTGCTGAAGAACATTCTATTTGGTGTGAAAAATGACAGATACTTTTCAAGCAGTGCTATCTTGGAGTGTATATAATATTTCAAAAATATCTTGAAAGCTTCATATTTTAATAAACAGTTCCTACATCCATTTTTTATTAATATGTTTTTAAAAGAGGAGCAGAAAATTAACAATGTGAGTCAGATCATCAAGAAGGCATAAATCATCACAGCTCCACTGGTTTCAATTTATACTGCTTGTGAAAAAGACTCTCTATACCTTTCTGGAATCACAGAGTGAATTCATCATCCCCAAATAATTAAGGATTTAATTTAATTATCTGTTAATCTCCTCATTTTATGACTGGATTCTGAAAGATGGCAAGAACTACGGAGAGCTCTTGCAAGGGATGTTAATGATAAGTACAGTGTAAATCATAATTTTGATATATCCATAAATACTGAGCAAGTTAATGCTGAGAGTTAAGTGGAGAAAGGGACTGTGTGCCACATCATAGACATATAATCTCCTGCATAAATATATTATGGCTTATTATAAAAGCACACTCTGCACAATATAAGGTCTAACCCTTTTGGTTTAATCCCAACCATAAGAGCCCTCTTTGAGATTTTGATGTACTTCTATCCAGAATAGTTCGGAGTAGGAAAAAAGGAAACAGTAGTATTTAAAAGTGACATCTGATTCTGCAGAAATTTAATTTTGACCTATATTACCCTGAAATACCTGGTACCACAATGATGGAACAGGGACAAGCGCTTCAGGGAGAAGAGCAGAAAATGCATCAATTAAAGGATGCCTAATAGCCTGCAGTTAAATAGCTTTCACAAATAGGAGGTAAAGGACAAAGTGTTCAGCTGCACAACAACGTACATGGCTTTATGCAGATAAAATACTTCTATCCAAGAAGGACATTTTGTCTCTTACAACTAAACCGCTCCCGGAGCCCATTTAAGTACCATGCTTTGACTACAGTAATTATCTCATGTCACTTAATATGATATAATATCTACTTATGCTTAATGGATCTGTTTTAATTCCCGAGGAAACTGCCTGTTTGCACAAATGAAACTTGTATGATGATTAAAATATAATTTTCACTCAGGCAACAACACTTTTCAACAAACAAAACCGTAAATAGAGATGTTACATCTATTTGAAGGCAGACTTCTAAATGTGAATGTCCTCTAGTACTCAATGCCCTGACTAGAAATTGCTGTATATTATGGAAATTAACCATTTCTCATCATTGATAGAATATCAAATCAAAGCTAAGTTAAGGTAGTCAAATCAATGTTATCACTAAGCAAGTCAACTGAGCTTCAGATCAGGGAAAATACACATTTAACTAATAATGCAACATAATTTACATAATTAACTGATATCAGAGCTCCATCTTCCGAAAGCATCCAAACATATGTATTTAAAGACTTTTAAATTCCTTTTAAAATGGCTACTGTTTGCAGCAAATTTAACAATGAGGAAAACTAACCCCAAAGGTTTCAAGGAAACCCAGTCCATAAGACATCAGACAGATGCCAGTTTCACTTGTTGCACCAAATTAACTTCACATTTTTTAAAGAATCATCTGTTTAATTTCTCTTATTTCCAATCAATGAGACATGCAATTGTTTATAAAGTATGACAATCTATTATTATTTAATTTGACCATCATGCTAGATTCCAGTGCTGCAACGGCTTTAACCATGTCCCATTTAGATCAGCTCTACAGTATATCTCAGCTCTAAAATACAGCCTGAGGGGAAAAGAGGCTTGGTTTTTTTGTAATGCCTTTTTTATATTCATCCAACCCTAAATGGCATTTTTAAAGGCCACAGAGGAAATCAGTTTAGCTTAGTCTCCTCAAGAGCTCTTCCTGTACAAATGTTGTTGTTGCAAATTCTCTGAAACTTTTCTCAAAAGTCAAATAAACTTGAATGCTTAATGTCTCAAGAAATTTGCAAAGATGCAGCTAATATGCAAAAAAAAAAATAAGCATACAATCAAACCCTGCAATCAAAAGTCTGATCAAATAACATGCATGCAGCCAGACAACTTGTCCACAAACACCAGAATTATCTGCTTGCAATTTATTTGTTACCATTGCAATCTTTCTAACAGACTAATGCATATTTTTCACTCACCCTCCATATTTTTTTAAATCTCTTCATTCTGGACAATTTGGTTTTGTTCGTCTCTGAGGTCTGCGGATCAAATACATATCCTATGTGGCTGTAGACATATTTTACAACCAGTCAGGAGCCTAAAACAGCAGAGTGATGGATATTCTTGAAAACAGAGGCACTCCCTGGCTTTTAATGCCGCTTCCAACAACCACACAGTTCACAGCTCAGCATAAAGTAACCAATAGCTGAACATAGGCA